>JAOTOM010005037.1:530000-771762 GCA_034440615.1 Ashinkailepas kermadecensis | reverse complement strand
AACGTATTGATGTATGTGGAATAGACACACCAAGAGGCCGGGTCATCGCCAGCCGCATCAATAGCGTTTTCTGGTGTATATGACACCGGAAGTAAGACGACGTTTTGACATGTTTGAAAGTGATCTCAGTTTTTTTCTGCACTGCAAGACACCCACAGATGCAATGCTTTCAAAATCGTTTTTGATGAAAGTTTACGTCATGCACACCAACTGTGCCCAGCTTCCGTCTCTCTACACACGCCATGTATCCGAGGAAATTGCTCGATTTCAGAGCAATTTGTAGTACCAATGTTGCACATACCGGACACATCTAGTACACGAGTCGTGTGGGGTGACGTCGTGTTTGAGTCACCATTTGCATCCTCTGTACCTGAACAGCTACCATTCATGCTCATCTGCATCAAGCCAGTCACACCACACATCGCCAGCACATGACCATCACCACACACCACTGCTAGACTGCATGGGATCACACTCAGACCTCAAGTCCCACACGTCGCATGCATCTGACCCGGTTTTTTAGCACATCACCCACTCGTGACCACTGACATTCAATAAAGTGTTTGATGTTGATGCGCTTGATTCAGACAAACAACCAGCGACAAGTGCAACGCCACACAGATCCAGGACCACGTCCCCACACTGGGAAGCTTGCGCAACTGAGGGACCCTCGCGTTTAATGGCACCCTCAGAGACAGAAGTGTTTCGCCGCTCCCGTGTCCATGGAGTATAGAGGACAGCTGTGTCCAGAGTGTCTGGTGATGACTGAGGTGCTTTGATGCGTTCGTACCAAAAATACAAGGATACAGGGAAACAAAATGATCCTACTGTCATCCCCTTTGCCCCATAGTTTCGGTCCTGGCGAAGCGCAGATATATTCGACCACATGATGTTCACCTTGCTTTTGGCAACCACGTCTCCACCCGGCCTGGGAATGATCTGTGTTCATCTCTCGCATGACCCAATGCTCTTTGTCATGGGCTGGTGAGCACACAGAGACGAGGGGACATACAATGGCCGTAGCTGCCGCTACCATGTGCCACATACTGGCCCATCTTCCCGCGGGCCGGCACTTGAGGGCCACCTGAGAGACATCATCTGGTCAATGGTGAGCGTACTTATGAAGGAAAGGGAATGTGCCTTATAGGTCACATTTATGTATGTATAGTTCAATGGCCGTGCGAACCCTGAGCTCTGCGGCATAGGACCCAGAGTTGGCAATTGCAATTGGGATTGGAGAGATTATTGACGAGCGCTCAATTTCCTGCACGTTTTAACGGACTGCCAATGCACAAGCGCAGTAGTTTGCTTTGCAATTGATGTCGATGCCTCTGCGTGTCACTTCCTAACTCAAGTATTAAGTGATGAGGAAGGTGGACGCGGGAATGCCGGTGTTTCAGCAGCTGGTGTCGACAGCCCAGCTTCCTCACGCCACCTTCCAAATATGGAGCCGAGCTTGGGAGAACTTGTTCAGCAGTACGGTCTTTCAGGAAATATAGCTGGTTCTTCGTTCGCTGAATCTTCTGTCGGAGGTAGAACTTGCGTCGCGTCGTACTAAAGTCGCCATCATCATATCATAAAGGCGACTTTAGTGACGCCATTTAGTTTAGTAATAGTAGACTTTTGCGACTGTACTTGGCTGTATTCTGTCCTTTGCAATGAACACTGCACCATTGACACCAGAGCAAATTGTGGTTAGAACGGATGACGATACACTTACTTCTGGTGGTTGCCTTCAGCTGGTTCGCGTACAGTCCATGCTTGAATTTGTCTACTGTCGTCCTGGGTGGCACAAGTTCGTGTTGTACCGCCTTGTCTAGAATGTAGCACCAAACACCGTTTCTTGTTGCCTGGCCTCCTGGCTTGTAGAACCTGCCCAGCATTCTCTGTGAATTGTATTAATAATGCAAGCAGATTGTCTTCGCAGTGTCAATAGTTATCATAATTTACAGGTGCTTAGTGCTTCGGAGCAGCCCAAACATTGGGTGGACCAATTTTTTCGTTCACACCTATTTCCAGTCAATGTCATGGAAAGTAAGGTCGGAGGAACTTGAGGGTGGGGAACGTCCAAGGACCACCCACCTCGTTCCCAGTAGGCGTCGGGCAGCGCCTGGCAGCTACAAAGTGAGCCGCAGTTGGGGCGTAAATTGCACCAGTACGCGTCTTCATACATGTGCAGCCATAAGCCGTGCATGTGCAAGCTTCGGCTTAGCCTAGTTCAGCTTATAATTGTTCTGTGATTTGCCCTCTCTATTTTAGCAGCATAATGCTGACATGGTGCCACTTGCACATCCAAAACAGGCAGCTTTTGACTAAAACAAAGTACCGCAACTGGTAAAATTGACACCCTAGCTATTAAACGAAGTTATTTCAGCCAAGGGTCTCACAATATATAAAGCAATGGACCTATTTCATACCGAGGGCCTCACCCATGCGCGATTTTCAATCATATATATAACAGTCGCGGGAGCCTAATCTTCCTCAGACATCTGCTTGCTTTGAAACCACTTTTAAATGTGCAGATACGTTTCCTTACTTCCAGCATACTTCCACTCATCGCAACGATCATGGAAATGCCACCAAGGTCGTTTCAAGGTCCTCGGTCCAGTGACTTCACAGCCAATAAAAATGCTTACCATTGGCTGGCATGCTGGTGGCTGGCCCATGGGCCAGGTGGTGTTTTATTCCTTACTGTGCAATCTTGACAAAGATAGGACATCAAATATATGCCCTGATTAGGTCTCTTTGACTAATATTTCCCTTCAATACCGAATGAATTAGGTCAAGGTGAGTTCATTTAATTTATTTCATATAATTTCATTTCATCCCTTTATCTTCAAACGCTCATAAAACATTACCAGATATATCATCATCGAAAATGTAGTTTTTCATTCAGCATACAACTTAATTGTGTTAAAACAGAACAACAATTAACAGTTAAATTACCTTGGTGCTCTCATCCATAATGGTATGATGTTATCATGGCATATGCACAGCCTAGGAAGAAAAAGAAGTAGAGGAAGCAATGGCTGCAAACCTCAGCAATGGCTGAGGTTAGTCTTGATAGATATTATGGAGGAAAAAGGAACGTCTTTCCTTATATAACACGCGAATTCTACCGTACTAAAAGTACTGTTGTCTGATCTTAAGAATTAATTATGAATCGAAATTGTAATACCTCCAGGCTTTGCAGCACAAAATCGACTACATTGATTGCAGGAGTATGTTCACCAAGAAGTGCAACACCACTGTTTTATGGCAATACATTTTTTTATGAATCACCTAGCGTACTTGCAAATCCTGTTGCTGATGGACAAATGCGTTTCGAAACACTTGCCCCAAAATTTTGATGATAGATTACATTTACATAGAGGTATACATTACAAAACTCGAACAAGTGACCATTTTCATCAATCATTTACTAATGAGAAAGAAATATGAAAATTTCACTATTAGTTGCTATGGTCCTAGCCCATGGAATGATGTTCTGGAAAGGAAATTTGCATTAGAAGCAATACCGGGATCCAGGTTTAAAATGAAATATTTCCTACGACAAGCGTTTATCTCGGCCTATCAATATTACATATGACGTGTAATCACGTGACTGGCATGCGGCGATCACCTGACAAGGTGTGGCTTTTATTTGCATGTTTTCTTTCTTTGCCTGCAGACGCAATGGCCTTCCAGTTTGTTGTCTGTGTTTCATGGCTTGCGCGTCTGATTTCCTATTTTTCTTGCAGTTTGTGTATGCTTTTATTGTTCTTCGCAGTTCTCTTTTCATTTCTTCTCGTTTTCCTCTGCTTTCCAAGTTCTCAAAAGCCTGCAATGATGTGCTTCTTTAAATATGCACGTGGTGTGCGTATATCTAATGCAGAACTATATTCCCTGATCTGAATAGGAAGCACCTGTCAAATGTGTGCATTGATTGACATTGGTGCCATTGGTTATTACTGAGGTTGATGTTTCGTTATTTGGGCTTTAGGGCGCTTCGACCAGAATTGATCATTCGCGAGGTTGATGTTTCTAAAGTAAAAATTATTGAAGTATATTATTGGAGCATATACTTAATGGCTACACAATATAGGTGATTTAATACGCAAATACATAGCTGTTACTAAAATTGCAATACTTCAGGGAAGTTTTTTCATCCACACACAGTAACTCAGGTCACCACCAAAATGCAAACTGTCGACCATGTGCCAATAATGTAGCACAGTCGTAACCGAACACATTTGAAGCCAAGTGCCACATATGGAACTAGGTGCACTCATGTATGAAACCAGATTCACATATGCCAGGAAGAAGGTGGGGTGGTGGGTACCTACGTAAGATGATACGTCCTGTGGGAACCGATGATTGGTAGGTATATTCAACATTTAAAATGTCCGGCCACTTCAGTGCATTACTTGTAAGATCAGTGTTAAAATAATGGTTTTTCATTAGGTGTGAGATGTCGAAGCAACTACAGTAGGATGTCGAAATTTGCAATGGAAATGATTTAGCCGGAACTATCGTATAAGTACTTGAAACTAAATTTTGAATCAATAGCGCACCCATTAGTGGACATTTTTGGTATATTTTGGTACACAGATAACATATAGATACCTATATTAATGACAATTAAAAATATACCATACTATGAAGGAAGAGTATGGTACAGCAGCATAGGTGTTGTTTTATTAAAATTATTGTGGGTGGGGGGGGCAAAGTGCTACAAGATTGATATATGCATAAGATGTGGCCGTTTCACACGAGCACCGAAGGAGTGGGGGAGGGCGATATACGTCCACTTCTGTTTTTTAGATTATCTCATAAACGGGCGACGATATTGTAATGCAATGTTGTGACTTTGTTAAAAATTGATAAGCGCATTCTATGCAACACAAAACCGAAATCCGTTAGTAAATATAGGAATTGCTGAGGTGCCAAATCGACAGATATGGCGGCGGCCGGCAGGCGTTCAAGGTCACAAAGGCTTCGTCGGCACTGTGGAGTGGCGGTGCGGTGAGGGAGCCGATCACGTCATTTGACTATGAAGGTCATGCAATTTGTACTGAAGCAAGGCCACTACATCCACAATCTACCGTCCAAATTGTCATCTTCAGGCGTGCATGTCGACATGTGTGTCATGTCCGAATCAGTGGGACCGTCCGTGGGACCATCGGCGAGGCTACCGGCGGGACCATCGACGGGACCATCGATGGGACCATCATCCGATGGCCCCCATCGGCGCTCCCGCTCTGATCACAGCCCGCAGTTTTATGCTTTTTGCTGCATACCCATTTCCACTTCATACTGGGGAGGGGGACAAATTCACTATTGGAGGGGCACAATTGAACATTGAGGGGGCTCATGGCCCTCCAAAATTATACAAACCAACACCCCTGTATAGCAGACATCATAGGTAATCGAATCACATATAATTTGGGAACATGTGTGTGTGTGTACACAATCCACAATGGCGAGCATAAGCGGGAGGATCTATAATGCCCACTTTTTTGCCCGATGGACGATCTCAGTAATTACAAAGTGGATGTCGATGAAAGGTGCAGTAATAGATGTCTTTTAATTAGTCTAGTGGTTTTGACTTACAACCGTAATGCATATTTGCCTTCAAATGTCTTGAAATTGCCCCCAAATGGGGTGGAAACACTGTAATCACAAGAATAGAAAATGCCGATGAACGATCTCAGTAACTACTGCACCGATGCTCATGAAAATGGCTTTAAAATAAACTTTGACATCGAATTTGGGCCATTTGAGTCATTTCCATCAGATATAAATAGGTAGAAAGCCACGAAATGAGGGATTGAAATTCGAGATTTTCCCGATGGACGATGGACGATCTACGAAAGTAAGTTACAGAATTGCACCAAACTCACTCTGATCAATGCCTTTTCACCGTATTAGATCAGTTGAGGCAGTTAATATAAAAATTAGCATATGAAATGTAGAAATCCATCACATCACAATTGAATTAGAGATGGGTTACATCATAATTCAATTAGAGATGGGTGATATATCTGTAGGATGACTGAAAGCTTGGTTCACGGTTGTGCTGACTTCCATGTTAAGAGTCTATTTGATATGTTAATTTTCTCTTAACTGCCTCAACTGATCTAATACGGTGAAAAGACATTGATTACTGTGTTTGGCGCAATTTTGTAAATTAGTTTCGTAGATCGTCCATTGGGCAAATCTCGAATTTGAATCCTTCATTTTGTAGAATTCTACCTAATTATATCGGCTGGAAATGACTCAATGGCCCAAAATCGATGTTGAAGTTATTTTAGTGCCATTTTCACGAAAATCGGTACAGTAGTTACTGAGATCGTCCATCAGGCATTTTCTATTGCTGTGATTACAGCGTTTCAACGCCATTTGGGGGCGATTTAAAGACATTTGAAGGACAATATTAAGTACGGTTGTAGGTCAAAACCAGTACATTATTTAAAAGACATATATTACTGCACCTTTCATCGACATCCACTTCGTAATTACTGAGATCGTACATCGGGCAAAAAGTGGGCATTATATACCCTCCCAGCATAAGCATGGTATTTACGAAAGTGATATTGTTCAAAATGAGCCATGGAGTTTTCATAAACACACATTAAGTACCACCATGTCGATACTTATTTTGGAAGGATGTCTATTCAGTGTTCACAAAGTGGTATGTTCAACGCCATCTCACGAATAATTTATCACTGTACAACATTGTTCCTGCAATTCACATTCCCATAAAAAGGAAATGTGATGTATGGATGCATACCAATTTCAATCAATGACTTGAACTAGTCGCGAACTTGAACTTGAACCCACCCACCCGCACCATCGCATACCCAGAACCACGGCTATTAAAATACTAGGTTCCGCCGATCCAAATTTTCAACACGGGGAAATTGGTTACACTGTTGTCAGCTGATTAGGTTTCTTAATTATTGTTTATAAAAGGCATTGCACAACCTACTTGACACTGTATGGCTTACAACATCAAATAATTTGTGATATTTTCATTTATTAATTGGTATTCGCCTTTGCACTTAGTATGGTTGAGATATAGCGCCAAATGCGCATGAGCAAAAGGAAAGGTTTACTAGGTTTGAGGAATTTAGGGCTTAAATGGAAATGGAAATTTAACGGAATCCACGATCACCACCATCATCGATTTCTTCTCAACTCCGCCAACAACGCCGAGAAGAAAGAAACTCTCTCTCTCCCTCTCAATCGAGAAACAGAGATAACCAGGACGCCAGATTGGTCATTAAAACGCCAAGAAGCCTCAAACGCCACCTTAGAGGCCTCGACGCCACAGCCGCAACAACTTACGGTCAGCTTGCCAACGTGCTATCTTGTAGCACCGCGGAAAAAAACGGTGCAGCGTCGAAGGCGTGCCTGAGAAGCCGCGCCAACGCCATCTGGACAACCCCAAGGAGACCCTCGAGAAGACGCAACGACGCCATTTTGGGTACGTCAAGCCGCCATCTTGCAACCACACCCTCAGGTCCAACGGACCGAAGACCGTCAAACCAGCATGCCACCAGTGCAGTGCTACACAGTGATACTCTTCCGACCGTCTGCTCAACCATCTGTATTCTTCGGCTACAGGTTAGTACGGCGGTGCCGCTGCCATCCCCTGCCACCCCACACTCGCCGATACTTTTAAAGTGAGCGCCCTTCTTTCCTAGCTCCAACGCCAAACCTACGACCCACTACATTCATACAACATGAACACTGACACCACGCCACACACTCCGACGGGTGATTTCTACCTCTGCCGCCGGGATGATGGGGAACCCATGGGCTCCCTTGACCCCTGGTTGGTGGAGGCGGAGATCACCCGTTGGACACGAGCGTCCCTACACGCACGCCAAATTAAAACGGGAGCGCTTTTGATCCAGGTCAACAACTCGAAAGACGCAGACATACCAGCACGCATCCAACACATCACAGCCACGCCTATCACCAGCCACACATCTCAACTCATCACAATGTATTATATACGCAAGCGAGCTGACCCAGTTGGCGGAGGATTATCTGGCTCGCATGCTCCGCGGCCAGGGAATATCCTCCATCTACAGGCCCCCGCCCCAACAGACAAACCAAACACACACACACATCTTCATACTGACTTTCAATTCCAAACAGCGACCCACACACGTGAAAGCTGACTACATCATATACAAAGTCACACAGCTGGCACCCCTTCCTCAACGCTGCTCTCTCTGTCAGGGATACGGTCACTCGAGGGGGAGCTGCAAGCACACAAATCCCACCTGCGCTTATTGTGCTGGCCCACACCACGCGAACACATGCACTAGCGACACGTGGCAATGCGTCGGATGCGGCGGAAACCACGGCTCCTGAGACGGGGCCTGCCCTCGGTGGAAGAAAGAGAAGAAAATTATCCGCCTTATCCACTTAGAGGGCTCGGCCCCGTCGCGGGCAAAGGCGTGGGCCATCGGCCACATCGTCCACTCTTTACGGCCACTCCGTGGGGGGGGGGGGGAGGGTGCCGTGCCACCACTTTCACATGTGCAAGATGCGCACAACCCCACAACACAGACACATACGACAGCGGCGAGTTCTGCTGCGCCGCCTGCGGGGGGGGGGGAACACGAGGCCGGGGACAGGACCTGCTCCCGGTGGACGGCGGAACGATAAATCCTCCGCTTCGTCCACCTGAAGGGCTGGGACATGTCCCGGGCCAGAACGTGGGTCTCCGACCCGCAGTCGGCGTGGCCAGCTCGCCGCACAGAGCCGGGTACATACCTTCATCCACCACCGCCACAAACACAAGCAGAATACCCTGCTCTGCCAACTCCCAAACCGACACAGCAAAAACACTTACACAAACAGAACAAACAAGACAAACAGACCAAACACAACCGCAGTACACACCAACATCCAACATCCACCACCACGACCACCACCACACGCAAAACACGACCCCCAACACCAGTATACACCGCAGTTCAACGCCCAGCACAACAACAACCACCACCACCACCACCACCACTGCCAGCCCGCCAACCAGCACCAACCCCACCCCCACCGCCACTAACTACCCTATCAACCAACGTCCTCACCATCCCCACAAATCTCACTCACATCAGACGCGTCACCAACACTCACGCCACACTCACGCACAGGCCGGGGCACAACAGAAACAGAGGAACATACGGACACTCCTCAACCGACTCAGAACTGACCTCCCCACAGCCGACACCACCCTCTTCCCACCTACCACAAAAAAACAGTCCAAAGCACCACCAAAAATAAACACTCACCTAAGAGACCACACACGCACTCCAACACACACAGACGATGAACACAATACTTCAATGGAACACACACGGACTTACTAATTAGACACTGCACCGAATTCAAACATTACGCACTACAAACAAATCACACAGCACTATGCATTTAAGAAACCAACTTCAAACCCGACGACACCTATCAATTTAACATTTCCTCCCTACACTTAAACAAAACAAAAAAAACAAAAAAAAAACAAGGTGTTTTGGTGTTTTTTTTTAAAAAAAAAAACTTCACCCCTTCATTTTCTTTTCAATTCAACAACACCTCATTCCCCATTAAATTCACATTATAAACCCAACCTACCCACCCATCAACATTTACTACCCCTCCCCCCCCAAACAAACATACCTTTTTTTATTATAATAATTTATCAAATTAACACCCCAGTCATAATAACCAGAGACTTCAATTCACACCACCCACTACGGGACACACACAACACAATCTGAACACAGAGCACTCACACTCATCACAGAGATGTATCATAACCTCCACAGTTCATAACCTCCACAGTTCATAACCTCCACAAATTCAATATACCCGAAGCGGTCGTAACCTCCACAGGTCATAACCTCCACAGCTCACAACCTCCACAACTACGAAGCGTTCATAACCTCCACAGCTCACAACCTCCACAAGTCCGCAGCGTTCATAACCTCCACAGGTCGTAACCTCCACAACTCCAAGCGGTCGTAACCTCCACAGGTCATAACCTCCACAACTCCAAGCGGTCGTAACCTCCACAGCTCACAACCTCCACAAGTCCGCAGCGTTCATAACCTCCACAGGTCATAACCTCCACAACTGCGAAGCGTTCATAACCTCCACAGCTCGCAACCTCCACAGATTCAAGAACTTCATTATTTTATAGAAGCATCACTTCAGATAGCTATCGATAGGTAGCAGCACGGTCTAGGTATTACAATCATGAGATTGAATGCTGAACCATAGGTAACAATATTTGTCGCCAGATGGCAGGATGATACTATTGAATAGAGCTCGGAAGCCCGCGCATCGACGCGTGGGAAAGTATTGCGTGGCGCAGTGGCAGATGATCGTATATCATTTGCACGTTTTTCGCCCGCAATGTATCGACGCGTGGGAAAATAATGCGACACGCAGTGGCGGATGATCGCATAACCTTTACATGCTATCCGGCCGCAATATGATGCCTTTTCGTGTCCTCGTCACCATAGGCGTAGGAACGTCTAAAAAAAGTGGGTGGGTCAGGATCAACAGCAGTGACGCACCCAGGAATTTCGCAAAGTACCATGGTTGAGCACTTTTGGATAGATAACCCGATAATTTTAACAGTGAACACACAACTTTTACCGCTAAGATGGGGACCGCTAAAGGAGTGGGGTAGGCCCCTGGGCGCGCCTATGGCTTACAACAACATGCGATACTGAAAAATAACTATCATCACAGCAAAAGTACTTTCAAATTCACACTTCTCGCTGGACTTGGAACTCTTTTCACGACTGATGGATTCTTTTGTAATAATAGGCTTATCTCCCTGGTGCGAGTGAAAGCATTAGTATTACTGTTGAAACAAAATTTCTTCAACTTCTGCTATGTGCGTATGTGTAGGGGTGGGTGCAAGCTCATTACAGCCTCACTAATGGCTAAATTGTGTGCCCTAGTTTCTATGATATAGTACTAAACGTCTTTAAGATGTCACCCGTTGTTCACCGATGTTGATGAGGAGAAAGAATAGAACGCCTGTGCAAATTACCCCGTAAACGAAAATTTCGAAATGGCGGAAAGAAGCGGGGGGTCATTGTGAGTTCACCGATCGATACTTTAGCACAATTCAGATTGTTCTTCATTGAGTTGAGTTCTTCCGCTTAGACATTCTTCGCACCTTCATATTTTCATGGCAAGTTACTAGAATGTGAAGGTGAGAAAGGGTCTGATTTTGTTTAGATTGCCAGATATAGCCATACTTAGTACCTATTATTTGCCCACAGATGCTTCCCAGGCAGCGTTCACCTTACGATTTTGCACTGGCTGCTAGCAAGAACGAAGCTTACTTGCTGGTCCATGGCAAAATAATTATCATGATTGTTGCTGGAGAGGATGAGAAAAGGAAAAACGGGTCATCGCTGGTTGAAGATGCTTTGATCCGGTGTGTGGGAGACCAAGATTGGCAAGCGGACAGGATGGGAAAAAACGCAATAAATAATAGTACATGATATTGTGTTCGTCCTCAGGGCCTAACTCCAACACATTGGTGATCAGTCACTTGAAACATTTATGTAGTACACATCGTGCACTTTAGAATATCCGCCACTTGAAACGAAATGCTGCAACTGCATCATGTGGCACCCGCCTGAAACGGAATGAAAGCCTTATTTTGGGGGACCAACAAATCGGTGCAAAATAGCTGACAGAGAGAACACACGGCACCTCATAAAGTCATAACGTGTTCAGACTTAAGAGCCGCAAGGGCCAATCCTGAATTCAATTTGATGACTAGCTCTCTTCTTCCCACGTTTTTTGGTGGCTAAGACATCCGGATAACCGCTTAGCTTTCACGCACCTCATCCCTGATTAAATATCAACGC
Organism: Ashinkailepas kermadecensis; assembly: GCA_034440615.1. NCBI lineage: Eukaryota > Metazoa > Arthropoda > Thecostraca > Neolepadidae > Ashinkailepas > Ashinkailepas kermadecensis. The sequence continues at coordinate 759,871 of JAOTOM010005037.1, read as the reverse complement.
TTCCAGATTGGCTACCGAACTGAGTCTCTAGTTAGGTGTTCTTTTTAACCTTTCCGATTTTTATCTTCGGGTGTGTTTTAACACGCGCCCGGGAGGGCCTCTGAAAATTACGCGTACTGGAGGGGGGGGGGGGGGGCGGATTCCGCTCCCCCTAAGATCTCGGCTCCTATTAAAGCTGCTGAAACTAAATTCGCAGGGTGGATGGATCCGATAGTGAACTCTATTGTGTGCAAATTTTATGACCTTAGGTCAATATCTTCAAGGTCAAATGTGTTCACATTTGTAAACATTTCCTTGTTTTGCGTGGCTTGGCTTGTCATTGTTATGGATCGCTGTGATTGTGTTTAAATGCTCCACAATGGGCATCAATGATGTTTTGGACATTACTAATGATGCAATGCAGATGCTAGACACAACATGTGACCTCAGGTCACCTACATAGCAGCACTTTATCAGGTCAGTTACCTGTTCCAGTTACCGGAACCGGGCCACCCGCCCGACTGCTCCGTCGAGCAGTTCGGCGCAATCGGCTTCGTGAAGAAAGGAATGAAGTACATGAATAAAGTATGGAAACGCAATCACAATCAGTACAAATGACATACAGCAGTGCATTTATGACAACATTCCAGTTGATCAAGTTTGGTTCCATTAACCTGTCATGAACTTGACCTGACTTGACCTCTGTGATCTAACATGACCTTGAAACTATATAGGATATCAATATACATCAAACAAGTCGCTAGTGTTGCCAAGAACACTTCCCTTTTGCGAATATATGGGAAGCGCATCAGCGCCGATTTTTGTAGTCTGGCGCTAGGATTTAAAAAAAAAAAACTTTAACGGCCCCTAACTTGAAAATGTTTCGGTTGATTTCCATTTTTCTTGCTTTAAACGACGCGCCGGTCATTTCTAAGTAGGTACGCAGAACATCGCGTATATCGACCGATAAAACCTGCAGGTACGAAAAACCGGAGGCGTGGGCGGATTTCGCCCCCCCTCCAGTGCGCGTGTTAAGGCTCCGGCCAATTTTGCTAGGGGCCCGGCACATCTTTGTGACCTGGACTCTTTTAAAAAGCTTTGTTGCTTTTTGTGCACCGATGCTATTTTTTAGGTATTGGCGCGTTTTCGCAGACCCCGAAGTGTTCATTTAGTGCCAGGTCTTTTTGTTCTATTTCTAGGATCATGTCGATTTTTTAGGGCCATAGCATATCATCACACTTCATATCCTCATGTGACCTTGTCAGGTCGCATCACGTGCGCGTAATCCTCTCGGTGGATTCTGAGATTCTGATAACCGTTCTCGCACTTGAAGTTTTTGAGGCCTACATGCTGTATCAAACCTCCATGTGCTTTGAGGGCCCCGTTGTGTCTTCATTCTTTTAGCTCCCGTTTGTATATTTAGAGCAGCAAAGAGTGTTTTAAGGGATGTCGCTTTTTCCAGACTCGGTACGCTTTGAAGAGCCCGGTGCATTTTCGTCTTCCAGTTTCTTAGGGTCCCGCGGTATTTATTTGGCGTTCCTCGGTCATATTTGTGCGACCCCAGCACGATATTAGGGGACCGGTATATTTTATCGGGATCCCGTCTCGACTTTTCGGGCCCAGTCGCGTGGTTCCGGGAGAATCCGACGTCAGTTTTCTGGGCTCGACACAGTTTTTGGTGACTTATTCTGAATTATGTAAAGTCTGAGCCACGGCTTCATTTTTCGGGCCCTCGATGGCATTTTTCGTGTCCCGCCGCGATTTGTCGAGCTCCTGTATGTTTTTCGGTGCCGTATGCGATTTGTTAAGGCATCTGGTGGCATGTTTTGACCAGGGAGCGATTTTCCTGGCTCGGACATCTTTTTCGGAATCTCTGTTTATTTTGGATGGTTCTGGCTTGATTCTTGTCGGTTTCCGATGCGATTTTGGGGCCACGCTGTGCTTATTTGGGGACATTGACGCCAATTTTTGGGAGTCCCGAGGGAATTATTGATGCCTCGACCAGAATTTATGCGACTACCGACAGGAATTTTGGGTCCCATGTGCGACATTTGGTGGGTTTGGCGGTAGTTCACAGGGCGCGTTGTACTTATCTGACACCAGCGCGATTTTAGCGTTCCCCGGCACAAACTTTCGGGCCCGGTGCAAGTTTTTTGGTGTCCGCTGTATATATTTACTAGATGCACACTAACTCCACTGCCATGTTGGTGTGTTAAAAATCGATCCAAGCCACTACGTTCACCATTGGGTACGCATCCTAACCTGGCCTATCCTAGCATAGCTTAGCCTAACCTAACCCAACCTAAACTAACCTAACTAAACCTAACCAAACCTAACCAAACCAAACAAAACCTAGCCAGACCTAGCCAGACCTAACCAGACCTAACCAAACCTAGCCAAACCTATCCAAACATAACCAAATATAACCAAACCTAATCTAACTTAAACGAACCTAAACAAACCTAACCCAACCTAACCAATCCTAACCTAACCAAACCTAATAAAACCGAACCAATCCTAAACGAAATCTAACCAAATCGAACCGAACCTTAACGAAACCTAGCCTAACCAAACCAAACCTAACCTAACTTAGCCAAACCTAACCAAACCTAACCTAATATGACCTGACCCGACCTAACCCTAGCAGACCTCATTTAATCCTACCCTGTCCATTAAATTGACCTACGCTGCCCTTTTTCCCTACACTCCATACCCTGCTTCTCATGTTCGTATGTAAATATGACCGATACCAGAGATTGGGTGATGATTAAAATACTTCGTCAATATTGGTATACGGCCTGATACATAAAACATATACACTACAAATCCTGTGCGTAAGATGGCTCTTTATATATACTCTGTCTCGGAAGAATGGTCATGCCATACATATATCACAACGATGTGTGGCTCTATTTTGCTTAATATGGGCATTTGGTTACTTTATATAGTCGTCCTTAACCTAACATACCCTAGCCTAGCATGGCCTTACCAAAGCAGACCTGATTTGATCTGACCTAACCCTGCTCTTTCCTAACTTCATTTTGATACACGCAATAACACAGTTGTACTGCCCTGCATACACCATAAGTTATAATCACTTATATAAAATCCTTCCCACGGTAGATTGACTGGCGTGGTAGCACGTGCGACCTGTATAATTTTCAACCAATGAAGTTCGCTCAAGAAAACCCACTGATTCATCTATGCAATGAGCCGGTTGAGAAGGCGGAAAATGATGTTTGGTAATGCTTCAGGGCAGCCTTGATTGTAGGGAAAGTTGCTTCGATTTGCAAAATTTATAGGTATCGTATGAATCACAACCGTTTAAGCTATGCGTGTATACTACTTTGTATCCAAAATGTTGTCTAACCGAGATGCTGATGGGGTGGAAAGCAGAGCCTGTTTTGCTGGTCACGACACTTGTCACTCTCGTCGCGATGGCTGACCCCTGGCACACGGTAGGTGCCGATAGTCAAAGGGAAAAGTGTAGCCAGTACATGGACCTGGGTAATGCAAACAACGGCGTACCGTGACTTTTATCCGTTTCACAGTACCAGATCCAATCGTGAAAAACGAGGAAAACGGTCGCCTATTATTTACACCCTTCCTCCGGGTGCACGTGCCACGTGCGGCAAAAATGTGTGCACTGCCACGCTTCGAGATTGTCTTGGCTGTGCCGTGGTGTCAGTCCAGTGGTCTTGGCTGTGCAGTGGTTTGGTGTCCATCGGTCCATTGGTTTGCGAGCTATGCCGGTTGAAACCGAGCCGATTCGGCGCACGAAAATTGATCATATTCCGACTTAAAAATCCCCGTTTTACATGCTAAACCAATTGACGACGGAGTATTTCGGCGCAACCCTTTCTCCAATCACATCGGTGTCGCTCACGTGCAGCACATTTACTCGTTCGCACGGAAAGTGTGCCCAAGGGGTAGTCAACACTCTGGGCTTTCACGTGGTGTGACACATTCCTCGTTCACCACGATGTGAGCCGAGTCGGACGCCAATATGTGGCAGTCGGGATTTTCGTCTGGATATACAGGGTTGGAATAACAACCGGCTTTCGAATGTTTGGCCTCGATAACTTTATCCTCTCCAGACAATTATGATCTGACTTTTCTAATTTGGCGGTTGCATGGTACTGTTTGACCATGGATTGTTCGGTGACAAAGTGCTCTAGATTTATTGAAAAGTGCAAACTTAACTACTGATATATATTTGAAAGAAAATATCCCTTCCATATTCGATTATTCAAGAATTGCCCTCTCCACAGCCATAATTCAGAAGGTACAAATCTAACCCTATGTGGAACCTGACGATGTTTGTAAAACATTATCGAACCTTAAGTTGAACAGACTTTCCAACGCCGTTAGGACGCCGTTTTTACCCTAGCATGCTTAGTTCCGAGGATCATGGAGTGGACTTGACCCCTTCTTGAACGACATTATCACAGAAACGTCGTAATGTGAGGGTTAACATCGGCCCCTATGCTACTCAATTTCAAGTTGGGGGACCAATGCCTCTGCTCTCAACGTTCCGTGTACTTATACATGAAGAGTCCCACAAAATGAACTTTCCGAAACCAAAATACAGCAATTCGCAATTCCAGTCAGGTTTGGATATAGGTGGGTTATCTTGGTCTGAATCTCCTTTCCCCCACAATTCTTTGTCGACACATCGACACCAATGAATGCTACCATGCTTCACGTCACATAAAACTCAGTTTGCCGTTACCATGCAAGTTCGCACAGGTGCAGCACACGGGTACTGGCACAGGATTCTAGATGGGTATAAATCTGTACCGATTTGGAATCTACAAGAGTTCTTTTGAGTCGGATAATCATAGTGATGGTAATGGTGGCAATGATGCCAATGATGTTATTTATAACAAGTAAAAGCTGTAGACTGACACAGACATCATATCAACATGAAACAATTATGTTCATGTTTTGTGGGTGTCTGCCAATCTCCTTCGGCAATCCCCGAAGAAGACGTTTCCTACAATATGAGTGGGCCCCAATGTAGCATTGTGATATTCAAGCAATGATTTTCTTTACCTGAATTTAATTAACACACATTTCATTTTTGGTAACTTCGACCTGAATCACTAGCCATTTTTCTCCACTTTGTCCTCAAAGCTAGGTCATGAGGCCATATTTATAACAATCAAACAGTTCGGTAAAATCGAAGTGTATGAAGCTGCACTCGCACATGCTACTTACCAATATGACATACATTTTACAATCGGGTGCCTAGTTATAGAAAGATTAGAAGCTCTTTACCTTCAAGAGACTTAATTTTTTAGTTAATTTTTTTTAAAGACAAATGATCTTTATCCTTCTTTTGTAAAAAATCAACCTGAAAATGGAGAATAAATAATCCCAGCCATAGATCGCACCTAGGACAGAACCTTGGGATGAGACCATGGTGTGCTATCCCCTGTCGATATCACCTGGAACGCGGTCGAAGTGTGACATATCCATAACAGGTACAGAAAGCGGTCAGGAGCCACCTTTAACCTCAGCCGTTTTTCCAGTCGACACGTTGCCGGCACGCCAAGCGTTAGTCACGAGATGGCCAGTTGAAGTCGGATTTGGTCAAGTCAAACGCCAATTTCCTCTCAGCTCTCGTCTGACCCAAACATATGGATTATCATACAATAGGCAGACAGGGACCGATCGAAGTTGGAAAAAATGATGGCTGCCCTTTAGATCGCTCTTGTTTTTTTTTCACCTTCAAGGTCTACAAGCAGTCTGGTTTTTCTTCCCTCTGGTTTTCGAAGCTTTTGGCTTCACGATTTACCTACACAAACAAGGTAGAGCCCGGACACCCACGGCTCGCCCTGGACGCCAGGTCCTCCGCTTCGCCTTCATGTTGCGAGTGGTATCCGGAGACCAGGACCTCAAAGAGCTCCCTCCAAATGTACTGTGTCACGAGTCATGTGTGTATGTCCTCTGTATGCCTGTTCGGTAGACCACTTTCTTTGTCTGCCGGCCGCCGTCTCTCTCCTCCCCTATCGTGCTTGCCAGATACCGGATGAAATATAAACGTCTTGGTAGCCTTTTCCTGACGAAAAATGTATCTAGCAGATGGGAATCGGCGTCCACTAAGGGACATTATAACATCCACGGCGTTAAAACTACCTTGCCGATGTGTTACATCTGTGCCATTAATATTATAAGTCAGCATTTATTCATGAACAAAACTTTATTGTAGGATGCAGTCATTTTTGCTAATACATGATAATAATATATATTGATAGCACACATAAATGATTAATTTCAATAGCACTTAAAACCGTAACGTATAAAATGTGTGCATGCTACGCTTTATGTGCAAGAACAAAACGTTTGCGGTACAGACTTCAACTTCTATCAATACTATTGTTTCCCTAGCAACGCCCTTAATTGACCTCCCCTATCACTTCACCAAATCTCAACTGCTCCCCGTAGTTCTGCACCAATAACTTCAAGGAACAAAGATGTGTTTATAGAGAGAAATGGTCAATTATGGTTTCCACTGTTCTTGATGTTGCTACTATCAATGCATTACACAGTGGGCCAGATCACCTTCAAAGTCGCTTTTAATTCGAAGCGCCTGCCAGATGTGGCAATATAGTGTTTTTTTAGATTCTTCTGTGCGCTGAGTTCGATTATGTTGTCTATTTTGGCGTACCAAGTACTGGTAGCCCGTGAGAATGGGATAATTCATCGCATTAGGGTTGTTTGTGAATTGATACACGGACGGATGTCGATTCCAGCAGCTGCTGATCGCGGCTATGAATAGGATATTGCTGTACTTATCAAGGATCGGCTAATACAGTGTATAGTAGTAACAGTACTATAGTAGAAATGAATTGTCCTAACATCAATATCGTACCTAAATTTAGCAGACAATTCGTGCAAGGCCGCATCTATATTTCGCATACATCGTGCAACACTACTCATGTCAACATTAGCATGTATGTGTGCACACAGGTGTGTATGTGGACATGCGAATCACACATGACCTACATATCTAATTAGTCATGTTACCTGTCAACTGATCCCACCGAAATCGCCAACACTATATTCAACTTACATTGTCTGGTGTGTGGTGTGTGTGTGCGTGTGTGACTTAGTCCTCTTCACTACAGTTCGAGTCAACAAGGCTCTCAGCTGAGTACGAGTGGGACGTCATCAGTGGCATACCGAGGGGGCATAGGGGGAGGTGCCCCTCCTCCTGAGAAGTTATGGGGCCCCAAGAATCCCGCCGGGGTTCGGAAAAAATTGCGCCAGACTCCAAAAAAATCCTGCTGGGGCCCCCAAAATCGTTCGGGGGCGATCGCCAAACAGTTGGTCAGTTAACGGTCGCGTTTCTCTTCGCGTCTGTTGACTTCAGTTCGAAGAACTCACGGACAGGACGTCCCCGCCCCGCTGAAGTGAACGGCCCACTCGTTGGCACTTATGTATGTCCATCAACGTGCCATTCAGCCAATCTTCGTGCTTGGGGACATATCGTTCCATGTGCCGTCCAACCTGATTCAATCAGCTCGTGTCTTATGACGTTATGCAGGTATCATTTGCACTATTTCAATTTATCACCAGATAGTTGTGATCCTCTTTTACAGTCCAAAAGCCGAATTAAGATATCAACTGTCGTCTTGATAATACCCTCATCCTGTTCAATATGCCCAAAGAGTTGCTTTCGCCTGAACCAAACACGATATTACTCAGATCAACACGATGGACACTTGTGTAGCGCCGCACAGATAATGCTCTCTATTCTACCCGTGGCTTCAAATTGACGAAGCTCACCGGTGTGCGTCAGTGACCTGGATACTCCACATGCGCAGGTCGGGTGACAAGGCTGTCACAGTCACCCAACCCGTCCGTCTCATATTGAGCAGAGCCTCTCTCTCCGCTAATTTGACACCCATCTCATGCACCGTGGCGACAGCGGATGGCCGCAGCGGAGGGCTGTCAGCTGACTGATGTGCCGCCCGGCTCCAGCACATCCAAACTACAACTGAAATTTACGGATTTAGCGCAAAAATGCTCAACTTTGGGCATTGGATCCACGATTTGAAGGCATTGGGTTATCGCTGCGTGTTAAAATATCCGCGGAACTCGGTGGAACTCACTTTATTGTCCTACACTGGGGATCTAGGGAATTATCTACGTAGAGGAGTAGGAACGGGCCCCTAGCAGGGCCCTCCGGCAGTGCCAGGGACACGTAGAATCTCAAGGATAGGGCGACCGGCCCAGCCACCCCCTTAGCTACGTCCCAGTTTGTGGCACTAACTGCGAAGATCAGCCGCAAGGAACAAATGATACCCACCCCTCCTCAGGCTTCTGGCTGCGCCATGGGATGTTTTGCATGTGCATGTATGGGCATCTAGTGCTTTACATCATTACAAATTATTTGTTCCAAGCTAGCACAAATAATGGTACCATATACTGAGCGACGTCAAACTGTTTTGATCTCGTGAACTATATGAACTACCATATAAATATTGCTACGAGAAAGCACATGGCGCTTTGGCGTAATTGTATAGTTTATTTATGTGTTGCGCTCTCTTAGTTTTAGTGGAACTCCGCAAATATAAATTTTTGTTTCTCCGGCAGCTCTCGAGTCGTGTTCGCCTCAGTCCGGGCCTGTGCTCTGCGCTCCATTCCTCGCTGGCTCCGTCCTCCTGAGCAGCTGGTAATGTGGTGTGCCATTCTGTGCAGAGGCTACATTACGATGTGACCTGTGCGTGATAACTGTCCTCGTAAGATTGGGTGGGTACTGCAGCCAATAAATGGCTTGCTGTGCGTGATGGAATGTAACCTTTTCATACTATACCTGCCATCACACCGAGTAATGACGCTTCCCGAGGCATTGGCGATGTCACCAGAAAGAGAGAAAGCTGATTTAACCATAAATTGGGGTGTCATATCCATACATAAATTGGGGTGACATATGCCACGAATCATGGCTCGCTAGTTTATGGCAGTGGTGTCATCATATTCTCACGCAGGGCTGTGGTGCTGAGCTTAAATTGACTTAAATTAAATACAACCTAAATCAAACTCATAACCATTTCTGCTCCTCTAAGAACCTTGCATATCAAACTTATATAAATGCGTCTACGATTTTCGCGAGCTGGGCATAACTCAGCTGGCCAAATCCAACGAAGCTCACACGTTTGGGGAAGGGTCTGCCGGGTAAATAATTTGCGGAGACTAAATTTCTTCCTCCCACTGGCGATTCGCTGGTTCATGGGATCCAAAACGTCAAACTACGCAAAGCTAATGAAATGCAGCAAATTCACACAAACTGATTCGCACGGGCGCACCTCCTCGGATCATCGGGTGACTCGTAGTGCACATACGACACCCGGTGCTTAGGAGCATAAGTGTAGGAACAGCAAAAAACAAACACTCAGCCATGGAGAGGTGACAAATACCGACCAACACGGGGCCCAGACACAATCATTACTGCGATGTACAAATGATATCGGCCTGACACCTTAATAATATTACGCTTCATTGGTCCTCACAACTTTGGTGGGGGGTGGGGTGGGGGGGGCACATGTCTCACCTTTTCCTTTTTCTAGGCCTGTCTATGCTTGGGAAGTCCAAAGTTGTTCGGGGAGAAGAGGGACGATGGATTTCCCAGATATGTTCTTCTCAGTTAACAACATAAAATCATGGCTTGCTTAGCACAGCCTCTCTCGCGCCCAACAAACAGTTCTGGAATCCTCTACATAAAAGACGATTTATGACAGTGGCGTTAGCAAAGAACTGCTAAGGTAGTCGATGCTATCCCATCTCTGTTTCTGTACCCAGAAACGTCAACAGAGTAGCCTTTCCCTGCTCTTACTTCGTCCCTCCCGACTGTTCCGTGCATTCATCAATATGCAGTTTGCAGTTCAGTGCACGGGCGGAGACCCCAGGAGTGGGTGGGATGTTGGAAATCAATGCTGTGTGCTGGGCTTGTGATCTCCGTTTCTGGGTGAGAAAACATGAAGCTGAAAACATACAGCTTTCCAAAAATGAGAATCTGGCCATGCAGTGTTGCAAATTATGGAGTTTTTGATTCGATTGGGCGATCCAGAGGGCCCGCTTCTAAAGATGACCCTTGAGTTGAAAGATATCTCCATCTACAGCTTAGTGAACAGCTTATACGTCACACACCGGTGATGGATAATACATGAGGGCGAAGTGGGCCTAGGCAGACCTGTTTCATAGCATACTGGGAGGTCATGTTAACCAATGGTATGACATATCACGATTATGCATACCGTCATCTTTTGGGGGATGGGGATATATTTGAATCATTTAGTGTATATGTATTTTCTTTTCATTACTTTCAGGAGTATTCTATGGCTATTCGGAAGTCGTGGGAATTGACAGACAAAAATTCGAAGTAACAGATTTAGGATGTCTGCGTTTTTTCCTCGCATAATTGACTGCGGATCGAACGGTGTGATGTTTTACTTCCTGAACGGGAATGCAATCGCCAGGGGTCGGTAGAAACGAAACAAAGTCTGCGAACACATGTCAGCTGCTGCAAAACTTGCACACTTTGCAATACAACGCATACTGACTAATTTTGTGAGGGTTGGAATTTTCCATTCTACTTCTTAACGGATCAGTATCTGTTTGTTAGAGCTAGAAAACACAGAAGGAATTAGCTGGCAAGCGAAAGCGCTAATACGACGAACTTCCAAACTAACAGAGGATTTCTGAGAGGTGCTGGTCAGGCAATGCGCAAGCTAAATGCAGCATCATACTAGGACATGTTCGTACAATGTTCAAGAAGGATAAGCATTACATAGAAAGCGAAGAAGCACTAACAATATGGTCGTACAATACATTTACAAAGATAAGAACACTATTCTTGAATGGGGGCTGAGGGTTTTAGGAAATACTGCTGTTTGATGATTTATAACACTTCTTCAATTCGTTATAGGTTACATGAGGCGAACTATTTTTTTTAATGCTACTTTTCATGCATTCTGGAGTCATTGTTATAACTGATGTGCACGTTTGATGGGGAGCATACAACACCTAGAAATTACCAACATAGTTGATATAGTTTATAAAAATGAGTTATGTAGGTACTTCTTCGAAATTTTCCAAGCATGCCTTATCGTCACTTTTCACACACAATTTGGTCCGACGCGTTTCGCTTTGTACGTCAATAACCAACAATATTTGTAATCGATTTTTTACGTTGCGCCAGGCCCATTTTTCTAAGGTCAACTAAGAATGACATCCAAATGATTCTTGGCTTTGGAATATTTTAAAATAACTGGTGAGGGGCGAATGACCCCCCCTCCTCTCTATTCCATTGCACATACATGTTAACACGCGAATGACCCTCCACTCTCTCCGGAACTGCGAGTTAGGCTTCCCACGATTCCAATGACTAAGGCTAGAGATGTGAAGCTTAGCATAACCTAAGACGGGCTACTCAGTGATGTTGCACTGATAGTTAGAAGCCGAGGTGAGCATAGATTAGGCTATACGGTGTCACAGAAACGTGTTCCCAGCCGATCCCGGGCCCAGGCTGGGATCGGCTGCAGCCGATCCCGTGCCCGCACCAAGCGGGAACCACGGCTGCACCGATCAGGCACCATGGCTGCACCAAGCAGGCACCACCGCGAAGCGGAGCGGACGTGCATGACGAATGTGGCCTGTCGTGTGTATTCACCAATGTTGTGCCATAACTGTGTTGGAAATATACGAGTGAATATGACCCGAAAAGGAGACAAGATAGCCCATGGGTATAGCGCTGGTTTTTCAACCCAAAGACTGGGTGTCGTTCGGTCGCTTCTCGCTGTCGCTAAACATCCAGGTGAGCAATTTCCCGTATAACTTGGAATGGGTTTGTGCGTCGTGAAAGCTCGAATAAAAAACGGCAAGAAATTGTAACGAGTGTTTTGAATAGTTACGTGTCGTTTTCTAAATCGATGTTACGTGGCTCGCACGTCAAGATATCGATTATATATAATTTTAGTTGCAAAGATGATGCAGGACGAACGTGCAAATTACCTGGATCACAGCGAGCTCATTTAAGTAATCTATATAATAATACATATAGACTTAAAATGTAATACTGGAGGACATAGGTGGAGAGCTCTCGAGATTCCAGGGGGGGCAGCAGCAAGATTTGCCCTCCCACAGGCAACATATCCAACTTAGAATGAAAAAGACATCGGTTCGGGCGTTGTCTCAGCCCCTCCTCTTGAATGTTGCATTTAGGTTGATTCTTCTTGTAGAGCAAAATTTTCCACAGATGGTTCAATGAGGGTTCAACGAACCCAGGGATGGTCCTGACGCTCTTCCTCGGAATGCCAACCTCTACTGGAGTGCTACGCGCCCTGGTTAAATTTAAGTGTCCAATGATTTTGGAATCACGGATCGACTGTGGCCAGCTCCCGCTCTTGGCCACCAGGTTTGATTTGGGACGCCATGTGCAAAATGTAAATTGAATTGTTTTCTTCAACAACTGACATAAGTTATTATTTGTCCAATACCTCACTGTAATATGTGAAAACTGGCCCCGCATACGTGACAATGTAAACCCGAAAATAAAATGGAATTTCTGCATATTTTTCTGGGTTGCATCTCAAGCAGGTTTTTGGGATCGCCTTTGCTATTCCCCAACCCAAATTAAAATGGCATGTCAGAGCCACTGTGTGCACGCACTATTTTACCGCAATCCACCCTTAACAAACATTCCCCGGGCTGTCGCGCCGTGTTTAAAACTATCTAGCGTACATCGTAAGCTTGTCTACGACTATTATCCTGCTACATGAAAGCCGAAACATCGAGCATTATGATCGGAATATAACCCTATGTGTAGTGCCATGCTACTGGATTATGTCAATTTTCTTGCGGAACCACACACATAAGTTCCGACACTATAACTACAGGACAAAATTAAAACAGGAAATATCTGAACTTCAGCTCAAACTTCCGACCACAAAATGAAATGATACTATACGAAAATAGCGAAAATAGCTTTTCATTTTATCGCATAAAGTGTAGCAAGACATAGAGCGTGGCTGCATTCTGCAGAATTTCACCACTGCTGAGCTGATTAATCCGAGGTGCTTTAGATTTACGCAAAAATAATCGCACATGAGTAATACATGAGTAATTTTTTCCTGGAGGGTTCGGAAAGGTGGTTCGGAAACTTGAAAACTTTTCGCTCGATTTCCATTTTTCTTTTCTTCCATTTTCTTGAACGACGCGCCGGTCATTTCTAAGCAGGTACGCAGAAAATCACGTATATCGACCGGTAAAATCTGCATTTATGTACGAAAAACCAGACGGGTGGGCGGATTTCGCCCTGCAGGCAGCCCGGTACTACCGACAGCCACCACGCCACGGAACATGGCACCCTCCGACCGCCGAACCGGCGCGAGGGATCAGGTGTCAGACCGGAGGAGAGGTTTGACAGGTGATCGTTCTTTCGAGATATGGCAATGGGCAGCCCTCCAGGGTACGACTATTACCAGGGTACGACTAGCCGATATATTGCGGTCGAAAAATGCAAGTATGCGTGAGAATCACCATGTAATGCACATTTTAAGCTAGCCATGAAATCTGATACAAACAGGTCTGAGCGGTGTGTTCGTGCTATGCATCCGCCACTGCGCCGCATATCAGCTTCCCACGGGACGACAGCCGGTTCCCGAGTTCTGGAAAGCTAACAATGCGCGCACACCACACGCGTATTCAATGACACATCATGCCATCTAGTGAGAAATCCGTCAACTTTCGCGCCACGGACGCTGCGTTTTCTCCGTCCCTTCCCCAGACAGCTGATCAATGGAGTTACCAGGGTACGACTAGCCGGCATATTCCAGTCGAAAAATGCAAGTATTGCGTTAGAATCGCAATGTAATGAACATTTTAAGCTAGCCATGAAATCTGATACAAACCGGTCTGAGCAGTGTGTTCGTGCTATGCATCCGCCACTGCGCCGCATATCAGCTTCCCACGGGACGACAGCCGGCTCACGAGGTCTGGAAAACTAACAATGTGCGCACACCACACGCATATTCAATGACACATCCTGCCATCTAGTTATAAATATTGTGATCTATACTTCAACGTTCAATCGCATGACATTCATTCAATATCCGTTGTTATAAGACCTATACCGTGCTGCTACCTAGCGATAGCTATCTGAAGTGATGCTTCTAGAAAATAGTGGAGTTCTTGAATCTGTGGAGGTTGCGAGCTGTGGAGGTTATGAACGCTTCGCAGTTGTGGAGGTTACGAGCTGTGGAGGTTACGACCGCTTGGAGTTGTGGAGGTTATGACCTGTGGAGGTTATGAACGCTGCGGACTTGTGGAGGTTTTGAGCTGTGGAGGTTACGACCGCTTGGAGTTGTGGAGGTTATGACCTGTGGAGGTTATGAACGCTGCGGACTTGTGGAGGTTGTGAGCTGTGGAGGTTATGAGCGCTTCGTAGTTGTGGAGGTTGTGAGCTGTGGAGGTTATGACCTAGTCATAAAGTCATAAAGTATTAAGGCTTAATAAGAGCCACAGGGGCCCATCTGGGTTAAGCCTATCTAGAAAAGGTACTAGAATGTACATACTCCCACCCCAATCAATCCCTTATCCCAAGTTCCTAGGAAGCTATATATCCCAGCCCATCTAACACCACTCACTTGCTACCGCCTAACACCCTCAATAATCACAAGCTCCTCCCATCACACCCATCGTGCCACCATAGACAACCTCATCAGCATCACATCCCGAAGGAAGGTGCCGAATCCACTGCTAGGCACATCCCACAGAAATTCATAAAGCGTTCAGACTTAATAAGAGACTCACGTGCTATTGCATAATACACTCAACAATTACAAACTCCTCCCATCATACATATTGTGCTACCATAGACAATCTCATCAGTGTCACATCCCGAAGGATAGTGCTGAATCCACTGTTAGGTACACCCTATATAAAGTTATAAAGCATTTAGACTTAATAAGAGACTCACTTGCTATTCCATAACACAGTCAACAATTACAAACTCCTCCCAACTCCCACTCCTCCCTGTCGATCAACCTTCCCTGGAATACAGAAAAACAATCCCCCTATTCTTATAATGATTGTCTATGCCGTTTTTAAAGATGTTCAGTGTGTTGCTACTGACAATGGTTCCTGGCAGCTGGTTCCAGTGTTCTACTACCCTGTTGGTGAAGAAAGACTGTCTTAGCCTTGTCCTGCTGTAATTAACTTTAATTTTGAATTGATGACCTCTAATTGCATCATTTCTGTTAAATTCAAACATTTCCCTGAGATATCCCTGTTCCTGACCATGAACAAATTTAAAAACCTCGATGAGATCTCCTCTCAGCCTTCTATATCTAAGTGAAAACATGTTCAATTTCTTCAGTCTTTCCTCATATTCCAGGTTGCCTATACCATTAACCATTTTTGTTGCCCTCTTTTGTACTCTCTCTAAAAGCCAACAATCTTTCTCATAACTAGGGGACCAAGCTTGGACACAGTATTCCAAATGTGGCCTGACATATGCACAGTAAAGCTTCCTGATAACCTCCTCACTTTTGTATGACACATTCCTCTGTATTGCCCCAAGCATTCTTAGTGCCTTCTTCCTGGCTTCTTTGGTCTGTTCTGATGCCCCCAATTTTGTGTTCAAAATAACACCTAAGTCCTTCTCCTGCTGAGTCACAGATAGTACTTGGCCACCCATCAAGTATGGAGCCTTCATATTCTGCCTACCTACATGCATGACTTTGCACTTATCAAAATTAAACTTCATTTGCCATTTTTCGGACCACTTCACTAGCTCGTCTAAGTCTTTCTGCAGCAAAACCTGCTCATTTTGCCCTGTTATTGCCCTAAAGATCTTCAAATCATCCGCAGATTTCAAAACCTTACTGCTTAGGCCACATTCAATGCTATTCACATATATAATGAACAATAGTGGCCCCAGTACCGACCCCTGGGGGACTCCACTAAGAACATTTTGCCATGATGACTTTGTACCATTTAGCATCACTCTCTGCTGTCTATCTGAAAGCCACAACTCTATCCATTTTAGGATGCTACCTGCAATACCATGGACCTGAAGCTGCATCATTAACCGTTTATGGGGTACCTTGTCAAAGGCCTTACTAAAGTCAAGATATGCTACATCAACCTGATTTCCCTGATCAAATTGTTCTGTAGCAAAATTCAAAAAGTCCAAGAGATTTGTGAGGCACGATCGCCCTTTTCTAAACCCATGTTGAGTATCTTGAATCAATTTGTTTCCTTCCAGAAAACTAACTATTCTATCCTTGATAATTGATTCGGGTACCTTGCAGACTAGGGATGTGAGGCTTACTAGCCTATAGTTTTCAACTTTCCCTCTTTCTGCTTTCTTGAAAATAGGAACTACATTTGCCCTTTTCCAATTTGTTGGAATTTCATTTTGCGAAACTGATCTACAAAATATTATACTAAGTGGAATTGCCACTTCCTTTTCAGCTTCCCGCAATACCCTAGCATAAATTCCATCGGGTCCTGCTGCCTTGTTTGTCTTTATTTTTCTGATATAATTGAAAACAATATCACTATCAATGAAATCAACATCGTGTATCTGATCACCTGTCACTGAACTGCGGTTCACGGTTGGCAGATTAGTCACATCCTCCACTGTAAACACTGATTTAATCTGCTTGCTCAACTCCTCAACCATCTCACTATCCTCACTCAATATAGTCCCATTTACATCCAGTAGACCAATTGTGCTTGAAACTTTACTTAGCTTGTAGAAACTAAAGAACTTTTTACTGTCCCCATTACAGTTCCTAGCCAAATCCAATTCTTTTGCTCGCTTTGCTGCTCTGATTTTCTGCTTCACAGCGTCTCTAGATTTTTGATACGACCTTAGATTTACGATATTTGAAGCCTCCTTAAATACTCTAAATGCACCTTTCTTAGCCTTAATTGCTTTCATCACATCTGGTGTAAGCCATGCTGGCTTTCCTACCCTTCTTTTGCGCCTTTGCTTTTGGGG
The DNA here is from genome assembly GCA_034440615.1 of Ashinkailepas kermadecensis. Taxonomy (NCBI): domain Eukaryota; kingdom Metazoa; phylum Arthropoda; class Thecostraca; family Neolepadidae; genus Ashinkailepas; species Ashinkailepas kermadecensis. The sequence continues at coordinate 742,875 of JAOTOM010005037.1, read as the reverse complement.
GACATGTCTAATCTGAATTTCGCTCAAGTAGGATTTGAACTTTTCCCACATTTCACAGGCATTTAAATCAAAGAATTCTTCTTCCCATTTTATGGCACTTAAAGCCTCTCTCATGCAGGCAAAGTCTGCCCTGTTAAAATTTGGAATCTTTGCCAAATTATCCTTGATTGTCCCTGATACCTGTGCCTTGAATCTCACTATGTTATGGTCACTTCTTCCCAGAGTTTCTCCTACAGTCAAGTCTTGAACTAAATCACTTAAATCTGAGAAGACAAGGTCCAAGAATGAGCCCTGCCTGGTTGGTTCCATTACAAACTGGTGTAAGAACAAGTCCTCTTCAAGGCATTTCCTAAACAGTTTACATGATGGGGAGCCAACACCAACATTTTCATATCCTTTTAGATTAAAGTCACCAAGAATAAGGCATTTCCTCTGAAAGTTTCTACTGATTTCCTCACAAATCACCTTATCAAGCTCCAGTTGCTGAGAATGTGGCAAGGTTCCTGATCGATACAAAGCTCCTATCCTCAGTTTATTGTTGTTGCCTTTTCCCACAGCAACATCAAGCCAAATGGACTCCACAGACACATTTTTCACCCCATCTACTACTTTTTGAGAACTGTATAAGCTATTCACATAGAGCATTACACCACCCCCTTTCACTGCTGGACCCCTATTGCATGAAAACATATTGTATCCCTGGATCTCATAGTCCTGCAAGTTATCCCCAAAATATCCCTCACTGACCCATGCCTCAGTAATGCAAACAAAATCTGGTTTCTCCTCAGCAACATAACACTTGAACTCATCAAATTTGGATCGAATGCTCTGAGCATTAAGCATCATACACTTAACAAAAGTTCCATGACCATCTTTGGCTTTTTTATGTTGAGTAGCTCTATCATCTCTGGATGAGCCACCACTCTGCCCCCCTTGATCTACTGCTACCCCTATTTGCTGACTGTGAGGTTCTATTGCCTATGCTGTCACTATTGACATATCCCTGAGATGGCAATGCCAATTCTTCCCTCCCCACCCCATTATCTAGTTTCCCTGAAGGACATGTTCGTATACTTTGCCTAACACTTGCACCCCCTTCTCAGAGAAGTGCAAGCCATCCCTCTGATAGAGGTCAGATGAGCCATAAAACCTGCACCACTTGTCAACAAAAGTCAAACCTAACTCATTGCAAAGCCTACCTACCCTGGCATTGGCTGCCAGTGCCCTAGAGCTCCACTCCGGGGAGACTCCAGCCCTAGGCAGAATAGCTGTCACAATAACTCTGCTATTGCTTTGCTTCAGGGTGGCCAGAAGGGCCCTGTAGTCCTGCATCAGCTCCTCACTCCTAGCAGGACCTATGTTGTTCACTCCTACCTGCACTATAACTGTACTGAACTGGTTTTCGCTGGTGGCCTGTGCGACCACTTGGACCAGGTCTCTAACTTTGGCACCAGGCCTGGTGATGCACCTCCTACCTTTCCGACCTTTACAGAATACCCTATCCAAATGCCGCACACGAGAGTCTCCTACGACTAGCACTTTCTCCTTGCTGCTATCACTATCACTATCACTATCCTGGGGGCAGTCCTCCAATGCCTGGAACCTGTTGGATGTTGTTACTACTCCTGCCTGTTGAGCTGCTTCGCTAGGTTTTTCGCACTCCTACCACCTACCACCTGCCACTCACTGCCCCCTTGCTTAGGCTCACGCCTCCAAATCCTCCACCCCTTGACTTTAAACCACTGCCCCTCCTGTGAGCTACTAGAAATATTATGTTCACTAGGAACACTTATCTCTTCAGATCTCCCTGCCACCTCCACAGCAGGGGAAGCTACAGTTACCTGGTGGCCTCTGACCACCTGGGCATAGGATGCCCCTGCTACAGACTGCCCCTTACGTTCTGGCCTGCCCTTTGAAGCAAGGGAAGCTTTGAGCTTGGAAAGCTCTGCCTTAAGGGCCCTAACCTCATCCTCTAGTGCCTGCATCCTGGTGTTAACCATCCTAAAGGCTGCAGCTTATTCTAGATTGAAATTGAAAAATACCTTGCTCCAAAATTATTTACCAAATAACAGAGCAGAGCAAAATAACCGACAAAGCTTAGATATATGCTAGTTCCTAACTATGCAGCACTTACAAGGTAATCACTGTGCAGAAAGTTCACAGTGGTTTTAAAGAAAGAAGAAATCACTCGCTGAATAACTGCCAAAAATTATATAAGTAGCTGAAAGCACTGACACACTAGACAAAGACAGACAGAATGGACAATGGCGCTGGGCAGCGTCTCTAGATATAAATATTATAATCAGCTTGCCAAAAAAGAAACTTATGAGATAAAGCTATGCAAATATATGCACCGAAGTAATTGCTAAATACCAATCCACAGTTAAGCCTGGTATACTGGTAACGACTTATCTAGAAAAGCAGGAGCTCCACAGCGACCTGTGGAGGTTACGACCGCTTCGGGTATATTGAATTTGTGGAGGTTATGAACTGTGGAGGTTATGACCTGTGGAGGTTATGATACGCTGTCGTATTGATGAGAAATGGCGTGGGTGTAAGTACATGAGTAGTATGACTGTGACAATGTGTTAGGCGGGTCTTGAGTGCAGTGTGTGTGTGTGTGGAATGACAGAGGTAATACCTCGTGCCCAATGTCTGTGTTGTCTATGTCAGTTGTTTCCGCGTTGTTTCCCATTCGTTACAAGTCGGCAGTGACCATGCACACTAGACAGATACAGTTTGGACCAACCTACCACAACCACATTCGGCCCGGTTGGATTCTGAATCCATTGTGCGCGCTGATTTCAGAACTGCTTTTGTTTTTGCTCTAGGGTCATTAAAAGTCAAAATGCTTAACTTTTGTCCTTCGGCAAAGTATTAACTTGTAATCTATCGAGTAGCAAGAAGGCACATATATTGTGTAATACATAAAAAACATTGGTAAATAATTATCCATATAACTCAGCAGTTGAACTCCTCCGTCTTGCCCCTGTACTTGTTCCTGTTCTTGGCCTCCTGCCTGTTCCACGTGACCATGTCCTGCTGCCAGGCCCCGCTGGCCATGGTGGCCGCCTCCGTGGTCATCTTCACACCCCTCTCCACTGCAGTGGTGGTGCAGGGCAGTCCTGGCTCTGAGTAGGGCTCCTCCAGGAACTGTTCCAGTTCCTGGTCTGTGTGTTAGAACAGGATGGGAGGAGAGGAGGTCGCCTTCTGCAGGTCCACCAGCTCGGACAACTTGGTGGCCGCCAGGTTGATCTCGGGGTTCCTCACTTTCCTAACAGTCTTCCTCTTGCTCCTCTGCTCCTTCTTCCTCAGCTTCTTGACGATGGCCAAGGCCTGCTCCCTCTCCTCCCTCTCCCTGGAGGCCAGCAGGGAGGCCAGCACTACCTCATGTTGGGCGAAGTAGGCGTTGAACTGGAGGTAGGGCTTCAGCATGTCCACCTCCTCCTTGGTGCAGTAGGTGACGACCCTGGTGACGATGGTGAGCAGGTGGCGGGGACCCTCCAGCAGCAGGTTCCTCTGCCTGATCTTCAGGAAGGAGGGCACGTAGACGTGGATGATGAAGGAGGTCATGCGTCTCTGTGCCTCGCTGGGGGTGGCCGTGCTCATGTACACCCGCAGCTCCCTGCTCTCCGTGTTCTGCCACCGGGCGTTGGTCATTGCACCAGCCCGTGCCCTGGCCCACCTCTCCTGCAGCTGTCCAAACTCCACTGCCCCGGCCATCTCCAACAGATATCTGGTATCATGGTTGAACTCCTTCATGACGGCGGGGGGGGATGACGTCCATCAGGGCCCTGAGGGTGGGGCTGGGGATGGCCTCGAACTCCTCCACCTGCAGGTCCCACACATTGCCCTGGAGCCTCTTGGCCTCCTCCCCACTCCAGGAGGCCGGGCCGGTGGTGGGGCCGGCGTAGTGGATGAACAGGTGGTTGAACACCTTCTCCAGGCTGTGGACGATGCAGTGGATGTGGAGGAGGGGGCGACCCACCAGCCTCTCGAACTCAGCGATGAACCTATGGTTGTAGCCGCCCATCTTGCTGCAACCATCGCTGAAGACCACCTGCAGGCTGGTGATGTTGATGCCCCGCTCCTCCACGATCCTGACACACATCGGTACAGATTGTACTGTTAAATATATATCTACCTACGTAGGATTGGTTGGTTATTGGTTTTACGACACGTCGACCGTTGAGTCATATAGCGTCGACAATCTCTCACGCAAATTGGTCGCGGGCGAAGAGTAGCGACAGGTGAGACTCGAACCCACAATCTTTCGATTGTGAGACGAGCATCTTACCCCTAGACCACTCGTCCCCCCTACATAGGAAAATCATGACATATGTATAGCACAAATCGATATATACAGCACACCAGTTTTCACAGCATTGCTTGCGCCACCAGTAACCAGAACAGAATGAACGTCTGATCCTGCGGCTCAGCAATACCATAGTCATACGTTGTCAATTATTTGACTTTATTTATACTTAGCTGAACTTAGCTGGTAGTGGGACGGCAGGGGGCGGGGTAGTGGGACGGCAGGGTGCGGGGTAGTGGGACGGTAACATGGTGGGGTAGTGGGACGGCAGGGTGCGGGCTAGTGGAACGGTAAGATGGCGGGGTAGTGGGACGGCAGGGGGTGGGTAGTGGGACGGCATGGGCTGGGGAAGTGGCACGGTAGGATGGCGGGGTAGTGGCACGGTAGGATGGCGGGGTAGTGGCACGGTGGGATGGCTGGATAGTGGGACGGTAGAGTCGCGGGGTAGTGGGACGGCAGGGGGCCGGGTAGTGTGACGGCAGGGGGCGGGATAGTGGGACGGCAGGTGCGGGGTAGTGAGGCGGCAGGGTGGCGGGGCGGCAGGGTGGGCAGGGTAGCGCCGTTGCCTACAGGTGCGCGATCTCTTAGATAAAATTAACTCGAACCTTAAATTGTAAGACACATTCGACTGCTGGATCATATCGCGTCGCCAGCCTTTAACCCTGATTGGTCGGCAATCCAACCGGCTGTGGGATTCGAAACCACGATTTCACGATCAAAGTTCGAAAGCTCTACCAACTGAGCTGCCGCAATCCCACATCTTTCAGCCTCGGTGAGTGCCTTCTATCTGGAGAGGTTCTGGCGCCGCCACGAAGCGAGTTGCCTGGTAAACTGGCTCGGCTCCATCGACACATGGCAAAATGGCCGGCCGCCGCCCAGCCCCCCGTCGACAGGTCATAACTGTATGACCTGTCGAGCGGGTAAGCTTCGAGCGGGCTAGCTAGTCGAGCGGGTTGGCTTTAGCCAACCCGCTCGACTGGACCCGGCCGAACTGACAAAGGGGGACGGGGTGGAAGCGTGCACGCTAACGACCCACGGACCGCCGCTGCCGGAGGGGGGGGTGGACTGTCACCTACGTCAGCCGCCGGCGGAGCGATGGGTAGTTCCGTCATGGCAGTCCAGTCAGCGATCCTGTAGTCGCCAGTGGAGAAACGGGCTACGACTCTTCCCGGATTACCGTAATTCAGGAGAAGGTTGTAGTTTGGGTGACACTGCTTTGCTTTGAGCACACACTTTAGCAACTTAGCAATGTTGCATAGCAATAATGACCAGACGTCAGAGAGAAGTTATGGCGAATTCCCTCAATTCGAGCATGCTTCATCCACTTGACAATGTTGCATCACGATGTTACGATGTGCACTTAGCAATGTTGGTTTGAACTGATTCTTAAGACGTATCTTTCCAAAGCAAAACAACTCGAAATTGTGTGATTACAAATTTCGGTCGACGTATACACTTTTCAGTGGCAATAGACTGTTCACCTCCCTAATGTGGCCGGCTGTATCCGTCTGTGTGCTGGCTAATTGGGGGTTCTAGGAAGGCAACAACTACTCCGAAGGGCTCGTTAATTTCATTGCTAACTTCCGGTACCAAACTTCCTCTTGTTTCAAATTTGAACGGAAATTTATTCATGCAGCTGGCAGCATATTTTTGGAAATGGTAATCTGATCACGCCCCGTTTACTCCCTTCCCCCGGTCTCCATTGCTTGAATCGAACACACCACATAGGATAAATTGGGCTAAGTCACAGTGAAGTCGATGGGATGGCTAGTTTTCCCAAGATTTGACATGGCTATGCGAAAAGAAACGATTCTATTCCTAACCCTTTCACTGGCACAGCCGGTGTGCCGATGTATGGCTGTACTGCCGCAAGTGTGTAACTGAGCCGCCGGCGGGCTGCCCATTGACATGTCTCGAAAGAGTGATCGCCTGTCAGACCTCCCCTCCGGTCTGCCACCTGATACCCTCGCGCCGGCTCGGCGGTCGAAAGGTCCCGATTTCCGTGGCGAGGCTGGCGGTCGCGCTGTCATAAAGTCATAAAGTGTTAAGGCTTAATAAGAGCCACAGGGGCCCATCTGGGTTAAGCCTATCTAGAAAAGGTACTAGAGATGTACATACTCTCACCCCATTCAATCCTTTATCTCAAGTTCCTAGGGAGCTAAATATCCCAGCCTATCTAGCACCATTCATAAAGACATAAAGACATAAAGGATCAGTGCAACTATGAGCCACAAGGGCCCTTCTTGGTTGCACTTTTGGACACTGAACCAGTTGCTCACCAAATCTGTATATCAGCCCCCCCCCTGGAATACAGAAAAACAAACCTCCTATTCTTATAATGATTTTCTATGCCGTTTTTACAGATGTTCAGTGTGTTGCTACTGACAATGGTTCCTGGCAGCTGGTTCCAGTGTTCGACTACCCTGTTGGTGAAGAAAGACTGTCTTAACCTTGTCCTGCTGTGATTAACTTTAAGTTTGAATTGATGACCTCTAATTGCATCATTTCTGTTCAATTCAAACATTTCCCTGAGATATCCCTGTTCCTGACCATGAACAAAGTTAAAAACCTCGATGAGATCTCCTCTCAGCCTTCTAAATCTAAGTGAAAACATATTCAATTTCTTCAATCTTTCCTCATATGCCAGGTTGCCTATACCATTAACCATTTTTGTTGCCCTCTTTTGTACTCTCTCTAAAAGCCAACAATCTTTCTCATAACTAGGGGACCAAGCTTGAACACAGTATTCTAAATGTGGCCTGACATATGCACAGTAAAGCTTCCTGATGACCTCCTCACTTTTGTATGACACATTCCTCTGTATTGCCCCAAGCATTCTTAGCGCCTTTTTCCTGGCTTCTTTGGTCTGTTCTGATGCCCCCAATTTTGTGTTCAAAATAACACCTAAGTCTTTCTCCTGCTGGGTCACAGATAATACTTGGCCACCCATCAAGTATGGCACCTTCATATTCTGCCTACCTACATGCATGACTTTGCACTTATCAAAATTAAACTTCATTTCCCATTTTTCGGACCACTTCACAAGCTCGTCTAAGTCGTTCTGCAGCAAAACCTGCTCATTGTGCCCTGTTATTGCCCTAAAGATCTTAAAATCATCCGCAAATTTCAAAACCTTACTGCTTAGGCCACATTCAATGCTATTCACAAATATAATGAACAATAGTGGCCCCAGTACCGACCCCTGAGGGACTCCACTAAGAACATTTTGCCATGATGACTTTGTACCATTTAGCATTACTCTCTGCTGTCTATCTGAAAGCCACAAGTCTATCCATTTTAGGATGCTACCTGCAATGCCATGGACCTGAAGCTGCATCATTAACCGTTTATGGGGTACCTTGTCAAAGGCCTTACTAAAGTCAAGATATGCTACATCAACCTGATTTCCCTGATCAAATTGTTCTGTGGCAAAATTCAAAAAGTCCAAGAGATTTGTGAGACACGATCGCCCTTTTCTAAACCCATGTTGAGTATCTTGAATCAATCTGTTTCCTTTCAGAAAACTAACCATTCTATCCTTGATAATTGATTCGAGTACCTTGCAGACTAGGGATGTGAGGCTTACTGGCCTATAATTTTCAACTTTCCCTCTTTCTCCTTTCTTAAAAATAGGAACTACATTTGCCCTTTTCAAATCTGTTGGAATTTCATTTTGTGAAACTGATCTACAAAATATTATACTAAGTGGAATTGCCAGTTCCTTTTCAGCTTCCCGCAATACCCTAGCATAAATTCCATCAGGTCCTGCTGCCTTGTTTGGCTTTATTTTTCTGATATAATTGAAAACAACATCACTATCAATGAAATCAATATCGTGTATCTGATCACCTGTCACTGAACTGTGGTTCACGGTTGGCAGATTTGTCACATCCTCCACTGTAAACACTGATTTAAACTGCTTGCTCAGCTCCTCAACCATCTCACCATCCTCACTCAATATAGTCCCATTTACTTCCAGTGGACCAATTGTGCTTGAAACTTTACTTAGCTTGTAGAAACTAAAGAACTTTTTACTGTCCCCATTACAGTTCCTAGCCAAATCCAACTCTTTTGCTCGCCTTGCTGCTCTGGTTTTCTGCTTCACAGCATCTCTAGCTTTTTTATATGACCTTAGATTTACGATATTTGAAGCTTCCTTAAATACTCTAAATGCATCTTTCTTAGCCTTAATTGATCTCATCAAATCTGGTGTAAGCCACGCTGGCTTTCCTACCCTTCTTTTGCGCCTTTGCTTTTGGGGGACATGTCTAATCTGAATTTCCCTCAAGTAAGATTTGAATTTTTCCCACATTTCACAGGTATTTAAATACAAAAATTCTTCGTCCCATTTTATGGCACTTAAAGCCTCTCTCATGCAGTCAAAGTCTGCCCTGTTAAAATTTGGAATCTCTGCCGAATTATCCTTGATTGTCCCCGCTATTTGTACCTTAAATCGCACTATGTTATGGTCACTTCTTCCCAGAGTTTCTCCTACAGTCAAGTCTTGAACTAAATCACTTAAATCTGAGAAGACAAGGTCCAAGAATGAGCCCTGTCTGGTTGGTTCCGTTACAAACTGGTGTAAGAACAAGTCCTCTTCAAGGCATTTCCTAAACAGTTTACATGATGGGGAGTCAACACCAACATTTTCATATCCTTTTAGATTAAAGTCACCAAGAATAAGGCACTTCCTCTGAAAGTTTCTACTGATTTCCTCGCAAATCACCTTATCGAGCTGCAGTTGCTGAGAATGTGGCAAGGTTCCTGATCGATACAAAGCTCCTATCCTCAGTTTATTGCTGTTGCCTTTTCCCACAGCAACATCAAGCCAAATGGACCCCACAGACACGTTTCTTACTCCATCTGCTATTTTTTTAGAACTGTATAAGCTATTCACATAGAGCATTACACCACCCCCTTTCACTGCTGGACCCCTATTGCATGAAAACATATTGTATCCCTGGATCTCATAGTCCTGTAAGTTATCCCCAAAATATCCCTCACTGACCCATGCCTCAGTGATGCAAACAAAATCTGGTTTCTCCTCAGCAACATAACACTTGAACTCATCAAATTTGGATCCAATGCTCTGAGCATTAAGCATCATACACTTAACAAAAGTTCCATAACCCTCTTTGGCTTTTTCATGTTGAGTAGCTCTATCATCTCTGGATGAGCTACCACTCTGCCCCATTGATCTACTGCTACCCCTATTTGCTGACTGTGAGGTTCTATTGCCTATGCTGTCACTATCGGCATATCACTGAGATGGCAATGCCAATTCTTCCCTCCCCACCCCATTATCTAGTTTCCCTGAAGGGCATGTTCATATACTTTGCCTAACACTTGCACCCCCTTCTCGGAGAAGTGCAGGCCATCCCTCTGATAGAGGTCAGATGAGCCATAAAACCTGCACCACTTGTCCACAAAGGTCAAACCTAACTCATTGCAGAGCCTACCTACCCTGGCATTGGCTGCCAGTGCCCTAGAGCTCCACTCAGGGGAGACTCCAGCCCTAGGCAGAATAGCTGTCACAATAACTCTGCTATTGCTTTGCTTTAGGGTGGCCAGAAGGGCCCTGTAGTTCTGCAGCAGCTCCTCACTCCTAGCAGGACCTATGTTGTTCACTCCTACCTGCACTATAACTGTACTAAACTGGTTTTCACTGGTGGCCTGTGCCACCACTGGGACCAGGTCTCTAACCTTGGCACCAGGCCTGGTGATGCACCTCCTACCTCTCCGACCTTTACAGAATACCCTATCTAAATGCCGCACACGAGAATCTCCTACGACTAGCACTTTCTCCTTGCTGCTATCACTATCCTGGGGGCAGTCCTCCAATGCCTGGAACCTATTGGATATTACTACTCCTGCCTGTTGAGCTGCTTGACTAGGTTGCTTCCCACTCCTAGCACCTACTACCTGCCACTCACTGCCCCCTTGCTTAGTCTCACGCCTCCAAATCCTCCACTCCCTGACTTTAAACCACTGCCCCTCCTGTGAGCTACAACTATAAATATTCTGTTCACTCGGAACACTTCTCTCTTCAGATCTCCCTGCCACCTCCACAGCAGGGGAAGCTACAGTTACCTGGTGGCCTGTGACCACCTGGGCATAGGATGCCCCTGCTACAGACTGCCCCTTCCTTTCTGGCCTGCCCTGTGAAGCAAGGGAAGCTTTGAGCTTGGAAAGCTCTGCCTTAAGGGCCCTAACCTCATCCTCTAGTGCCTGCATCCTGGTAGTAACCATCCTAAAGGCTGCAGCTTTTTCCTAGATTTAGATTGAAAAGTAACTTGCTGCAAAATGATTTACCAAATAACAGAGCAGAGCTAAATAACCGTCAAAGCTTAGGTGTATGCTAGTTCCTAACTATGCAGCACTTACAAGCTAATTACAAGAAAGTTGACTGTGGTTTTAAAGAAAGAGGAAATCACTCGCTGAACAACTGCCAAAAATTAATAAATAGCTGAAAACACTGACACGCTAGACAAAGACAGACATTAATCTACGGACAAAATGGCGCTGGGCAGAGTCGCTAGGTGTAAATATTATAATCTGCTTGTTAAAAAAAGAAACTTATGAGATAAAACTATGCAAATATATGCACAGAAGTAATTGCTCGACACCTATCTACAGTTAAGCCTAGTATATTGCCCGGTTCTGCAACGACTTATCTGGAAAGTAGGAGCTCCACACCGACGTGTTTCCACCTTGACAACTGGCGGCAAGAGAGAGAGAGAGAGAGAGAGAGAGAGAGAGAGAGAGAGAGAGGGGGGGGAGAGGGGGGGAGAGGGGGGATGAAGTCCCGGGCCGATGAAGAGTGCCCCGGGTCAACGGAGAGTGCCCACGGGCTATAATGAGGGCCCTGGGCTGGGCCAACGTGGGATTCTAGGTCGACCGAGGGGTCCCTGATCGTTGGAAGGGCTCCCGGGCTGACGAAGGGGGCCCCGAGCCAACATGAAGGGCCTATGGGCTGATGGCGGTGCTCAAACCCAAGCAAGTCTCCTGATTTTATGGGCAGGTCGTAAAGTTTTGAAGAGGAACCTCCCGCCTGACCAAAAAAGCCCTGGATCGTTAAAGACAGCCCATGGGACGACGGATGGGCCCCTAGTTACCGGAGATGACCTCGTGCTGTCAGAAAGGGCCCCTGAGCAAACGCGCGAGGTCCAAGCCGTACAAGAGCCCCTGGTCTGATGGAGGGGCCAAGCTGTCGAAAGTGAGCTTCCGATTTGACAGAAGAGGCCTCGGATCGCTAAGAAGGGTCACTGAGCCGACAGAGAGCATCCCTAGCTGCGGGAGGACCCCGAACCATCGGAAAGTGTCCCGAGCCGGTATGAAGGGGCCCTGGGCCGGCAGAGGAGGTGAAGCAGAACATGGGCACCTGGAGTGATGGAGGAGGTCCAAGCTGCTAAAAGAGGGGCGTCTGGTAGTACGCAGTGTGCTGTGCCCTGACCGAGAGCACCTGAGCCGACGGACGGGGACCCTGACCGAACGTGCCGGGCCACTGGGTCGGCTTCTGCTGACACTGATGGATACGGACTCAGAGCTGATAGCGTTCCTCAGGCCGATAAAGATGCTGCCGAGCCACGTAGACTGTCGAAACGGAGGGTTCCGGGTGCTACGTGAAGGGACTCTAAGCCCATGAAGGGGCCCTGGGCTGTTAAGAAGCGGTGGCGTAGCCAAGGGATGAAAGGGCACCCGCACCCATCCCCAGGCGAGTCCGAGAGGCCCTCTAGGCGACCGCTTTGTTGGAGATGCTCTTGATCGCGCTCTGAGATGAACCCTGATGGCTGAGGATCCACCTCAGAGCTGTAATTCGCCTGAGTTGAGAGCTAGACAAGGCTATTGAGGTCTGTGAGACTCCCTAAAAGCAGGAGGGTACTGAGGGATTAAGAGGACCTCTAAGCGACAGAGAGGACTGGACTGGGATTCTCTTGAGATTGAGCAGGACCCCTAATGTATGAGCAAGGTCTCCTGAGCAAAGTCCCTGAGACCAAAAAATATCTGTGTGCTGGCGAATACTTTGAGGAATACTGAGGGCCGGCCTCAGATCCAGAATGTCCTTGAAACCAAGTGTTGCCGATAACTAGGAAGCACTTCTTAGTTAGTTATTGTGGTTTAAGGGCGCGTTGACTTTTCTTTGATCAAATTTGCGCCCACAGGAAGCACCCATAGCAACTTGAGAGGGCCCCTGGGAGCTGACAGAACTCCCTGAGAGCTGAACAGAGTTCCTAAGTCTAACGTTTGCTGTGAGGAATTCTGACGGCCGGCCTCAGAGCTAGAAAACCCTTGAAGATAGAAAAACTGTCAAGGAAGGGCCCCTACAGCTGGAGATGGCCCCTGACGATTCCAAATGGTCACTGATCGCTAGTGAGGACTGAACTGGGATGCTCAAGAGGCTTGGAAGGTGTCCCTATGAGAAGAGCAGGGCCCAGGGAGAGCCAAAGAGGGTCCCTAAGGGCTAGTAATGGCTCTGAGGAATCCGGAAGGCCAATGTCAGAGCTAGAATGTCCTGGATAGCCTGAAAGATTGTCGGGGCTGATAAGGGTCCTTGAGAGCTAGAACGGATTTCACCGTCATGCTCCTGAAGGCTGAGAGAAACCCAAAAAATGAACAGAGCCACTTACGGGATAAGGAGAATTCCGAGAGCTGGCGATGTTTGTGTATGTGGTCTGTGTGTGTGAGGCCTGTCTCGGAGCTCGGTGCCCCTGAAACCTAAACATGATTGTCGAGTACTAGGAATGGCCGATACAAGATGGAGAGGACATCTAAAGGATAAATAGGGCCCATGAGAGCCAGAAAGGACTGGACTGGGATGCCTTTGACCTTTGGGATAGGCACCTGAGGGATCGATGCTCCCTGGGGGTTAAGCGCGTGCTTGATAATTGGCGATGTGTGCAAGGAATACCAAGGGCCCGCTTCAGAACTAAAATATCCCTGAGAGACATAAATACTGCCGAGGACGAGGACTGTGAACGTCCTTTAAAAGCCAGGGAGGGCCATGAGGGTGAACAGGGCCAGAATGTCAGAGTTGTCTGCCGAAAGGAGAGCAAGCCCTTAATACGAAGGACCAAAATAGGCGAGAATCATCTGAACGCCCGCGCTATGATGCACGTTCATCCTGAAAGGTGCCGTCACCTGCTCCGACACTTAACGGTTTCTTGAGGACAAAGAAACTCCGTCTCAGCAGGGACGGCCGTCCCAACAGCCACCGCCTCCTAAGCGGTGGCGGCCGCCCCTGTGGTCACAGCCCAGCGACAACATCCGTCCTAGCGGTGACGGCAGTCCCAGCGGTGACGACCACTCAAGCAGCCACATCCGTCCCAATGGCATGGCCACAGCTGCCCCAGCAGCCACGGTCGATCCAGCAGGAAAAGACAGCCCAGCAATTGCTGTGATGACGGCCGCTCCAACGGTACCAGTTGCGTCGCCTTGCACCGGGGTGGCGCCGATCAAGAAACAAATTGCAGGATGCTGTGTGTTCGGCATAGCTGGTCAGGGCTGTTGCTAGACTTACTCCTGTCCCAAAATTTTGCACTTATTTTTCCCTACTGGTATTCACGGAAGTACGAAGGTGTTGAAAAGGCGCAACGGTGTGGGCCCACCCATATCATGAACATCTTTCTATAAAACTATTTTTGAATGTAGGGGATAACAGAAAGAAACAATTGTGCCCATGGGGATGAGCAATTGTATTTTTACCCAAGCTAACAATACTCATGACCTTATGCGTGATGTTTTAGTTTCCACTCCTGGAACAAATGTTAGCTACGCGACTGATTCCGACCGGCGGGGTGAGTCTGTGCTGTGTATGTATGGGCGTAATGCATCCATGTCGTGTTATCACATTGTTTTTTGCGGATGTTCAATAAACTGGGGTGAGGTTTGAACCGTAGACCTCGAGGAGGTCTCGTGCCATTCGCGTGTCACATTTCATCTCATGAAATCGTTCGGAATAATCAACATTAAGTATGTTAAGGTCGGTAGGCTACTAGCAAACTAATCACTTGGATATACAGACAGAGGCCAGTTTGAGACAAATCATTACTGACCCCTCCAAATTCAATGCTACTTATTTTCCCGGTTATCTCTGGACACAATTATCAGACCTCAATACGACTAAAAACTCAAAATGCCTACCACCTTTCAACGTGCCTGACTTTTTACATTACTATCCGTTAATTATAGTGCAGACCAGTCATCAGGAGCACATTTCCTCGCAAGTTTTGCTGGATAAATAATTGACAAGTACAATGTAAGGCCAAATCCTTCCTACGTCGTCAGGAACTACAGTAAAAAAAATATTGAGTCACTGTGCACATTTTTCGTAACTATGCTTTGTAAAGGTAAAATTTTTTATTTCAGAAAAAGCGTCCACAGTACCCATTTTATCTTACGGAGTTCTCCGGGCATGCGTATTTTTTTCAGTTTAAGGCGAAAGCGCCACAGCTACCGAGACAGATAGATCAGCTTGCAAATTTCAATTTAATCAACTGTTGGGTTCCTACATTATGTGATGATATGTCCAACTGGCACCGTAGTTGCTATCGCCATACAACAAAATAGGAATTATCCATGGAAATTATCATCCGATGCACATACAAAATAATGTGATCGGTTCATGCACCTTCCTGGACCAAGCTGAATTTATACCAAGCCAAGTGACGCAAAGTAGGGGTTGAAATTCTCCCTGGTCTGAATTTCGAGACATTGGTTGGCTACTTTAGCTTTAGGGTGTATCGACCAGGTTTGACAGCTTAGCACCCATAATATCGAGACATTGCAAGAAGTAGTATCCTGAATCAATGACTGACATGCTTTCTATGCAGCTAATGAAGGGCAAAACGTTTCGTTTTTAATGGGATGCACAACAGCGGCTCTTCGCTGAACGTTAGGCGTCATGAGCGGACATAATACCGGTGGCGCCGCTCTGGTGGTCGGTTTGTGAAGGAACACCACCAGAGTGGGCTTGCTATGATTAATGCTATATTCTAGTTTCTAGAGGAGGTGCAATTAATTTCCAATGGTCAAATTTGAACAACATTAAAATAAGCTCTCTTGTGATGTGTAGTTCGTTTCATTATCAAATCATTTCACGCTGTCACTTTGCCCATAAAGTGAAATAGGAGCAATTGACCACTCAACATATTGTAATAAAAACGTATCATACATCTTCTCTGTAATGTGCTGACGATTTTCAATGTTATTACTAAACGAAAATCGAACGAAAGTGCTAAATTTTTATATCATCTTGAATAACTTCCATGAAGGTTGAACCCTGTCACTTTTGCACTGAATTCCAGAATATGTGTGCCAAGTTATCACATTGTATTCCTTTAAATTGTATATCAGATGTTCTACATTACCGAATTAATTTCCAAAGGTCTCAAATAAACCGGCATAAAGTCAGCTGCCTTCTGATGTCATACTGGACTACTTTTATAGATGTCTAACCCTGTCATTTCTGCACTCAATTTCATGAATTGTGTCTCGAATTATCACATTGCATTCCTTTACATTGTATGTCAGATGTTCTATATTAGCGAATTCATTTCCAATGGTCTCAAATAAAACGGAATAAAATCAGCTGGCTTCTGATGCCAAACTCGACTACTTTTAGAGATATCTAACCCTGCCATTTTTTAACTCAATTCCAGGATTTCTTTTTCGAATTATCATATTGTATTCCTTTTAATTGTACATCAGATGTTCTACATTACCGAATTAATTTCCAATGGCCTCAAACAAACCGGCATAAAATCAGCTGCTTTCTGATGCCATGCTCGACTACTTTTATAGATATCTAACCCTGTCATTTTTGCACTCAATTTTTGGATTTCTGTCTGGAATTATCACATTGCATTCTTTTAAATTGCATATCAGATGTTCTACATTATCGAATTAATTTGAAATGGTCTCAAATAAACTGACATAAATCAGCTGCCTTCTGATGCCACACTCGACAACTTTTATAGATACTTTCACCCTTTGACCTTTGTACTCAATTCCAGGATTTCGGTCTCGAATTATCATATTGTATTCCTTTTAATTGCATATCAGATGTTCTACATTAGCGAATTAATTTTCCATTGTCTGAAATAAACCGGCATAAAATCAACTGGTTTCTGATGCCATACTCGACTACTTTCAACGATATCTAACCCTGCCATTTTTTACCTTTTAACATGAAGCTTTCCGACACTATTGAGGTTCTGGCATGGCTCGATGCACGTCAAGCGACGACGATTGCTGCTCAGAGGATCCGTAGGGCCGCCGAGCGGTGGCACGACAAAAAGTAAAGTTCCACCCTTCAATAATACTAAGCAACATCGACTCTGCCACGCCAAAATGGTGTAGGTGAAATTAACGGTTGTAGATGCATTCTTTCCATTCAACGCCCATAAGCGTAATGTTCTTAAACAATATCGAGAAAACGTGTCGGGCTAAACTCCAGTGGTGGCGGGACTCATGCCAGGCACATCGCCTTTCGCTTCAAATATGAAAATATACCTATAACTTTGGCGTTGGGGCCCATTAACATTCAGAGAATAGTCCGCGCCCCCAGGCGCGCCCCGCCACTGAATGTCGGGCGGTCGGGGACGGGCCGCGACCCGCAGGGCCCGCCGGCTATGGTGGAAAATAGTTCCATAAGGCAATGCGCAAAATAACAATATGCGCAATATATCACTGTAAGTGGCAATGAAATTGACGTCTGAAGGCAAACTAACTTTCATAAATGCACTTCGCGTCATATTTTATGGAGAAAGAGCCTCATAAATTGTAACTATATTCTTCGCGCACACACTAGTGAACATCCTTGTCGCGGGCGCATATTTCAGAGTCCTTGAATGACATCAGGAACCTACCTGTTTTCTTTCTTTTCTGGAGATCCCCGATGTCCGCATTAACATTGAGTCTGACCCCTAACAAGATGAAGAAGTGGATTGAGTGGAGATGATTCGGCATTGATTGGTAAGACGTCATAGGCTTGCACACCGACTGATACATGCAGGACAAACCCTCCCTCAACCTCCGTCACATTGTGTTTGTGTAATAGTTTGCAATGGGCAATGAGCCTTCAAAGAAAATCCCCACGAGGTTGGCATATTTCCTGGTGCAAAGTAAGTTTCCTTGCATTCCGGTTCTGCCACTGTGTTTGCACTGCTGCATTATGCTTGCAGTTATGAGCACATGCTCATTTATGCATCCTTACCAAAGCTAGTATTGTGGCCAGTAATGTCCAGTTTCTTTAAATTCCTTGGCAATACAGGATTTGATAATATTCCAGGTAGGATCAAGTTCTGGATGAGAAATGTCCGGGACATTCCCCATTACGTATACACAACTGAAGCTAAGGATGCACACTTGCACAAAGGATTCGTGCCCGCGCGCCTGGCTATGGCGGCCGGCTTTGTGATAGCTCCGGGTTTTTAATATTATTTCAGTGGTCATCGGTGGTGTAGCGTGCTGAAACTGTGCTGAGACCCGGTTTAGACAGTGCTGGTTCCAGATCCGTGACTTTCGACCGCGTGCAGTGCCCCTATACGGCATAATTTTGTCGACTTGTGCCCTATTTTACCTACTGATGCTGAGCCGTCTGAATGGGCCGGGCTTTGTCGCCCCATCCCCCGTTCTACCGCTTCCAGTGGACCTCGCCCCGCAAATCAGCAGCGAGATTTCTGCTGACGTCACACGCCTCCGTCTTCTACCACCCGGCTCAACACTCAACCGTTTGTGACCTCGTGGCTGGCCAGCGGCGGCGGCCGCTGCTCCGTCCAGCGTGGCAGGTGACGTCACCGCCGCGTTCCTGGTCGGCTGGCGCTGCCGGGGCGCTGTCACGTGGGCCAGCGCTCTCGGCCGGGAAATGGGTCACCCCCTCCCCAGCCCCGTGCCGGCGCACGCACCGAGGCAGCCGTGCCGGCCTCCGCCGCCAACTGAGGCGCGGCCGCGTGCCACGTGCCGTGGGATGCCGCCCGGCTCCCGCGGGCCGAACTCTGACCATCCCAACCAGACTCACCGTCCGGCAGACGGCACGCCGTCGCGACCAGCCAGCCGTCACACAGCCGGAGTGTCGCATCAAGGTGGCATACCTCAACGTCAACCACATAATGCCATCTATCGACGACGTATCAATCCTGCTGAGAAATAACGCGCTGGACATTCTGTGCGTGGGCGAGACTTTCCTCAACGATGATACCGACACTCGATTTTTACTTTTCCCGGGCTATGTCGTGGAGCGCCGGGATCGTAAAACCAATGGTGGTGGCGTATGCGTAATTTACAAAAATTGTATGCAGGCAGAAATTTTGCCGGTCCCATCCACCGGTTCGCATTTGGAAGTTCTGTGGCTGCGGTTTTCAGGAAAATCGCCGTTTGTTCTCGGGACTATCTACAGGCCACCGAAATCACCAGTAGCAGCCACCCTCGACGATCTGCAACAACAAATCACGTTTCTCCTCACCAAACAGCTGCCAATACATGCCATGGGTGATATGAATCTGGACCTGCTCCAGCCGTCAGCTGCGGGGGTGCGGAGGTACGTGACAATGCTGGAAGACCTGGGCTTCCAGCAGCTGATCTCATCGCCGACCCGCACCACCGACACGTCGTCTTCCCTCATAGATCACATTTTAACATCTCGACCAGAGTCAGTCTCCAACCCTCGCGTGATCGCCTGTAACTTCAGCGATCACGACCTCGTCACATCTGACATCAGCATCAAACGGACGCGCCCGAAACCACAAACCATCACGGTCCGGTCCACCAGGCGTGTAAACAACGACGCCCTCTGCTTAGACCTTCTCCAGGCCGATTGGAGCCAAGTGTACAACGCGGACTCTGCAGCTGAGAAGTGGCGCGCCTGGCTCGAGGCGTGGCAGCCGATCATCGACCACCACATGCCTCTCCGAACAATCCGGATCAAACACCCCCGGCTCCCTGGCTTCATGAAAATGAAGAGCTCAGAGAGCACATGGAGAAGCGGGATCGCTGCCGAGAGGCCCGAGACCAAGACAAGAATAACACGGTGAAACAACAGGCCTATAAGGACAGCAGAAATGCCGTGAAACGAGCGCAATACAACGCCTGCGCAGACTACTACGCCACGTCATACCGTCACCAGAAAACGAAGACGTGGACCGACATCCGCCGATTTCTGCTTGCCGCCAAGAAGCCCGAGCCCAGGATCGACCCACCCCACCTGAGCGACGCCGCCTGGGCTGACAAGCTAAATCGTCACTTTGTGACCGCGGGAGCTGACGTTGCTGCCACGTTATCGGCGGCTCCACAGGGAGTGCGGCTGCCGCCCAGACCACCTCGGGTGTGCAGTAGCTCCTTCCGCGTACACACTGTGACGTTACCAGAATTGTCGTTGGCACTCGATCGAATGGGAAATACGCGCGCCAGTGGAAACGACGGAATAACACTTCATATGCTGAGAGCGACGTTTGCAGTCACAGGGCCTCATTTACTGCATGTGATAAACTATTCACTGCGTACTGGTGAGGTGCCGCCTCAGTGGAAAGAGGCCTGCGTTATTCCGTTGCACAAGAAGGGTGATCGTGACGACCCCGGAAATTTTAGGCCCATATCTTTGCTGAGTGTTGTTGCTAAACTGTGTGAGAAAATTGTAAACACGCAACTTTCATTCTATCTCGACTCAAACCACATACTCTGTTCAAATCAATATGGTTTTCGTCCCGGCCATTCAACCGAAACAGCAATGCTCGATACTGTACAATTTCTGACCAAAAATATGGATTGTGGTCATGTGTCTACCCTGCTTGCTGCTGATACGTCCCGCGCGTTCGATAGCGTGGAGCATAGCCGCCTGTTAGAAAAGCTAGGCTGGTATGGGATCGACGTTCACTGGTTTGAGGATTGGTTGCGGGGGAGGAGCCAGAAAATTCAGGGGAGTACCGCTGAGCCACTCCCGGTGACGCACGGTGTAGTACAGGGAAGCCAAATCGGGCCAAAATTGTATTTGATTTTCACTAACGACCTAGCATCACATATAAAGTATGGCCACTTGGTAATTTTCGCTGATGATGCGCAATTTCTAGACTCTGACGCCCCAGGCAACATGTCTGTGCTAAAACAACGTGTAGAAAACACCTTGGATACAGCTCTGAACTGGTTCACACAAAATCGGCTAAAAATCAACCCAGGAAAGACTGAGCTCCTGGTTGTCAAATCTCAGCGCCGGAAATGTGATACCTTATCGATCAAATTTGGAGATGCTGAAATTAAGCCGTCACCGAACGCAAAAATCCTAGGTGTGCACGTCGATTCGACTCTGACCTGGGATAGACAGGTGTCTCAGGTGGTTCGGCGGTGTTATAGTGTTCTCGTTGGCCTGTCAAAATTTCGACACAAATTACCCTCAGAAACGAAGAAACTCCTCATTCAGGCACTGGTTTTCCCCCACATCTACTACTGTATGACAGTTTGGGGAGGTTGCAACAAAACCCAGAGAGATAGGATTCAGAAGGCGATACATTTTGGTGCCCGTATAGTATCCGGCCTCGGCCGACGAGAACACATCACCCCGGCACTAGAGGCACTTGGATGGTTGAAATTTGATGCCATGTTGGAGGAGCGCGACGTAGCAATGATCCGGAAGCTAACGTCGTCTGGTGTCCCACCTACGCTAGCGAGCTCTATCAAGCGTCGTGCGGAGGTGTCGTCCAGGAGAACTCAGTGCGCAGACACAGGGATGTTGGAGCTCCCGCGAGTTCGCTCCGAACTCGCTAAGCGTAGCTACCCGTTCAGAGCCGTAGCTGCGTGGAACGGCCGTTTGGAGGCGCGTTCTATCACTAGGTAAAGTGTGATTTATGTCTAGATGATTTTTAATTGACTCTTGTTTATTGACACGAGAAGTAGGATTATGTATATAGTTTTACAGCAATGTACTGACGAGAGGGCTGAAAAGCCATATTATTGTGGAGACCTCAATAAATCTGACTCTGACTCTGACTCTGACACTTTTTATTGGGATTTCCATGCAGCCACAACTGAACAGGAAAGAAGTTCGACATGTAGAGCTATAACTAAGAAGAAAAGATGCTCTATATTTGAACTGATGTGCATAATACTTCCATAATTATAACCAATCACAAGATACAACCTGCACAAATTGCTGTAAGTGCAGATTCGTGTTGATTCAAAGTTATACTACTCATAGCAAAAGTAGTCTTTGTCATTTCAGGACAAGGGTAAAGTTTGGCACCTGACAAGTGTATGAAAGATATGGTTCAAAATACGGTAGGTGGTTTCTTAAAATGATTTTGGAGAAAAACGATACATGAGGGCATTGGGAGGGCCCAAATGGATTGAGGAACATACTCCATAGGGTCCCATGCTAAAAGTTGAAATTATTGCGGGGCAAAACACATTGAGGGACACCTGGCCCCTTAAAAGTAGGCAACACAACGCCCCTGGTTACAAAGTAATTTGAAACGATGCTACAACAATTTCATCACTAAACACCAATACTTTCCCATGTAGATTGTTGAATGCAAAGATGCTCGAACCAATCCCTAACAGTCGGTAATATGATAGTGTTGCATACACAACGTTGCAACGCTTGTTTATTTTTATTTTTTTCAGCTGAAGGTTTTTGAAGTTGCATGCCAACATTTATAACGTTTTTAGAGAACTTTGAACAAATTTGACTACATGTTTGGACGGGATATGTTGGGTTAAGTTCAATTAGGCTAGGTTAGGCTGGGCTAAGTTAGTTTTTACATATGATACAATCAATCAACATGATAAAACATCGTAGATGTAACAGCTGCAAGATTAGACATGATTGTGCTTGGTATTTTCGGTTAGTCGGCTATTTGGATTTAGGGTTGCTTTGACCAGTGCTATGATATTTGCACCCAGCGCTTGGCATGTACAGAAAATGATGCCCACTCGTATTCATTCTATATATGCATTCGCTTATACCAAATGTTAGAAAGTGGCTCTGCCATGCCAAACTAGTCCTCCCGCTGCTAGGTCAATGCAATAAAACGATTGTGAAGAGGTACCTACTAATATGGTCGAAGGAAACTAACATAATAAAATTAGGAGGAAATAAACATCTCTGAATTGAGCTGATTTCGGTCCCAAGCAAGTTCATTTTTTTTAGGGTGCGGGCATGGCTACCCCGTCTGAATGGCTAAGGAGTGCATGGAGTTAGAGCATGAATCAAGAATGGATATGATTTCTGGACAAGCTGTGCAACGTGTTCAAAATGTATACAACTTTTCCAATAGCACAGGAGGTTTTTAATTATCATGCTTACATTGTGTGACGATTTTGTACACACTTTATGCTATAGATCGGTTATTTGGGCTTTGGGGTGCATCGACTACACTGATCATACAGCGCCCCACTGTACGCTATCGTCACTATATGCATATATTCCATTGAATTATATTAGGATATGTTAGACTAAGGTTAATAGAGGGGATATGTATGAATCTATGAGTTACAACAACAATATATGGTTATTACTTTGCACTGAAGAAACGTGAATTATGAAGGTGCAAAAGGTGAGGGCCTAGGTCCCCATTTGTAGCATATTCCTATCATGCAACCACATAGTGTTGATATGCTGACAAGTGTGAGGGTCATTCCCAGCTGAGCACCAGTGGTACGTATATTCAAGGACAGCTTAGATAAACTAGATACAGAATGCACCCAGGCAATAATGGTCTGCATGTCCTTCACTAATCAAACCTAATGACAGGAGCTGCTTCATTGTACCATGATTCCCAGATTTAGGTGGGAAATGACACTTAACCTGGAATATCTTCTTTTTTTATTCCTGGGTCCCAAAGTCCTCTATTTTTTATTCTTCGATGCCACATCCTGTGTCTATCCCCATATAGGAAGCAGTTAAAAATATCAAATAATTAGGATGTATTACCTATAAGGGAAATGATTAGTTATAGCCATTGTTCTTAATGACGAACAAGTCATAATTCATTGTAGGATACTGTACTAAACGTCTACTTCTTCTAATTTTCTACTGTGAGACAATCTTTCCAATAATAATTTTCCACTCTGATACTAATGCTCAATGCGGGTTTGAAACACTGGGCTGAATACATTAGCACAGTCTGTCGAAGTCCACGATTTTAGGCGTCGAGGCCACGATGTTAAAAAAAACTTTTTCATATTGATATATCATCCAAGTCCTTAGCACTGTAGTCATCAAAATCGGATGCTGTGCCTTTTTCGAGGTAAGAAATCAGCTGAATGCGGTTCCAATTATATTGCATATCACACATTCTACACAGATAACTTATTTGATGTAAATCTTGACCACTAGCTGAGCGAATTTGGACACCCCGCATTAGCAACTGTCAAGGCTACTTTCCAAGTCAACATACTCCATTCCCCCTGGTGATGGGAAATCAATGTACACGGTCACTGACTGGTGGCAGGGGTGTTCACATGTTCTAGACTAACAGGGTTGATGTGGTCCTGATTTTATGAGGGGGCATATGCATCGCCATGGGGCGTGTAACCATGGACAGCTACACTCAACCTGAAAAAAAAACATTGTAAGTTAAATATAAGGACTTCTGTTTTTGTTTTCAAACATTAGGTGAAATTGGGGACAGATGTCTGATTCTTTAAAGCCTCGAAGGCCTGAAGACCGCGACCGAGGGCATATCAATATCAACTGGACGAAATAAATGTTCACACTGATTGAGAATTTGGTGCAGATAACATTACCCCGACAAAAAGTTGAAAGGTGCACTCCAATGGAGATTAGCCAAAAGTGTCATATGAAAGTTGAATGAATAATAGTCTACAAATGATATGAGTCGAACAGATAAAAAGCTGAAAGAACAAAGTCAAAGATAGAATAAACAAAAAGTCAAAGATTTAAAAAGCAAAGGGATACACGTGAAGTGGATTAAAATGAAAGTCCAAAGGATGAAAATTAAAAGAATACATTAGAAGAAGTCAAGTTGAATGAATACAAGTTGAAGGCACATAAGTTCAATGCACAAAATCAAATGGATCAAGTCAAAGAATCCAACTGATAAAGTGAATGGGAAGTCAAATGGAAAGAAGCCAACAGACTACTAGAAAATGATCGGGCAAACTAACAAAAAGGAAAAAGTAGAAAAAAGAAACGGAAATATAAAAGTCAAAAGAATAAAAGTCCAGAGATATAAAATGGAAAGAATAGAAAGTCAAACGAATACACATTGAAAGAATACGTCAAAAGAATAAGTCGGAAAAATGGAAGTTGAAAGAATATGAGTTGAAAAAATACAAGTTGAAGTAACAATTTAAAAGAATACACATAAATAGAATGGAAATTGAAAGAATGCAAGTTCAAAGTCAAAAGATGAAAGAACATAAGTCGAAAAGAACAAAATTTTAAAATAATGAAAGTTAAAAAAATAGTCAAAGTCATAAAGTCATAAAGTGTTCAGACTTAATAAGAGCCACAAGGGCCCATCCAGTTTAGGCCTGTATGGAAGTTACCATAACCCTGGCAAAAAGTCACTCATCACCCCAGCAAACACCGCATCCTTAATTCCAAAGAATCCATCCACCAACATCCAACACACCCATCAATGCCTATCTACCTTACCTATCCAACCCTATGCACTCGATCCCACTTAACACATGTGATTTGAGTGCCCTACCAATAATTTTCAAACTCCAAGTTGAATATTACTATATTGATCACTACTGTTAGCCACTTCTACCAACTTGATGACATCAACAAATTTGAACACCCTATTCCTAAGCCCTACTACAATGCTATTCACAAAAGGATAAAGAGAAGTGGCCCTAGGTGTAAAAGGTGAAAAGCATAGAAAATGGACAGAATACAATTCAAGAAGAACTTTTTTCTTAAAATCATAATGACGAAAAGGATACAAGTTGGAAAAATTGAAAGATGAAAAGAGTAAAAGGGGAAAAGATGAAGAAAATTGAAAAGAATAAGAGTAGAACGATTAAAATTTGAAAAAAGAATAGAAGTCAACAAGAAAAAAGGTGAAAAGTACTAAAGTTGGAAAAATATAAGTCGAAGAGAATAAAAGTTGAAAAAAAAACAAAATCCAACAAGAATAAAAGCTGAAAAGAATAAAAGCAAAACAGAATAAAAGCCTAAAAGAATAAAAGTCAAAAAGAATAAAAGCTGCAAAGATTAAAAGCCGCAAAGAATAAAAGTAGCAAAGAATCAAAGCCGCAAATAATAAAAGCAGCAAAGAATAAAAGCTGCAAAGAACAAAAGCCACAAAGAATAAAAGCCACAAAGAATAAAAGCCACAAAGAATAAAAGCTGCAAAGAATAAAAGCTGACAAGAATAAAAGCCACAAAGAATGAAAGCCAAAAAGAATATAAGCCAACAAGAATAAAAGCCAACAAGAATAAAAGCCAACAAGAATAAGAGCCAAAAATAATAAAAGCCTCAAAGAATAAAAGCCGCAAAGAATAAAAGCCACAAAGAATAAAATCCGCAAAGAATAAAAGCCGCAAAGAATAAAAGCCGCAAAGAATAAAAGCCAACAAGAATAAAAGCCAGAAAGAATAAAAGTCAAGAAAATAAATGTTGGGAAGAATAAAAGTCAAAAGGAATAGAAGTTGAACATAATAATAGCTGAAAAGAATCAGTCGAAGAGAATACAGGTGGAAAAGAATAACAGTCGAAAAGAATAATAGCCGAAAAGAGTCAAAAGGATCAAAGTTCAAAAGGTAAAATAAAAAAAATGAAAAGCTTAAGTCAAAAGACTTAGCAAAATGCATCAGTCAAAAGAATAAGTCAAAAGCATCAGTAAAAATAAAAATGAAAAGAATACTTCAAAAGAATAAGTTAAAAGAATAGAAGTAAAAAATACAAGTGAAAAAACACAAGTTGAAAGAATGCAAGCCAAAAGAGTACTTCAAAGAATAAGTTAAAAGAATAGAAGTAAAAAAATACAAGTGAACAAACACAAGTTGAAAGAATGCAAGTATTTTACTGCGATTAACGCAAGGACATTTTAACAGATGTAGGTACATAAAAAGCAATTACGCGCAATTATTTTCATTTCGAACTCAATGCCCTGGATTCACCGTCAGATCAGCATGTTACTCACATTACCTGAAGCGTAAGCAGTGATGGCCGAACAAAAAAAGTGATGGTGATATCAATCGTAAGTCATATTTTGGAAACACTCACTTTTTAAACCACTCAGCATAAGTTCGAAGCTTTGCTATTTACTGATCAATTAGGAATTAAAATCAATTAGGAAGAATACAACTCTAAACTAATTTAGAGTTGTATTCATGACACTTCGATCTTAGCAGCAAGAATCCTGTCACCACTATTTCCACCAGAGCAAGAACTTACACACGTATGACCGATTTGGAGTTCACAAAAATTCACACACACACACACAAAATATTATATTTTCATGACAATTGAGGTCCATCATAAAACTTCGTCAGCTCACTAAGAAACACCCAAATGTGAGTTCTGATTGGTCAAAATACCGAGGTCCAGCGATCGGGCCTCGGTATACACCACCGGACCTCAATATTCCGTTGTGTAAACTCATTTTGTCCTCGGTAGTCACGGCTCACAAGTGCACACACACACACACACACACACACACACACACACACACACACACACACACACACACACACACACACACACACACACACACACACACACACACACACACACACACACACACACAAACACACACACACACCACACACAGGCACAGCAGCAAATAAGAGGTTTAGCCCAGTCTAAGTTCAATCAGTTTCAGTTAAGTTGGGTTTGGTAAGGATTATCTCACACACACCCCGAGCACCCCGGCGACACACCCCGCGCAACCCCAGCCCTGCCCAAACCAGCCCAGTACCAGCCTAAACACACCCACCTCACCAAACCACCGCACCCACACCCGCCACACCCCCATACACCCCCACGCCCCACCGACAGCAGAGCCGCCACCCCTACAGTAGCACCGACGCCGACGCCACCGCCGACACCGACGAGCTGGCAGGACTGTCGCCGTGAGCAGTGTGGCGGCAGCGGTACAGCGCGCAGCAGCGTCGGCTTGGCGGCCGACAAGCTACAGTACGTAATATAAACAGTACGTAAATCGGCCGCGGGCTCCCCCACAATTGGGCACAAAGCAGTGGCGGATCCAGTGGGAACTGAACGCATGTTCCTCAGATAATGGTGTGGCGCCCCTTCAGGGGGTTCGAGTCCCTTTTCCCGCACTAATAGTTTTTTTTTCAGCCGATGGCGCAATTCAGACTAGAACAGGCGGCACTGCGGTAGGAAATGGCGTCCGACCAGACCAAATCCCCCACGATCACATTTCCTGGACTGCACAGTTTCCACTTAAGTACTTCGGTTTCGTTGTAGGAATTCGATGGAGACTTCAGATGGTCACATGGTAGCTCTTGACTCGTGCCACGAAACCTCCAGAGAGGGTCGTTACATTAGCTAAAGCAGGAGTAGCTAAAGCAGGATTGGTGTACAACACTTTTCCTAGTTCGGTATTGTTAGGTATGTTTTTGGTTTGCTTAGAAATATGAACGCAACAAAAGCAAGTATTTACTGTTTATCTACTTTCATTCGTTTTTTTAACTGCGTTCAATACCTAAGAACACTAGAATGAGGAGTACAAAAGTATATTTATTGTAGATCAAACCTGACTGATGTAAACATTTGCATGTGTGCAGGGGGACATTACTTCATTATTTTCGTACGAACCTTTCCCCTGTGTGGGGAATATGCGCACACAAGAAGGGAAGGGGTAAGTGGCAAGTGATTATCTCTCATATCGTCGAAGTGGTCCATCAGAGAGCTAGGAGGACCTAACAAAATCACCTGAAGGACAATTTTTATTATCGAAGTTGAACATCACTGATACGATAATCGCCCGAAAGCAGACTCTGATCTATGAAAAATAACACTAAGTAATGCAAATAAAGAAAAGGTGGATTGCCACCTCTGGGACTCCAAAATGTTGATATTCCTCACCGGAAATAATTAGTTGTCAACGCATTATTTCGCATTTGTGTATGCCAATGCCCATTAATAAGTAGGCAGGGATGCCCTTCCATACCCGAGCGAACTAATTAGGCTAAGTTCGAGGGATGAGAAGAAGGTCAGATTGAAGCAAGTCAAGGTAGGTCACACCACTCCCTGCTCGTTTTTCTTGCTGAACAGATCACGCCACCAGATATTGGTAGAAAGATGTTCAGCAAGCCGTCTTGGACAACCCTCTCCGAGAAGTGGCAAGGTTAGTAGCGTCGTCGGGTGCTCCAGGTGTGGCTGTGCAGAGATGTTAATCTGGAACAGAATATAAAATCCTAACCGGATCATGCATTTTCTGTCCTAAAATGTTAAATCAAATCAAGGAAAAGGAGAATGATAAGTACATCAATACAAAAAAACACAAAAGAAAAAGAGAAAATACGACAAGAAATTAAAAAACGGATAATTAAACAAACCGATCAAGCATGCCCATATCATCGAAGGGCCACTGACATTCACTATAATAGTTCATATTTCCTACTAATGCATTTGTCCAACATGGCGGTTTAATATGACTTGATTTCTATGTACGTCTTCAATTATTTCCAACTGAGCATATATTATATTTTTGAAGCATTTGGTGCAGCAAAAGATAACCAAACATCCTGAAAATGGTGGCAGAAAAGGGTACTTCAAAATATTGCCTATCTATGAGACCGCCTTTTTGTGTAGCTCAATTATATGAGATAGACGTGCACTTTGGAAGAGAAAATGTAGCAAGGTGCAAATACATGGTATCAATTATGGCCGGAAAATTTACATTTTTATGCTTGGCAAATAATTCATTTGTAGGGAATAAACATGGTAGATGGTCAAAAAAGACAGATAGCACATTTCTGCAGCACATCAACCTCATCAGCCCTGGTGTAATAAGTACTTCCCGAGACAACAGCATAGTAAGATATGATAAGATTATGGAACTATGCTGGAGGAGTAATTCAAGATTCGATGGAAAATACTTCGATTTGTCTATGATATCAATAGTTTTGTTAAATTTGAAGAAATGGCATTGAAAATATATCCAAAGTCATATCTGCTTCAATGGGTACACCTGGGTATTTCACACAGCTGTGCCTTGCTATACGTTTCTTCATTTTTATATCAAAGTCATCACTTGACTTCCTAGAACTTATCTGTGAGAGTTAACTCGCGCCGTATCAGGGGGATCTTTTTCCACCCACCCCCTAAGGTTTTTCACGGGTAGCGAAAAGACGGAGGGCGGCAACGCGCCGAAATTCGGTGCACCTTTTCCCACATCAATTTGACATGTGTGAAGATTCTACGGTCAAGTCATCCACGGTCATCGAGTTAGTCAAGGTCAAATATCTTCACCTCCAAAACGTTTAACGGGTAAATATATTTGAATGCAACTTTCAGCGTTTACTTATCTTTAGGGATACAACAAAGCGCATCAGCTGAATGTTTGAATTTTCGCGACTTCCGTAAGCTATTTGATATGCATATTTCCCCCATTGGGGCTAACATTGAAGATTCTGGTTAAGATAAGCACTTTTATGAGTCGAAGTTTCCTTAAAGCAAAGTTTCTCGGTGGGCTATAACCATTAAAAGAAGAAGAAAGAACTTTAAAAATCGAAAACGCAAAATTTTGCAGATTTCAATTTCTTTAAAAAAAATCAGTTTTTGGCTCGATAAACATTTTGGGACCATGCTCGATTACGCCTTGCTGTGTCGTAGCTTATTTCCGTGTAACGGCGTAATTTACTTTTGAACATCTGATGGTTACTAACACATGCATTCAGTGCTATCAAACATAACAACGATGCAGCTGACCATATTCGACCATGCCAACTTCACAACAAGAAGTACAATTATGCTTTCCTTCCACATGCAGAGCATCATTTACATGGACGTACAGACCAACAAGTATTGCAAGCCACTCTTTGCTGTCATGGTGCACGTAGGCTGTGCCCGGGAAAAAATCATTTTCACAACCTTCATGTTGCTTCATTATTTATGTTCTTGGAGCATTGCGCATGTGTACATTGCGCATGGATACATATATTGCACAACGGCACATATGTTAGGTAAACGAAATCAGCTCAAACGGAGTAGATTTGGCTTTGTGAATAAAATCGGTACAAATGACGTCTATTTAGAAGTTCGCCGAAATCGAATTTTAGAGGTGAACATGGTGTCTGAGGTCTTGGGTACCGTAGGGATTGTCAAAAAGTTGTC
Organism: Ashinkailepas kermadecensis; assembly: GCA_034440615.1. NCBI lineage: Eukaryota > Metazoa > Arthropoda > Thecostraca > Neolepadidae > Ashinkailepas > Ashinkailepas kermadecensis. The sequence goes on along the minus strand of JAOTOM010005037.1, from coordinate 712,296 downwards.
GGAAATTCCGAGAAAAAAATTTAACTTTTAAAACCTTGTATTTTTTTCGATGGGTTAAATAGAACGTCTTACGGTCTTTTCTGTACTTTCTGATGAATGCAACACCTAGTAGAGCATCAAATCTGATAATAGAATCGGGTTAGACTGCTTGGATTTCCCGGAAATGGCTTTTCGACACAGTAAATATCACTTGACATATGATTTCAAGACGGCATTTGAAAGAACTCGTCCTGGCGCATCGATTTGGTCTATTTTTGTCGCACTGTAAACATTTTTGTTGCAAATTAATATTGAAATTCCGTGTGCATTCAGAAAATTATAGAGCTTTCAATGTGGCATATTTAAGATGCTTTTCAACAGGTACAGACAGCCAGCAGACAGGGAAACATATGTTCTTTGATAGAAAGTCAAATTTTGAGTTAAAACATTTCTGCAAGTTGAAATTGATATAATTGTCGATTTTGGCATCTTTGTCCTTCTAAACCTGCCGGAGTTCTGAATGTTGTTCACATCAAGTTTTTCTTCTGTGTATTCTTTATATTTCTGACACCGATTTTGAAAATAAAAATATATTTGAATATCGGAGACATCTAAAAATGTATCGCGAAAAATTTCAACTTGAAAATTTAACACACAAAACCACACCTCTCTTAATGCGTGGATCCCTCACGTTTTCATTGAGCCTTACCGGTACTTCAGCAACATTTTATATTATTCGCCCCGCCCCTGGGGCGAATAATATAATCTTTCGCTGAGCATCCTTCTCGGTGACGAGAACCCGAAGCTCCTTGAGCTACTTTTCAACTTTTTAAATAGCGCCAGATATGAGCATATCATTTGAAGCCAAACGCTATCATCCTCGCCGCTGTCGTATACCACAAACTTATAGGGTATTTCGCACTAGGTAGACAGGAACCTACCCAATTTGACAAAAACGGACAGCCCCCCATGGATTGCGCTTGTTTTACCTCCAGATTTTCCAAGCAGCTTGGTTCTTATCCTTTCAGGTTTTTCCAGGCTCTAAATTAAAAATTACTCTTCACATTCAACGTCGGGCCTCGCGCCCACGGTTCGCCCTGGGCGCTGGGCCTCCGCTTCGCTCAAGGTCGCAGGTGGCCAGCGGAGCCTGTCCGGAGGCTAAGAAGCCGCCCACCTTCCAAATGTTTTACCGTTTGATATGTACGTATATATGTATGCCTGTATGTGTGCCTGCATGCGATGTATGTGCCGGCCCTTTGCGCCACGTTCTTTGTTTGCCGGTGTCTCTAATATTTTCTCTCTTGCTTGTTTGTTACCACCGGATGCAACATAAGCCGTCTTAACGTGACCCTTTTTTAAGGTAGCAAATCTCTAGCGGATGGCGCTCTGCCACTGCTAATGACAAAAAAGGTGAACAAATAGGAAGGTGTTTACTGTGATTATTTACTGTGCCTTGTTGCACAGGTGGCGCAGGTGATGCTGAGTGCGTTATATTCCTACATACTCTAGGCATGCAAGCTAGAGTCTTTCCGGATTCGTCGTTTATAACAAGCAGTCTTCACATACGTCATACACCAAAGTGGCCATGATGAAGCTGAACGTTTCGGCTATTCCCGTGGTGAAGAAAACTATGCGTAAACTGCGCAAATCGATTGTGAGTAACCGAAAACTTCAGTGTGGATTAGCTCTTCTTCTCCTACTTGGGTACATAATGTGGACACAATCGTGGTATGAAAAAGTACAGGAAACACTGCTGGATTTGCTATATGGTGCAGGGAAATATCCCCAAATTACTGGATGGCTGGTGGACTCAAGTACTTGCCGGATACCAGATTATGACCCGTGGGATGGAAGCATCGCTGCATTACTAGCGAAATCACGTCAATTTCCTGGCTGTAAGAAAGAATACATGGTGCGAATAGAACAGGACGAACATCGGGTATTCATGCACAAAAATATATTTGCAAAGCAATTTTGTGATATTGAATGCTGCTACCGAAGCGTATCACGGGCGTATGAAGGAAAGTCTGATGACAAGTATCAGTTTGGCAACAAATCAGTCTGCTTTGGAAAGGAAACAAGCCTACAGGTCAACGATGAATTCATACAAGTTAGATGCTTCTGCCAAAGCAGCATTTCCAAGATTATCCACGAGGACTTCAAAGCGTTCATATTTCCTGGAGTGGGTCAGCGAGGGGGCGCGGCATTAAATGTTACTGGCACACCTGATAATTTGAATGTGTATCTCATCGGCCTTGACTCTATTTCACGTCTGAATTTCAAACGTTACATGCCGGACCTTGAAAATGTTCTATCCCATGATTTCAATGCTATTCCAATGTTAGGGTTGACCAAAGTGGGCGACAACACCTTCCCCAATATGTTGTCACTTCTGGCTGGCCAGAGCATGGATCAATTGCTGAAGTACCAATCCCTGCGATTACAACCCTTCGATGGCATTCCGTTTGTTTGGAAGACATTCTCCGAGTTGGGGTATGTCACCATGTTCAACGAAGATGCACCAATGTTGGCTGCATTTAACTACAAAAAGAAAGGTTTTTTCTTCACTCCTACTGACTTTTACCTCAGACCGCTGTTTAGGGCCATTGAGGATTCCGAGTATATAAATAGGAAGGAAACATTTTGCCTCAACCATCGGTCGCAAATAGATTTTCAACTGCAGTGGCTACAGGACTTCATGGCCGTGAGAAAATCAGCTCCTCAGTTCGGCCTCCTCCTCAGCAGCGCCGTCAGCCACGAGGGACCTCTGACATTTATCAAGAACATGCAGGATCAGCTTATCACATTCTTCAAGTGGTACCGACAATCAGAGCGCTACAACTCCTCCATCCTGATCTTCTTCAGCGACCACGGCTTGCGGTTCGGTCCAGTGATGCAGTATGAGCTGGGCGGTTACGAGTCTCGTATGCCGTTCTTCTACGTGCTGCTGCCGCCCTGGTACCCGTCCCGCCACCCTCACCGCGTGGCCAGTCTGCGCGCCAACTCGCGCCGCCTGACCACGTTCTACGACGCGCACGAGATGCTGCGCGACCTGCTGCGCGACGCCGGCGGTGTCAGCCTGCCGGCCGTCGACAACAGCGGCGTCAGTCTATTCCAGCCGGTGCCGGCCAACCGATCGTGCGATTCGGCCGGCATCAGCCACCACTGGTGCGTGTGCCTTACTCGAATCCCAGTGTCTGTCGACATGGCCGCCATCCGGTCCGGCGCCCTCGCCATTGTCCGTCACATCAACGAAGTGAAACTGCAGGATGTGCGCGAGCTGTGCGCCCACCTTAGCCTGCTGAGCGTCACCGGCGCGTTCCACCAGAAGGAGCAGAAGCAGTACAAGGAGCAAGACACGAGTTACACTCGCGAGCCGTACGACGAGTACGTCGTCCGGCTGTTGACAGTGCCCGGCCGGGCAGAGTTCGAGGCAACTGTGCGTGTGCGGGGTGACCAGATTATTGTCGTTGACGTTTCGCGACTCGATGCCTATAAGGGTCAAAGTGACTGCCTGGAGCATCATTTCGACGGAAAGCTGTTCTGCTACTGTCGAAATCTCCTGTAAATTTGATCACATGGCTTTTGTAGCGTGCGTACGTCTTCAAGTTTGACCCCAGGGAGCGACGAATGAATATGTGGCCCTCCGTGATCGGTGGTTTGTGTTGCCATCTGTGCGTTTTTTCATGGTATAATTTTTGCTGTGTGATTTGCTACGATCGAAAGGCGCAAGCAAGAGCTGTCCAGTGATCAGTATTCAAGAGTGATCAGCCTGGTAGTTCTGCTTACATTAAGTTGAAAATATAGAATACTAGGAGAGCAGTTTGCATTTGTTTCGAGCTGGAACTGGGGGAATTGCAATTGCTTCGAGCTGGGGGAATTGCAGGTTTCCAATGCGAATCTACCTCCTTCAAACATGTCATAATCTTATTAGGAATTGGTCATGACGTGTTTGATCCTGGGTGACGGCGGTGCATATGTTAACATTATTAGCCATGCAAATGCTTTCCACTGAGTTGTTGCAACGTTATTTATTATCGCCCATGCGATTAACGATTACGACTTGAGGACGGCGCTCGTACATCTGGATTGGCTCTGTTAGCTCAGTGAATCAATTAGCCTTAGCGCGCAAGATCGAATCGCCTCACGTGCTCGCTTTTAATCCCCTCCGGCTGGGGTGGCCAATTGTCAACTGGCCAAGGAAGATCAGGTAGCTCTGCTAGCTCAGTGGATCTAGCGCTGTCCTGCACAGGTGTTCGAATCGCTTCACGGGCTCGCTATTAACGCCTCCGGCTAGGATTGTCAACTGGCCAGGCAATGTCAGGTGGGTAGGCACCAGGGGTCTGTGTCCTCTAGGTTGGTACGTTAAACTCTCTCCAAACTCTGCCATATGGCTGGAATTTCTCGATCGGGAGATGGGTTCAGGATCAATGTAACTAGCTGGCACTTGGCACTAACTGTGATTCTGTAAAGGCTCTCCAGCAACAATTCGAAATAATAAAAAAAAACACTTAGGTCGTGCTTTTTGGCATAGCGACACCTGAGTGGAGGCGAGGCCTCGTCACGCTGGCTTTCGTTTCATATCGCTGACGCTCTCTGTTAGAAGTGCTAGGTGGTTCCCCCCCCCCCCCCCACCGCACATGCCATATGCGAGGGGCACTGGGAGCACGTCTCCCGCATGGAATGTGGCGCCCTTCCGGCCAGAAAAAGACGTCCTTCCCCTCATTTGTTTTCAGCCAAAGGCGCCCCTTGGAAGGAAAAGGCGCCCCTCCAGTGTGCTCCAGTTCCCCTCCCCTTGGAAGGAAAAGTCGTCCCTTTCAATGTGCTCAAGCACCCCCTCCCATACATAAAATTAGATATATTAGATCTCAAACTTTTCGATCATGGATCATTTTCAAGAGTAACAACATTTTGTACACGTCAATTCATGACAAAAAACACACTGAAATCACGTCCCGAATTCGAATAGCATCTTCGCATGTTTTGTCGCCTTAACAATAAATCACCTTCACATCTCGCATGCTAGTGCATGCGATCAACATGCATCGCACTAAGATCAACATAACAAGATATGTACTAAGATCAACATACACGGTATGCACATTTCCCAATATCATACAGGACACGGATCTCACAATTTCTGCAATCGCCGCCCCTATCACTCTCGCATCCCTTACACCTCAAATCGCACTACACTGACGCTCCCTCTCCCACTCTCTCTAACTATATAGATATATATATATATATATATATATATATATATATATATATATATATATATATATATATATATATATATATATCTATATAGTTAGAGAGAGTGGGAGACTCATTTCTTGTTGAGGCGACAAAATATGCGAAGATGCTATTCGAATTCGGAGCGTGATTTCAGTGTATGATTTTTATCATGAATTGATGTGTACAAAATATTGTTACTCTTGCAAATGATCCATGATTAAAAAGTTTTAGATCTAATATATCCAATTTTGTATTAAAAGCACAGCATTCCTTGTCAATGTTGGCCAAAATGTTTCACCTATTTTACTTTCAATCATGGCAGCCAGGGAAATCGTCCATTTTTTCTCAAAATTGAATGCATTTTTATGTTCCTTCACTGAAACGACCACCATTCATACATGCCACATCGTCATGAATTGACTCCTAAATTATGCGTCCATTGGTAGCATTGAAGCATTTACGTCCATTGGGAAATTCATTCGTCCAATGGGAGCAATTTTGGTTGCCAAAACTCCTCCTCTGAATCCTACACTCGCAACAGCTGACGCTGCAAGTGAAGACCCCCTCCCGGCCCAGTGCTTTTACAACGGTGGATGGAACAGCTCCCCACATCATGTCCTGAACTGTAGCGCGCCAGCACGCATATTGGAAAAGTGTGACTGAGCACCGTTATATTTTTTGGTTGTTAGCGTTCAAACCCCACACACTGCTGGTGCAACGCCTATTCTGCTATGGGCGCTGAAGCATCTTTATCCTCCGCTTAGCGTACAGCATAATGTCATCACATGAAGAGGAGCCACGTGCATGTCAGTATTTCTTTAATCGACAAAGCAACATAAGTGAAATCAACAAAGATAAAACGTTTAACGTCAATAGGCATGCACCCGTCAAATTGGGTGCACGAGCCAAAATGCATTTCGAAAATAATGTGGATTTCCCAAATTTCGTTAATCGAAGTGATACCCTCAAACTTCTCTTGAAACCGAAAGCATTCAGCTTGACCACATTAACCAAGGTAATTAATTAGCTTTTCATGAACCATCGCATTAGTGAATCTCCATTGTAATGGTTAAGATGTTTGTGCATGTTGCCGGCTAGGCGGTAAGAGATAGAGTTGGTTTTTTAGACACTTTCGTTCTTTTTTCCTTGTATTTTTTCAAGTGAAATTTTAACTTTATTTATTGTGTTTAGACGTCAAAATTGTTGCTTTGAAAAAAATCGCAACGCCAAATTGGAGTATTCTAGCCTCTACAATAAAAGATGTTGTGTTCGGCGACAACGACGACGACGTAACGGTCGAAAATCGGTCATGTGGGAATACTGTTGTGTGTAGGGAGGTCAAGTTTGGTGCACGTCTAGGACGGCTTGCATAGTACTTGTTGGCCTTGTAAGGGTACGCTCGTGTGTCATGGGTGCCACAGGCACGTGCAGTTGTCTGTCGTTGGCTCAGACTGGGAGAATATTTCACATGGTGCTAGCGGCCAAAACAAATGACCCAAGTGTGCGAAAATTGTAATGGCAATTGGCCGGCCGGCCCTGTACGTGGTGGTGAAAATTCCTCCTCGCAAGCAGACCCGTCTGGTGTTACACGTGCTGCGATGCTGTCTGGCAAGTCACAACCAATCATGGCCGACGGTATTTAGTATACGGTAAGGAGCTATGTCTACCCATCGCTCCTTGATTACTACTTGTCCGATCTCAGGACACATGAAAGTGAGACTGCTGAAGATCGCTCCAATGTGGTATAGTTCATGCTCAGGTACTCGCAGGGCGTTGGTGGATCGAGTCGTGAGGTTGTAGCCTGTCGTACAGCGCTTGTCGCCTCCCCAACTAGTTCGAAGGCATCAAATGGTAGACATGACGTTATTGATCTGTACGAAGCCGCACTTTAGTATCGATACAATCTAGCTGGCTTCCATCAGCAAATGTGCTGATATGCATACTTACGGACTGCTCGTTGCTGCGGCTTGCGATCAAATGGACAGATAATATGGTGGTCTGCATTTAACTATGCTTTGCTGCCTGCGGCCGTGAGGTTTGTACGGACAGTGAGCTTCATGTTATATTATTTACACGACTCCATACTCGAGCATAGTGTATACAGTGGATCCTCTTCCCATGTCCCCTTCACAGGTCCCCTTATGAGGTGCCCTTCCTAGGTCCCATTCCCAGGTCCCTTTCCCAGGTCTCCTTCCCAGGTCCCCTTCCCCGGTTCCCTTCCCCGGTTCCCTTCCCCGGTTCCCCACCCCGGTCCCCTCCAGCAGTGAGACTGCTGAAGATCGCTCCAATGTGGTATAGTTCATACTCAGGTACTCGCAGGTCGTTGGTGGAACGAGTCGTGTGGCTGTAGCGTATCATACAGCGCTTGTCGCCTCCCCAACTAGTTCAAAGGCATCAAATGGTAGCCATGAAGGTATTGATCTGCACAAAGCCGCACATCAGTGCAGATGCACTCTAGCTGGCTTCCATTAGCAATCGTGCTGATATGCCTACTTACGGACTGCTCATTGCTGCAGCTTGCGACCAAATGGACAGATTCTATGATATATGTCGGTATTAAATCATTCTCTTTTTGCTGCGGCGGTATAAGACGATGGACTTCATGTTATATTATGTCCACGATTGCATACTCGAGCATAGTGTATACAGTGCATCCTCTTCCACGGTTCCCTTCCCCGGTCCCCTTCCCCGATCCCCTTCCCCGGTCCCCTTCCCCGGTCCCCTTCCCTGGCCCCCTTCCCCGGTCCCCTTCCCCGGTCCAATCTTCAATCTATTTTCCCTTTCCCGGTTCCCTTTCAGGTCTCATACTCTGGTCCCCTTCACCGGCTCCTTTCACTGGCCCCCTTCACCGGTCCCCTTCACTGGTCCCATTCACCGGTCCGCTGTACCGGCCCGGTCCTATCGACCGGTCTCCTACACCGGTCCCCTTCACCAGCTCCATTCCTGGATCCGGAACCATGCAGGCGATCCGGGACGCAAAACACCAGCGCCACGCCATAGGCCATTGAACGCAGTACCCGAGTATAAATAGTCGAATATCCTGCCTTTGGGACAGTAACTTTTAGCATTGTAATGGCATACGTGCGTGTCGTGGGTGCCACGTGGCGTGTGCAAATGTCCGACATAGGCTCAGGTTGGGAGAATATTTCAAATGGTCCCAGCGGAAAACCCAATGAGCTAATAGTGCAAACAGTGTAATGACAATTGGCCGACCGCCCTGTACGTGGTGGCGCAATTTCAGGCTCAAGCTGAAAGTAGCCAAAGATCTGTTCGATAGAGCCATCTATCTTTGCTCATGATATTCAGATCTGGGACACAAACGTACTTTTACAACTCCGAACTACAGACATATACAGGTATAAAGGTAGCTTGATTGCATAATTTAACATGCTAATCTAGAAAGCTTTCATGATAATACACACCACTAGACACGTCAATCAGTTATTTTTACTAGGCAGAGGCCACTGCTGCATACTACAACAGAATCTTGAAAATAACCTGTTGCAAACATAATCTTTTGAATCCCGTTGAAACATAACAAACAACTGACAAGGCATTGAGTAAGCAAACGGCAATCCTGGCGTATGTAAAAGCAGAATTGGACGCCGAAATACGAGAAGTTACCACGATCTACCAAAAACTACAAACATCTACCGAAGTTCACTGCCATCTGCTGATATACACAAAACTGAGCTGCGCTCAACAGTGGTATCGATAATGGATTACATACATAACAAATCGTCACTCTTAATTTTAGAATGGTAGGCTGCAGAGGAATTTTATTCCTATATTTTATCGTTCTCCAGTTTCGGTCAGCCTGATGATGGACATCTACTCATTCGCCATTCGTTTCTTACTTTACTTATGTATTTATATGGTACTGTACCAACCGGCACAGTACCAAACGAAAGGCAAAATCAGATAACACATCGTAAATCACCACATTGTAATAATATCAACCGGGTCACCCCAAGTACAATGACACAACCTCTAGTAGCAGCTATGTATGAGGCGAATCATTCTTGGTGTGTGTCTGTTGAGCGCATTATTGATCCTGACCAAAAAAAACTCTGCAAGCATTCCTCAAGTCTTCTCATGGCCTATTACCAGAAGAATGCTTATGCACACACACACACACACACACACACACACATACATAAATATATACATATAAATATATATATATATATATATATATATATAAAAGTAGGCACGTGCCTGCCTACTTAGTCATGGAACGCAATCGGGCTTTACAGCCGCACGGCAACAGCCGTATTGAGCGTCCACAATCCACATGACACTGACTCGGGCCCATGTCACGTGATTGTGGCATGGGCTGCACCGCGCACATTTGCAACAATAGCAATGGAAATGTGACGCACACGTGCCACCGCGCTCAATTCACTACATTATGCATACGGCAGTACGGAACTGGCACAGTACGGAAGTGCTACCCCTTCCAGTGTTCGCCGTGCCGCCATTCGGTGCTCATGAATTGCGAAGTAACACGCCAAGGTATCGGCACCATCAAACCGTGGCCCCGCATCGATACAACGAAGTAATGACGGCCAGGCAAACACAGCCAGACAACGGTCCACGTGAACCGACCGCTCCTCAGCCAACAGCGGACGGCGCGACACAGCAGGCAGATATTGCGAGTTGTCGGGAAGCCTGCCGAGTGGCAGCCATAGGTGTTGTTTTATGAAAATTATTGGGGGCGGGGGCAAAGTGCTACAGGATTGATGTAGGTATAAGATGTGGCTGTTTCGCACGCGCACCGAAGGAGTGGGGGAGGGCGGAATCCGCCCACTTTTTTTTACATTATCTCATAAACGGCGGCGATGTTGTAATGCAATGTTGTGACTTGGTTAAAAATTGATAAGTGCATCCTATACAACACCAAATCGAAATCCGTTAGTAAATATAGGGATTGCGGGGGTGCCAAATCGACCGACCGGGCGGCGGCTGGCGAGCGTTCAAAGTCACGAAGGCTTCGTCGGTGCGGTGGAGTGGCGCCGCGATGAGGCAGCCGATCACGACCTCATTTGACCCCAAGGCCTAGGGTCATGAAATCTGCACTGAGACGAAATCACTACATCCACAATCTACCCTCCAAATTGTGTGCTTATAGCTTTAGTATTTTCCGAAATTATAGGGGCCGGGGCCGAATTACCCCCCCTCCTGTGCATGTTATGTGAGAGGCCCTTCGGCGCTCGTGTTCATGGACCCCGTCCTGAATTATGTTTGTATGCTAGATTTAGGCCACTTAGTCTGCTGATATGATAAATTTGCAAGTTATGTGATGCTCAATATAAGAATAAAAATACAACCACACGTCTAGACCAGGTTATCACTTAACGGATATACAATTGTCCGACTCAATCGAAAGTCCGACAAAAGAACAGCGAATGCAATTTTCGAAACAATCCGTTCTATCAGTGTCCAAGAGTTCCGCAGCCACGTTTCCGCCGTTGCTCATATAATATGAACGAATAACCTACGAGCCCACCGACACACATGTGTGATGGAGAACTATTCATATATTACTAATATTAATATATGTGGGCAAGACACACAGAAACACTCCCAGGCAGGGAATCATGACTCCGGTCCTACCAACATGCACTACACAGACTAAGACAGTGGAGCGGACTGCGTTCGGGCATTGAATATGTAATGTGGTGTTCTTATATATAGCTTTTTAATCGATTTGAGGTGATATTTAGGTGTTCTTTCTTGATGGTGAAGAATGACAATATTTAATCCTTATCAAGTACAGCTGCCAGTTAAATCTACTAACTGTCTCTCTCTCTCTCTCTCTCTCTCTCTCTCTCTCTCTCTCTCTCTCTCTCTCTCTCTCTCTCTCTCTCTCTCTCTCTCGTCGTAATGCCAGTTCATCTCATACCAATATCATCTGAAAAGAGCCCGAGTTCAAGATATCCTAAAAATCCAAGCAAGTAAGACCAAGTGGGTTGTAAATTTTTATATCACTGCGTTCGCTCGGAAAGCTCGCTCACTCTGTATGAACAGCCAGTGTAAACTAGCAATGTGAACGCTGCTTGGGAAACGTCTGTGGACGAATACGTGCTAAGTATGGCTATATCTGGCAATCTAGAACAAATCAGGCCAGACCTGATCTTCACATTCTAGTGACTTGTCATGAAAATATAAAGGTGTAATGGCTGTTGGAAAATTCCCTGCGAGAATTTTCGAAAATTCGAGCGGGGTCCATTCGAGAACACTGGATATGCGTCTATTTCTCTTGGAGGGGCGCTTCTGACCAAAAAATTATAGGGGGTTCACTCTAGTCTTCGCGGATGAGCGCCATTTCCAGGCCAGAGGAACGGCCACCTTCCATAGAAGGCAGGCATATACCCTCAGTTACACCCCCCCCTGTATCTGCCCCTGATTCCTGCATCTGGAAGCCAGCAGGTGACCGCGTTCAGGCTATCACAGTCTCCTCCTTTCTCCGGAGAACAGACCTCTAGACGACGCCGACGAACTGTGCGTTTCGGGTGGCTGGAATCCAAGAAGACAGCACCAAGATCGACTTGCTGGTGGCAAGCCTTTCTGTGTCGATCACCGCGCAGGTACGGATATTATCACAGCCAAGACGCCCCGTGACCCTTATTGACGCCCTGAGGAGTAGATTGGAGCAATTGCGAGCGGCCCTCCTGGAAGTCCTATTACCCCGTCAGCAGCTCGGAGACCAGAAGCCGTTCCAGCTGTTGCGGATGCACTCAGAACTGGGTACAGCAAGAGATGCCCCACAGGTCAGTGAGCTGTTGAAGACTATTTCTTCAACGGCTGCCACGGGCTTGAGCAGCATTATCGCTGCCGTCAGAGGAAGCCCCTCTGGACCAACTGGCTACAGCAGCTCAAAGATTCTTGGAATCTTTGCAGACGGTGCCAGTGCAGACGGCGCAGACGGTGCCAGTCGGCGCAGTGTCTCCGGACTACGCTGACCACACTACATGATATAGTCGCGACGTTAACGGTGGCGGTCAGTCGCCTGGAAACCGTCCTGAGTGACAGGTCACCAGAGTGAACGGGCGAACGTCACTAGTTCAAAGGTCATTGGCGGGACCATCGGCGGGGCCATCAGTGGGACCGTCCGTGTGACCATCGGGGGAACCATCGGCGGGGCCATCGGTGGGACCATTAGCGGGGCCATCGGTAGGGCCATGGACGGGGCCATCGATGGGACCATCGGCGGGGCCATCGGACGGGGCCATGGACGGGGCCAACGGTGGGACCATTAGCGGGGCCATCGGTGGGGCCATGGACGGGGCCATCGATGGGACCATCGGCGGGGCCATCGGCGGGGCCATCGGCGGGGCCATCGACGGGGCCATCGGCGCTCCCGCTCCGATCGCAGCCCGCAGTTTTGTGCTTTTTGCTGCATGCCCATTTCCACTTCATATGGGAGGGGGGGGAAATTCACTATTGGAGGGGCAAACTTGAACACTGAGGGGCCACATGCCCCTCCAAAAGTATACAAAACAACACCCCTGGTGACAGCGTTTGTCTTCTTTGGTCTCACCCATCTGTGGAGCAGACATGAGGACAGGAATTGAGCAGCTGCCCGTCGTCCAGGCTGATTTCATAAGTGTTCTCTCCGGGACTTTGCGGCAGGTCAATGCAACCTGAAACGATATTGCCGAAGAAATGAAAAGTGGGCATGAATGGGGTCGGTAACTAAATATTTGTTAGCCATATTCAATCAATAGTAGTGTGAAGGGCCTGATGCACCTCCCCCTCGCAAGTTTTCGCGACAGCGCAAAAACCGCGGGGTTTGGCATGCCGTTGCTTAGCATAGCTAGTGGCGCATCTTTTGCCCACTTTATGGTAAAAAGATTTCGTGATGTCGCCCAGGTCACTGACCTACCACATCATTGGAGGATATGATATATAAACCACAGGATAAATAACAGGACTGCATCGATAATTTTTTCATTACGGAGGGGGGAGCTCGTTTGGAGGGCCCCATGGTCCCCGATTGAGAAACTTGAATGAAATGACCACTGATACAAACAATACTTCCAGGCGTGGGGTGTGTTGCGAATGAAGAGAGATGGGTCGGACGAATGTAGTTTCTATTCACTTGGCTTCACATCGGCACAGACGGCAACGCCCAAACTGAGCTCCAACCGGCGTCACGTCCGACAACAAAAAGAACGAGCTCCTACGACCACACCCTCTGCGACGCATGAAACTGCCCGCTCCACTGCGCTGCCAACTGGCGCAGGGTTTCTGCATTGCACACGCACACGCATGGAAGATCCCTTGTGCTATAAAACACTCGCGTTCAAGTCTCGAACAGAGGCATCTAGCGGAGGATAGCGGAGGATCTCTACCGCCCTCAATATAGCCAGCAACATGCGTAAACATCTTCATCACTCGAATGGGAATTCACTAACGTGATGGTTTGTGAAATGCCAATTAATTACCTTGGTCAATGTGGTCAAGCTGAATGCTTGCGGTCTCTGGAAACCGTGAGAGGGTATCACCTGAATTGGCGAAATTTGGGAAATCTACGGTATCTCCGAAATACGGTTGGGAACATAAACCTAATTTGATAGGTGCATGCTTATTGACGTTAAACATTTTTGCTATGCCGACTTCAGTTCTGCTGCTTTGTTGATTATAGAAGTACTCAACTGTACGGGTTCCCCTTCTCGTGATGACATTATGACGCACGCTTACTGGAGGATGAAGGTGCTTCAGTGTGCGTAGGATAATAGTCGTTGCACCAGCAGTATGTGGGGTATGAATGCTCACCACCAACAAACAAAAAACTAACGGTGCTTGGTCGTTCGCGCCATTTTTAATATGCGCGCTGGCGCGCTGCGATTCAGGACAAGGCGTGCAGAGCGGACCCACTATTGTACGAGCACTGGGTAGGGAGGGGCTGTTCACTTCCAGAGTCAGCTGTTGCGAGTGCCTGATTCTGAGGAGAAGTTAGGGTACCAAAATTGCTCCCATTGGACGAATGATTCTCCCAATGGACGCAAATGATCTTATATGATTCCCAATGGACGGAAATGCTCCAATGTTCCCAATGGACGCAAAACTTAGGAATTAATTCATGGCCCTATTGCATGCACGCGTGACGGTCGCTTCGGTGAAGCAACATGAAAATGAACTGGTAGACATACATACACCCTTTTCCAGTTCTATTATCCTGTCCCCTTCCCTTTTCCTCTTCTACATCCACTTCCTAAGTCACCTCCACCATTCCCGTACCATCATCGGTCTACCTTCATAATCCCCTGCCACATTCCCATCCATAGTCCATTTTTTCATAGTACCTTTCCTCGGCTCCCTCCACGGGCTCCTCTTGGCCCGCAGTGGCGGTCTTCTTCCTTGACCCATCTCTCAGTCCTGTTCCCTGTCGGCATTTCCAGCCTCCTTCCACTGTCCCCTTCCGCTGGCCCTTTCTCCGGAAGCTTCCCCATGTACTTCGACTATGCCCTTCCAATTCTCTCTACCTGGTCACGTCCCCGGTTCCCTTCCCCCTAGTTGACACAGGACCACCGATTTCGGTTTTGGTTTTTGGCAGCCGTTCCAAATGCAATCCAACAAGGTCATTTCCTTCGCGAAGCGGAACGTCAATCCAATTTGGAGGTTTCCATTGGAGGCTTGTGTTGAGTCAGGGCGAGAAGTAGTCTAAAACTGCCCATATCATCAAAATAATCAGAAAGAACGTCTGACAAAAAGAAAAACGTTTTTTCTTCGTTAACATTTTGACAATTATTATTTGCGATAGTAACACAGCCTCCTCCTGACACAAAAACTTTGGTTTTAGCAGCTCTTTCAAGTGGAATACAAACTGGCCATTTCCTTCGCAAACCAAAAGTTAATACAATTTGGAGGATCCAATTGGAAGCGCATGTTTCACGGCGAGAACTAGTCCAAAACCACCGAAAATACCAACAAATCGTCCGAACAACCACCTGACATGATACACCTTTAAAAAATCAAACTTTTCACCGAAATTAGCTGACAATGAACTCCCATTTTAAGCATATGTTTTAGAGATATTCCAATTTCGGCTTGGGACACTACAACCTCAAACTGAACTGTCCGGACCAGATATCACGGTGAACAGGATGACTGGGCCAGGAAGTAGAATGTGCTGAGTCAGGGTGAAAACTCTGACTAAATGAAAACAAAATTACCAAAAATACAACGAAAATGCTCAGAAAGACCACCCTGATGCGATATCAAGAATAATCAAAATACATGTTGAAAAAAAGGTTTCAAACGTTTTGACATTTCTTAGTTGGCACAGGACCCCTGATTTCAGGCAGCACCAAAACTTTGTTTTGCAGCCATTCCAAATGCAATCCAAAATGGCCATTTTCGTCGCGAAACCGAAAGTCAACAGTCACGGCGAGATTAAGTCCAAAACTATCCAACATATCAGGAAATGCTCAGAAAGATCGCCTAGCAATATACAAGAAATCCAATGGTTCGAAAACTTTTGACAACTATTGATTGACAGAGGACCCCCGATTTTAGGCATAAGTTTTGCATGGACTCCGAAACAGCTTCAGTTTGGGGCAGACTCGGACCTCAAACTGAACTGTCCGGGACAGATAGCAGAGTGAATATATACCTAAGATCGTGGGTCCCGTGTGAACTAAAAATTGTAATCGGTGCTCCCAGTGCAGCACAGTTCGGCATTGCCGCCTGCCCAGCACGACCCACCAGTGTCGCTCAGCAGCCTGGCTCGCCCAGGGCGGGCCACCGATGTGGCCTTTCCAGCTCGTTCCAGCTGCGTCGCCCCACCAGCGCTGCCCAGAGTCGTCCTGATAGCCCAGCCCCCGGGCGTCACCCGTCCAACTCAGCTCGGCAGGCCTAAGTGGGTGGCAGCACAAACATTGCATGCAGATCCCGTTCATCCCGCACGGCCCTCTCCTGCTTTTAGGGACCATCACAGTCCTCATCATCACAGTCCTAAATCACATAGGGAACATCACAGTCCTCAATAGCCCTGTCTAGCTCTCATCTCTGGGGAATGCCATCTCTGAGATGGCCCCACTCGTCCTCTTCAGCTCTTAAGGGTTGTGGGGAAGTTCTCGTTGGCTCGTGAAGTAGTCTAGGGTAGCTCGTTGTGGCGACAACTCCCGTTCAAAGTATTGCGGTACTTTAGTGTTATATTTGACTGTGTGAGTAAGGGCCGAAAAATGACAAGTGCCAGTATTTTGGCCGTCTCTGTCGGCACTACAAAGACAGTTTTACAACAGCAGCACACCCGTACGTCTAGACCGTACGGCGCGCTCTCGTCGTCTCCTCGGCCGCGCGCCGGCCAGCGGCTACCGCCGCGCGCGATGTCACCGCTACGCGCAGAGGCAGACCCAGTCGGTTCTCTCTGCAGAGCCGGCGGCTACGCGCCGCCGGGCGGCGGTTGCCTGCGGCCGCTCGACAATTCAAGGCCGACCGCGTGTGACGTCACAACGTTACGACGGCAGAGGCTACCCTCGCGCGCCGACTCTCTCGACATATCTCGGTTGGCTGAAGGCCACATAACACGCGTAAAACATGAACAATGTTACAACACAACCTAGGTCCGAATAGAGGGTCGTCCCATAAACGATTGTGGCGGTACCTCCCACTAGATCTATTACGGCCTTCTAACATTACGACAACGTAAATATTCGCGATTGTTGAAACACACTTTGTTAAACTACATATCTGACCTACGCGGGTTAATCTAGGGGGTATTTGAGGGTACCCGTTTCCCTTGGTCCATGTTAGTGACAACGATTATACACTATTTTTACGTGACGATCGCGGCGTACACTTTTTGATATTTTCCTAAATAATGTTCTGTCCGGCACTGCGGTTTGACGTGGGCGACCACCGCCCACGTCTGCCAACACATTTAGTGCGGCACGCGTCTCATCACTGTTCTATTCGTTACGTTCACTGTTCTGTTCGTTCTGGCGCTCTTCTAAGTATTCGTGAAAGAGAATTACTTTTCGTCGAATATCCTCGAGTATGGCTGCCGTACCGACCGTATCGTCAGCCCTGAGCCGCTCCGTCAGCAGCGGCCTCGGCGGACCGCGCCAGCGGCGGCTCCTCCGTCAGCCGTGACGCGCCAGCGCGCTCGCTCACGGCGGTGTCAGCGTCAGGTTCCTGGTCGGTGGCGCTCATTAGCGCCGGTTCAGCGTTCGGTTCCTCGGTTCCGTCAACCGAGGTGGAAACAGAAGGCCTCATTCCACAGGCACCTCCTGTGTGTCGTTCCATCAGGTGACCGCAGGTGTCACACGCTTTCTCGTGATGACGGTAGGTGAGCGATTTCGTCACCAGATGCAGTGACTTCGGGGTGGCGCCAGCGGCTCCGTCGATGTCCTGCGGCACTGACCGGTCCGTCAGATCAGGCCTGGATGTCGGCTCGGGCGACCTCTGACCTCGTGCCAGAGCGGATTATGATGACGTCTTCACCGGGCGGTAGGGGTTGATTGGGAATGGGATTGAGGTCGGACGTGTCGGTGGCGGGAACAGAGCTTTGTTTACGTTTGGACACACAATACACGACGACGACGCCAGCTGCGACAATCACGATTGCTACCGGGATTGCCAGTGCTGAGTGACCCAGTCTAGCATGATAGCTAAGATTGCGTACAGTTCTTAGCTGGAGCTTCAGATGTGAGAGGGGCACATTTAGATCGGACAAGGTAGACAGGACTTCGGACTCGGTGTTGAGTTCGAGGTGAGGAAGTTGTGCACGGATGTTTTGCTCGCTCAGCTCGGCTAGACGGGTTAGCTGCTTTCGAAGCGATACGACACGGTCGACGTCTACGCTGGACGTCTGGGTTTTGACGGTGGGAATTCTGAAGTACTGTGACAGTAGCGAACAGCCATTTCTCAAGTGCACCAACTGTGCGTGTTCTGTAGTCGTAAAATCGGAGGTGTCATTTCCGCAAATTACCTGAATTTCTATCGGAGTTCCAGTGATTATTAGCCAAATGTTGTGTTCCACTTCCAATGCCTTTGGCGTATTTTTCCGTGACACTAGGGTATTACACTGAGCTGCGATCTCCACTGAGTCGCGAAAGTAAAGCGACTTTACGCAAGATGACGTTTTAGCAGTGAATTGTTCGGCACTATGCAGGTGACAAAATGTTAATTGTTGTTGCAGGCAGATATGAATGTCTTCTTCGATTTCCAAGTATCTAGTCTTGTCTCTGCTAAGAGCTAGGTATTTTACCTTGCCTGTGTCAAACTTTGTTTCCACTGACAAGTTGTGGCATGGGAGGTTCGTGTTGAAGATTTCGAACACTTCGAATTGATCAGGAATCGTTACTATCGGAATGGGCAGTAGCACGTAAGGATTTGTTTTCACTATCATCAAAGAAGTATGTATCATCCGGTAGTATCTTTCTATATCGTCGGGATGGTAAGGGAGAGTTTTCTCGCTGGGCAATGCGTTCTTGATGTTTGACAGAAGGTCACGCAGCTGGGCTGGTTTGACAAATGATCGGGATAAGATACCATGAGCTATCAGGCTAAGTTGTAGCTGTAACTCTGACTGTTGCACACGAGCCTGTTGAAGAATGGCTCGAGCGTTTTCAATTACTTTCGTAATCTGATTTTGCAGGTTGATGTATACTTCAAAATTCTGCATCTCGGTCTGTTCAAGTTTCGAAACCCTGTAAGTGAAGTTGTTTACTAGGCGGCTGATGTGGTTGATGGCTTTTCGATTGGTTTGTACTGCTGTGTTTGTCTGGTTCATCAGAGACACGCTTTCTCCTAAAACATGTATGATTTGGTCGTTGCCAATTTCTACTGTGTTTAGACGGTTCAGGACGGCTTCTAAGTCAGCGTCTGTAGTGGTTCCGAACAGGAAAGATAGGGCTTCTCCGACAAATGGTAGCACGGACCTTTTGGACCTATTTGAGTTTCGTGGGATGGTTGATCGAGCTGCATCAAGGGTATCGGCTAGGTTTAGTCGAAGTGTGGTCAGACGGTCTTTCAATTGGGACTTCACATCGATTGCGTACGGGAAGAGGGGATGGTCGGATAGGTATTGAGTCATGCGTTTTTCAAACACATGTAACGTGTGATTCATATCAGTCAACATCTCCGACACTGCATCGCTTGCAATTGGGATATGCACATTCCATGTTTCGTGCGTAGCGTATACGGCACCGCGCGGCAAAAACAAAGCTCCGTGGGTAGTTTCCAGTATAAGGAACAATAGGATAGGGAGTATTTTGACCACTCGCATCATTTGAATTGCTGAGGTAGCCGTGTCTCTTCCTCGTCCTGCAGAAAGGCGTGCTGTTGTCTTATCCGGTCACGTCGCGGCACCAAGATGTGGGGTAGTTCTCGTTGGCTCGTGAAGTAGTCTAGGGTAGCTCGTTGTGGCGACAACTCCCGTTCAAAGTATTGCGGTACTTTAGCGTTATATTTGACTGTGTGAGTAAGGGCCGAAAAATGACAAGTGCCGACAGTATTTTAGCCGTCTCTGTCGGCACTACAAAGACAGTTTTACAACAGCGGCACACCCGTACGTCTAGACCGTACGGCGCGCTCTCGTCGTCTCCTCGGCCGCGCGCCGGCCAGCGGCTACCGCCGCGCGCGATGTCACCGCTACGCGCAGAGGCAGACCCAGTCGGTTCTCTCTGCAGAGCCGGCGGCTACGCGCCGCCGGGCGGCGGTTGCCTGCGGCCGCTCGACAGTGGCGGCCGACGCGGATTCAAGGCCGACCGCGTGTGACGTCACAACGTTACGACGGCAGAGGCTACCCTCGCGCGCCGACTCTCTCGACGTATCTCGGTTGGCTGAAGGCCACATAACACGCGTAAAACATGAACAATGTTACAGGGTCCTGTTTATCCCTCAGGGCCAATTCAAACCCAAAAAACATCCTAACCCTCTTCTGGTCCCCAGGCACCCTATTTATTCCTCGGCTGTTAGGAGCCAATTCCAGCTGAGACTGCTTTGTCCAGCTAGCATGGGCATTCCAGCTCTCGGGGGGCCTCTTGTCCTAACGCCCCTTGCCAGTCTTTAGGGTTCAGGTCTCAAGGGCCCATTCCACACAAGCTGTTAGATGTATTCAATTTTTTTCTTGGTTATATATCTCCCCCAGGGCGCGGTTACCTGGAGGGCCCCATCGGACTCGCCAGGGGCGGGTGCCCAGTCACAGCAGTGGCGTTTCCAAGGCTTTGTAAACGTCATTGCTTTTTAACCGGCCCCAAATGGGTTTAGAGCCCCACCATGGGTGTAAAGTCCCTTTGCGTAGCACCGAGAACCCTCCGCCTCCGCCTGGATCGTCTCCGTATCTTGGAGTCTCTTTATCGGCTTGCGGCCCGCAGTCAGCTCTGAGCCCCACTCCATCAGCGTGAGAGGAAGCCGACCCAGTGGCTCTGCACGTCCGGCCCCGCGGCGCCACGTATCGGCTCAGAGGCCCTCTTTCACGGCTCGGAACCCTCTCTGTCTGACCGGAATCCCCTCTCCGAAAGCTTGGAACTCCTCCAGCATGCAATGGGCCCCCTGCGCGGTTTCGGCCCCTTCGGCCAAGGGGCCCTTCATACCGGCTCTGGGCCCTGTCCAATGGCCCGGGGTTCTCCCGCAGCTAGGAGTGCTCTCCGTCGGCGCAGGGGCCATTTTAACGATCCAGAGCCTCCTCTGTCAGGCCCAGTGGCAAAGCCAAGGGGTCGAAGGGGGCAGCCGCCCCCTGGAGGGTCGGAGGGACCCTCCAGGCGACCGTCTTGAATGACCTGCTTGGCTCCTCAAAGCGTCGATACAGGGGCCCGCAAGGGCCCCTGGGCCAACGCAAAGGGCCCCTGGACCGACGAAGGGGGTCAGAGTTGACGGAAAGGGTCCCTGGCCGATGAAGAGACCCCGAGCCAACGGAGAGTACACTCCGGAAGATGTTGAGGGCGCTTGGCTGGGCTAATGTGAAGGACTTCTACATCGACGGAGAGGGGCCCCGAATGGTTGGAAGGATCCGGGCTGACGGAGAGGGCCCAAACCAATATGAATTGCCCCTGGGCTGACGACGGGGTCCAAGCCGAGGAAACGGCCCCTGATCTGATGCAGAGGGCCCAAGCGTTTGAAAATAGGGCTGCGGCTTGCCTTGTATCATCAAAGAGGGCCCCTGAGACGATGGAGGGGCCCTAGTTTCCGGAGAGGGCCTCAGGACAAAACAGAGGGCCTCTGACCGCAGGATGGGGCCCAAGCCGTATGAAGGCCCCTGGCCTGATGGACGGACCGATACAGATACAGACAGAGACAGAGACAGTATTATGGTGGAGGTCCTTAACTTCTACGTTCATAAAGTCTACGTGCAGAAGACCTACGTTCACTAAATATACATGCGTAAGATTTATGTGCATAATATTTACGTTTATCAGGACTACGTTCATAAGGTATACGTTTATCTGATCTACGCTAATAAGATATACGTGTAGGACTTCTACAAAAACAGCGGGGTGTGCAGAAGATCTACAAAATCGAGTATGTGCTGCAATTCATACGATCTAAGAGCAGATTATCTACGTTCATGAAATCTACATCCAGAAATCCACAAAGAGGGAGTGCAAAGGATATCTGCAGAAGCAATGGGACGAGCATAACATCTATGTGCATCAGGTATACGTGAAGAACCACGAAAACAGTGGAGTGTGCAGAAGACCTACACAATGGGGAGTGTGCAGAAGATCTACCAAAACACTGCGATGTATATCAGATCTATACAAACAACTGGGTGTGGAGGTCTACCAAAAAAAATCCAGGGGTGTGCAAGACATCAACAAAAAGCGCTGGGATGTGCATACGATCTACACAAACAATGGGATGTGCCTAAGATCTACTCCTCTGTTTCAAGCGTGAGTGAATCTGTTGTCGGCAAAGCATCTGCCAGCAAATGTAAATTGATGACGTCAGTACGAGCAAGATCATGTCCACACCTTTCTCCTTTTTAATAACGGTGATGTGCCAAAACGGTTCGATGGATTTTGAGAACAGTGTTGTGCCAAAACAACCGAGAGGATTTCGCTCAAATTTGCACATGTGATGGGCCGGTTTGGCGGACAGTTTAATGCGGTGGTTTCGGCTTGGTTGGTCACGTTGGTACGTTCCACGCGTCGTCAATCCGAGCATGTACAATGTGTATGGTTGGGCGAAGCGTAGCGTGTGCCATGCGCTCAAAATTCGCTCGACACCCCCATTTCTGTTTAACGTGGGGCTGGGGATTCCTCGGACGAAATACGAGATCGCCACATATTGGCGGCGGGCTCGGCTCACATCGCAGGGAACTAGGGATGTGTGACCCCACGTGAAAGCACACGGTGGTTGCTACCATATGACCACAATTTCGGTGCGATCGGGTCAATGCGATGCACGTGGGCGACAGCGGTGTAAAGTGAGAATTGGTTGTTCCGAAGTTCTCTGTCGTCAATTGGTTTAGCGTGTAAAACGTGAATTTTTACATCGGAATATGATCAATTTTAGTGCGCCGAATTGGCTTCAACCGACATAGTTCGCGAGCCAATGGACCGATCGACACCAAACTGAGACTACGGTATAGCCAAGACGATCTCCAAACACGGAAGTTCGAACATTTTAGCCGCTCGTAGACCGGCACCCGGGGGAGGGGTGCAAAGTAAAGGAGGCTGTTATCATCGTTTTTCACGATTGGGTTAGGTGCTGGAAAACAGAAAACCTGCAGTTCCCCCATGTTCCAGCTCGAAGCATATGCAAACTACTGGGCTATAATTATATATTGTAAAATTCATATAAGCAAGCCTACAAGGTTGATAACTCTTGGATACTGATCACTGGACAGCTCATGCCTGCGCCTTTCGATCGTAGCAAATCACGCAGCCAAAAAAATACAATGTAGAAAACGCACATCTTGCAACACAAACCGCCCATCACGGGGAGCCACATATTCATTTGTCCCTCCCTGTGAACAAACATGAACATATCCGCACGTTACAACATCTATGTGATCAAATTTACAGGAGATTTCGACAGTAACAGAACCGCTTTTCGTCGAAATGATGTTCCAGGCAGTCACTCTGACCCTTATAGACATCGAGTCGCGAAACGTCAACGACACTAACCTGGTCACCCTGCACACGCACAGTCGCCTCGAACTCTGCTCGGCCGGGCACTGTCAACAGCTGGACGACGTACTCGTCGTACGGCTTGCGAGTGTAACTCGTGTCTTTCTCCTTGTACTGCTTCTGCTCCTTCTGGTGGAACGCGCCGGTGACGCTCAGCAGGCTAAGGTGGGCGCACAGCTCGCGCACATCCTGCAGTTTCACTTCGTTGATGTGACGGACAATGGCGAGGGCGCCCGACCGGATGGCGGCCATGTCGACAGACACTGGGATTCGAGTAAGGCACACGCACCAGTGGTGGCTGATGCCGGCAGAATCGCACGATCGGTTGGCCGGCACCGGCCGGAATAGACTGACACCGCTGTTGTTGACGGCCGGCAGGCTGACGCCGCCGGCGTCGCGCAGCAGGTCGCGCAGCATCTCGTGCGCGTCGTAGAAAGTGGTCAGGCGGCGCGAGTTGGCGCGCAGACTGGCCACGCGGTGAGGGTGGCGGGACGAGTACCAGGGCGGCAGCAGCACGTAGAAGAACGGCATGCGAGACTCGTAACCGCCCAGCTCATACCGCATCACTGGACCGAACCGCATGCCGTGGTCGCTGAAGAAGATCAGGATGGAGGAGTTGTAGCGCTCTGATTGTCGGTACCACTTGAAGAATGTGATAAGCCGATCCTGCATGTCCTTGATAAATGTCACAGAACCCCCGTGGCTGACGGTGCTGCTGAAGAGGAGGCCGAACTGAGGGGCTGATTGTTTCACGGCCATGAAGTCCTGTAGCCACTGCAGCTGAAAATCTATTTGCGACCGATGGTTGAGGCAAAGTGTTTCTTCACTTTTTACATACTCGGAATCCTCAATTGCCCTAAACAGCGGTCTCAGGTAAAAGTCAGTGGGAGTGAAGAAAAAACCTTTCTTGTTGTAGTTAAATGTAGCCGACATTGGTGCATCTTCGTTGAACATGGTGACATACCCCAACTCGGAGAATGTCTTCCAAACAAGCGGAACGCCATCGAAGGGTTGTAATCGCAGGGATTGGTTCCGCGCCACCTGTTCATCGCTCTGGCCAGCCAGCAATGGCAACATATTGGGGAAGGTGTTGACGCCCACTTTGGTCAATCCTAGCATTGGTATAGCATTGAAATCATGGGATAGAACATTTTCAAGGTCAGGCATGTAACGTTTGAAATTCAGACGTGAAATAGAGTCAAGGCCGATGAGATACACATTCAAATTATCACGTGTATCAGTCACATTTAATGCCGCGCCCCCTCTCTGACCCACTTGAGGAAATATGAACGCTTTGAAGTCCTCGTGGATAATCTTGGAAATGCTGCTTTGGCAGAAGCATCTAACTTGTATGAATTCATCGCTGACCTGTAGGCTTGTTTCCTTTCCAAAGCAGACTGATTTGTTGCCAAACTGATAATCGTCATCAGACTTTCCTTCAGACGCTCGCGATACGCTTCGGTAGCAGCATTCAATGTCACAAAATTGTTTTGCAGATGCACTCTTGTGCATGAATACTTGATGTCCGTCCTGCTCTATCTCCACCATGTATTCTTTCTTACAGCCAGGAAATCGAGGTTCTTTCGCCAGCAATGGAGCGATGCTTCTATCCCAAGGGTCATAGTCTGGTATCCGGCAAGAACTTGAGTCCACCAGCCATCCAGTAAGCTGGGGGTATTTCGCTGCGCCATATAGCAAAGTAAGCAGTGTTTCCTGTACTTCGTCATACCACGATTGTGTCCACATGATGTACCCAAGTAGGACGAGAAGAGGTATAATACACTGAAGTTTTCGGTTCCTCACAATGGATGTGCGCAGTTTACGCATAGTTTTTCTCACCACGGGAATACCCGAAACATTCGTCTTCTTCATGGCAACTTTGGTGCATGATGTAGGTGAAGACTGCTTGTTATAACCAACGAATCCGGAAAAACTTTAGCTTGCATGGCTGGAGTAATCTAACGCACTCAGCGTCACCTGTGCAACAAGGTACAGTAAATAATATTGAACACCTTAGTATTTGTTCGTAATCTTTTTGTCATTACCTGTGGCAGAGCGCCATCCGCTAGAGATTTGCCACGTTAAAAAAGGGCTACGTTAAACCGGCTTATGTGGCATCCGGTGGTAACAACCAAGCAAGAGAGAAAAGATTAGAGACACCGGCAAACAAAGAACGTGGCGTAAACAGCCGGTACATACATCGCATACAGGTACACATACAGGCATACAGACATACATACGTATCAAACGGTGAAACATTTGGAAGGTGGGCGGCTGCATAGCCTCCGGACAGGCTCCGCTGGCCACCTGCGACCTGGAGCGAAGCGGAGGCCCAGCGGCCAGGGCGAGCCGTGGGAGTGAGGCCCGACCTTGAATGTGAAGATGCATGTTTAATTTAGAGCCTAGAAAAATACCTGAAAGAAGAAGAATCAAGCTGCTTGGAAAATCTGAAGGTAAAACACAAACGCAATCTATGGGGAACGATCCGTTTTTGCCAAATAGGATCGGTCCTTGCCTACCTAGTGCGAAATACCCTATATGTGTGTGGTATACGGCAGCGGAGAGGATGATGGCGTTTAGCTTCAAATCGCTTGCTCCAATTTGGTGTTATGTAAAAAGGTGAAAAATACCTCAAGGAGCTCCGGGTGCTCGTCACCGAGGATGCTCAGCGAAAGTGGAAGGCGATGTTGGGCGATGTAAGAGAGAAGGGGCGACGCTGCAATGACATGTAGAACAGATGAGCAGAAAATGTTAGTCAGAGTTGCACGTTTCACACACTCGGCAAAGTTGAGCGCGGCGAGGTCGGCGGAGGAGGTGATCGTGGGTGAGTTTGGTGTGTCCGAGTCGGAGCCGGGCAAAAAGCACCTCGTGTGTGCGTGTGTGTTGCTGGTTGGTTATTAGTTTTACGACACGTCGAGTCATCGTTTAATCATATAGCGTCGCCAATCTCTCACGCCGATTGGTCGCGGGCGAAGAGTAGCGACAGGAGAGACTTGAACCCACAATCTTTCGATTGTGAGATGAGCATCTTACCCCTAGACCACTCGTCCCCGTGTGTGTTGCTGAAAAGAGGCCATTTAGAGATAAAGGGTTTAATGTGATGTAAGTGTGTGGTGTTATGATGCCAACATGCCTGAAGATATGTTGTAGCCTGTTGTAGCCAACATGCCTGAAGATGTGTATATAGACTATTGGTGAGGGTCAAAAGGTCACTGGGGGCACCGGGAGCTGGGGGGAGGGAGGTCGATCGCTCGACGAGCCAGCCCATCTCCCGCTCGTTGCCCGGTATCTCCATGTGGCCAGAGATCCAGAGCAGTGTGAGTTGGAGGTGAGCGTGATGGACTTGGTAGAGTTGACGGATAGCGTGGAGTGTGGGATGTGAGGTGCTGTGTATGGCTGTGAGAACGTCAACGAAGGAGCGTGAGTCAGTACAGATGATAATGGGTGTGATGTTGTGTTGGATAATGTGTTGTAGGCAGGTTAGGATGGCCACTACCTCTGTCGTGTAAACCGAATGGTGTTGTGTTAATTTTGTTTGGCCAGTCTTGGGTCCACTGCACCAGGTGGCGCCCGTACTGTCGGTGGTACGGGAGCCGTCAGTGTAAAGGTATGTGTGTTGGGGGTGGGACGCTTGATGTTCGAAAAAATGTCAGTTGAATTTCGATGGGGCAAAGTATTTTTTGTTTTTCCGAAAGAGATACTCGAGCTTGGAATGTTTTGTGTTCCGAAATGTGAATAGCGTGGGGGGGGGGGCAATTTGCCGGTGGTTACCCCGATGAATTTCAGTGCGAGTGCAAGAACATGGTTCAGATGTATGGCAATATTGTGTCAATATTGGTGCCTAATTAGTTGGAGTGTTCTACGGTGTTGTAAATTAGGGAGGTGGGCATCAGCCCGGGGATTCGTGATGGGTGTAGTGTAGTGTGCTCCGGTGATGAGGCGTAGGGCGTGATTTTGTATACGTTCTAGTGATGTGATGTGTGAGGGAGATATATGATCGAAGATAAACGCATTGTATTCCAAGATTGGGCAAATCAGGGCAACATATATGTTGGTTAGGGCAGCCCTGTCTGCACCCTAGTCGCGACCGGAGCTGTAGCGCAGGAGATTTAGGCGCTGTTTAAGGTAAGCATGTGGGGGCCGAAAGAATCCTTTGTCTAGGACGATGCCAAGATAGGTGAAGGTGGTTTGGTTAGGGATAATTCGGTCGCGATAGCATAGCGGTGTGAGAGGTGGAATGTACGTGGGGAGCCGGGAGAAAAGCATTGCGACGGATTTCGTAAGGGAGATCTGGAGTCTCCAAAGGGAACACCAAGAATCAATTTTATCCATGTCGCGCTGCATGGGATGATTTGCTCTTTCTCCCGATGGGTGTGTGCACCAAATTTCCAGATCGTCGGTGGAAAAAGAATATCTATGACAGGGACAATTTTGTAGAGGTGAGCGAAAGCGTCATTGATCTTGATGATGAGTGGGGGGAAAAAACGCTGCCTTGTGGAAGGCCTTGATCAAGTTTGAGGGACCGAGAGTGGATGTTGCCGCAGGGGACAGTGAATGTTCTGTTAGGGAGAAAGTTCGTGAGAAATGTGGCCATTCTGCCCTTGATACCAGTTCGGTGCAATTTGATTTGGAGTGCAGAACTGTGCACTTTATTAAATGATGAATGTAAATCGAGAAAAAGTGCCACGATTTCATGTTTTTCATGAAACCGCGCTAATTAGAGTCAACAATCTAGATGAGGTTGTGAATGGTGCTGCGTCTGGGTCGAAAGCCGCTTTGAAAGGGCAAGATAATTTCGTTGTTTTCGAGGTAGACTCTGATTCGTCCATTGACCATAAGCTCGAAGATTTTAGAGGCACAACTGGTGCGTTCCACGACACAGCGGCCATTGCACTTCACCTAATACATTTGGCTGAGACCAACATTTGCTCTCCATATCCATTTGCTGTCCATGAACGCTTCAAGCAATGGTGATAGTCTTTGACTCGATCCTTCTCGTCGCCATACAAAGCAAATAATATAAAATGTTGCTGAAGTATCGGTAAGCTTCATCGAAAACGTTAGCGATCCGCGCATTACCAGAGGTGTATTTTTGTGTGTGAAATTTCCAAGTTGAAATTTTTCGAAATATATTTTTTAATATATCCGAGTTCTTAAAGATATTTTTAGTTTCAAAATCGGCGTCAGAAATAAAAAGAACACCCAGAAGAAAAATGTGATTGAAACAAACTTCAGAACTCTGGCAGGCTTGGAAGAACAAACAAAAAACATGCCAAAATCGACAAATATATAAAATTAATCTTGCAGAAATGCTTGAACTTAAAATTGACTTTCCACCAAAGAAAATATGTTTCCCTGGCTGCTGGCTGTTTGTACCTGTTGAATAGTATCCGAAATATCTCATATTGAAAGCCCTATAATGTTCTGAATGCACATGAAATTTCAAAATGAACTCGTTAAAAAAACTTCCAGATAAAAACAAATATCCTAGACAAAAGTGATGCGCCAGGACGAGTTCTTTCAGATGCCATCTGAAAACCATCTGTCAGTTGATATTTACTACTCGAAAAGCCATTTCCGGGAAATGCAAGCCGTCTAACCCGCTTTTATTACCAGATGTAATGCTCTACTAGGCGTTGCATTCACCAGAAAGTACAGAAAAAGGCCTAAAACGTCCTATTTCACCCATCGCGCAAAAATCCAAGATGAAAAAATAGGAATTTCCTTTGTTCGCCTCCAAAATTCGATTTCGGCGAACTTCGAAATATAGGTCATTTGTACCGATTTGGTTCACAAAGCTCAAATATACGCCGTTTGAACTGATTTCGTTTTCCTAATATATGTACCGTTGTGCAGTACTGTGACCGAAGCACAGTGTCAACATGCGGAATGTCCCAAGAACGTAAATAATGAAGCCACATGAAGATTATGAAAATGATGTTTTCGGGCACAGCGTATGTGCACCGTGACAGCAAAGAGTGGCTTGCAATAGGTGTTCGACTGTACGTCCATGTGAATGGTGCTCTGCACGTGAAGAGAAAGCATAATTGTACTTCTTGTTGTGAGGTTACCATGGTCGAATATGGTCAGCTGCATCGTTGTCATGTTTGATGGCACTGAAGAAGAATCTTGGGTTCCTTTACGACGCATTCAACCGCTAGGTCATATAGCGTCACCAACCTCTCACGCCGATTGGTCGCGAGTGGACTCGGTAAATGCCGTCGGTTGTGAGATTCGAACCCACAACAATCTTGCGATCAAGAGTCCGACGCTCTACCAACTAAGTTACCGCGACCCCCTTGATGGCACTGAATACATGTGTAAGTAACCATCAGATGTTCTGAAGTAAATTACGCCGTCACACGGAAATAAGCTACGACAGTATATGGTTATCATAAAGTGTTCCAACCCTTGTTAAGGAAACTACAAAAGCTACATTCATTGGAAAGCTACAAATGTTTAAATTGGAAAAACAGGTTCTCATCATCTGACGTCTATTTCGTTGTTCTAACCCATCGCTGTTCTAGTGTGCACTGCTTAGTGTAGTGCAGTTATGTGCAATAATGTGAAAAATGTAGTGAGTGCCCAAAATGTGAACAATGAAACCACAGGAAGCTTGTGAAAATGTTCATGTTTTCTGGGATACGCTATGCATACCATGACAAAACGCGTGTGTTGCATTCGATAGGGATTTCACTGTGCGTCCATGTAAATGATGCCTACAGCGTAGAATGAAGGCATAATTGTACTTCTTATTGTGGGGCCAACAAGGTTGAACATGGTCACTGATCAAGTCATTGATCAATGCCATTGATTGTGGTCATTGTCATTGATCATATTCAAGTCAATGATCCCTGTAGGAGGAGTAATTGATAAACTTATTACTAATATTTCATTTTGAACATATAAAATCATCTTGCGACATGCAAAATATTTCTGAACCTTTGGCCAGGACTGCAATATTCCTTGATATAAAAAAGATGCAATTATCATAGCTGTGTGTAGATCAGGTAAACACATCTATTTATAGGCCAATATCATTACTAACGACATCTTCACAAGCAATGAAAAATGTATACACTCTATGGCATCATCATTTCCAGAGGAAAATAGTGTCATACACACATTGTAACTTGACTTCAGAAAAACCATAGTAAATATATGCGACTTGCTCTACTTAATAATGAGGTAACAAGTTGCTTTTCAATAATGTTAGTCTGTACCATGTGCTTGGACTTTAACAATACCTTTCACATAGAAAGCGTCAATATTTTGTGTTAAAAAGCTGTTTTTGGGTGGGGGAAGCGGCATTAAAGGCAATATGTAGAAAGTATTAAACTCGTACTTGTCAAATGCGAGTCAAAGGACAAAGATATATGACATACTCTACCAACTGCAAAATATTCAATATAGGTGTTCCTTCAGAGCTCAGTGCATGGATCTCTACTGCTCTTTATTCCATATATTAATGATTTTTTTAATGTTCCCAATTTTGAAAGTTTTTGCTTCAGTACAGATGATACTGCCTTAACCCTTTCCTTGCTCAGTCTTTCCGATCAGATTCTCACACCCTGTCTCGGGGAGGGGTCATTATATACTCCCTCCATAAAATATAAACTAAGCGTCGCTCAAAAACGAACGAGGTATCACCGGAAAGCGCTCGGCGAGTAGGGCGAGAAACCACCCAAAAAACTTTCCCCTGAAAAAGTGACGTCACTAGGGGGCCTTATGGAGTCACAACTGTCATATTTTTGGCTCTGGGGAGTCCTTTAGGGGGACAGATTTAAATACATAAATCGTATTTGGAATGAGAAAAGCAAGGCGAAATCGAGCATGGTCCCAAAGTGTTTTTCCACCCAGAAATGAAAAAAAAAAAATTATTCTGCAAAATTTAACGTTTTCGATTTTTTATTTCTTTTTTTCTCTAATGGGTGCAGCGCACCCAGAACCGTTGCATTAAGTAAACTTGGCCTCATAAAAGTTCTTACCTTAACCAGAATCTTCGATGTTAGTCCTAATATGCATCTCAAATAAGTCATGGAAGTCGCGAAAGGGGAGGTGATGGCCGAGTGGTTAACGTGTTGAGCTCTGGGTACCAAAGGTCCCGGGTTCAACACTCGCATCACTCAGGACATTTCCCAATCCCGCGGCCCACCGGCGAAACAGTGTGGGCGGCGCCATTAGCCGTGATCGTGCATAGAGTGCGTCGTGAAACAACCAATAAACAAACAAACAAATGAAGTTGCGAAAATGCAAGCATTCATCTCATGCGCTTTGTTGTATCCCTAAAGATAAGTAAACGCTGAAAGTTTCATTCAAATATATTTACCCGTTAAATGTTTTGGAGGTGACCTCACTTGACCTTCACTAACTCGGTGACCGTGGATGACCTGACCTTAAAATCTTCACACATGTCAAATTGACGTGGGAACGGTACACCAAATTTCGGCGCGCTGCCACCCAACATTTGTTTCGCTACCCGTGAAAAACCTTAGGGGTTGTGTAGTAAAATATTCCCCCTGATACGAGCGGGTAACTCACAGCTAATAATATTTTTGAATCACAAAATAAAGTAGATAAGATAAATTAGTTCCAAAACCACAGCATGCTTCAACCTAGCAGGTTATCTTAAATGCTGGAGGGACAGGCCATTAGGTATATTCGAGGAAGTCATGTGATAACCTTGATATCAAAATAAACAATCGTATAGCAAGGCACAACTGTGTGAAATACCCAGGTGTACTCATTTATGAAAATATGACATGGGGCGTTATATCAAGCCATTTCTTCAGAATTAGGAAACTATTGCTATGATAGACAAATCGAAGTATTTTCCATCGAATCTTGAATTATTCCTCCGGTATAATTCCACAATCTTACCATATCTTACCATGATGTTGTCTGGTGAAGTACCTATTACACTAGGGCTGATGAGGTTAACGAGGTGCAGAAATGTGCTATATCACTTTTTTGGACAACTACCATTTTTATATCCCACAAATGAATGATTTGTCAATATTAAAAATATCAAGTTTCAGAGCATGATTGATGCTATGCATTTGCATTTTGTTACGTTCTCTCTTTCAAACCGTGCTACCGCATCTGACATAATTGAGCTACAAAAACAAAACGGTCTCAGATATCGGCAAAATTTTGAAGTACCCCTTTCTGCCACCATTTATAGGATGTTTGGTTACCTTTCACTGAACGAAGACTTGGAAAATATAATATGTTGTAAGTTCGAAATAATTGAAGACGTACATAGAAATCAAGTCACATTAAACTGGCATGTTAGGCAAATGCATGAATAGGAAATACGAACTACTATAGTAAATATCGATGGCTTTTCGATGATATGGGAATGCTTGATCTGTTTGTTCAATTATTCATTCTTTTCTTTTCTTATAGTATTTTCTCTTTTCTTCTCTTTTTTGCATTGGTGTAGATATCATATCCTTTCCCTTGATATATTTTGTACACAGGACAGAAAATGCTAGATCCGGTTAGGATTTTATATTCTGTTCCCGACTAACAGCTCGGCACAGTCATTCCTGGAGCACTCGACGACGCTACTAGCCTTGCCACTTCTCTGAGACGGTTGTCCGAGACGGCTTGATGAATATCTTTCTACCAATATATCTGGTGGCGTGATCTGTTCAACAATAAAAACGAGCGGGGAGTGGTGTGACCTACCTTGACTTGCGTTAATCCGACATTCTTCTCATCCCTGGAACTTGGCCCAATTAGGTCGCACGGATTTGGAAGGGCATCCTTCCTGCCTATCTATTAATGGGCATGGCATACAAAAATAAGTGAAATAGTGCGTCAACAACTAATCATTTCTTGTGACGAATATCAACATATTAGAGCTCCCGAGGTGATAAGCCACCTTTTCTTTCTATTCATTACTTTGTCTTCTTTTTCATAGATCAGTCTGCCTCCAGGCATTAGTCGTATCAGGGATGTTCGAGAAAAAAATTGTCTTCAGGTGATTTTTTAGGTCTCCCTAGCTCTCTGAAGAGCCACTCCGACGATATGAGAGAGAATCACTTGTCAC
Organism: Ashinkailepas kermadecensis; assembly: GCA_034440615.1. Classification (NCBI taxonomy): domain Eukaryota; kingdom Metazoa; phylum Arthropoda; class Thecostraca; family Neolepadidae; genus Ashinkailepas; species Ashinkailepas kermadecensis. The sequence goes on along the minus strand of JAOTOM010005037.1, from coordinate 678,936 downwards.
TTGCCCCTTCCCTTCTGGTGTGCTCATATTCTCCACACATGGAAAAGGTTGATGCTAAAATAATGAAGGCATGTTCCCCTACACGAATGAAAATATTTACACCAGTCAGGTTTGATCTACAATAGATATACCTTTGAAATCGTCATCTTAGCGTTCTTGAGTATTGAAGGCAAATTTTAAAAAACCTAACGAAAGTAGATAAACTGTAAATACTTGCTTTTGTTGCATTCATATTACTAAACAAACCAAAAACATACCTAAAATACCGAACTAGGAAAAGTGTTGCACATCAATCCTGCTTTAGCTACTCATATTTACTATTGTAACGGCCCCCGCTGGAGGTTCCGTGCCACGAGTCAATAATTACCTTTTTTCTGTTTTCTTTCTTTCTAATGTAGACCCCTGTTCCGTATTCAGCGGCCTATCCTATTTGGCAACACTCACCATTACAGGTTTGATTGATATTGGGCTATACTATGACCAGCTATTCAAAAGTTGCGACAGCCAGCTTAGGAATGCCTCAGGATGCCAATACATGTCATCTTTTGCCATACCTCTAGTTCACTACAATTGGTTCAATCTTTTTTGTCCTTTTTGCAGATAGGCCACCACCAGTCATTAGTAGTAGCCCCAGGAGCACCTCAGCTAGGTAGCAAGCTAGTAACACCAAGGAACTCCTGGGGTCACAAGGGACTTCCGCAACAGCGCCCCTCCGAGGAAATGACTCTCCTTCAGACGGGTACCTGCCTCCCCGCCCTTGAAAATGTCTGGATCCGCCCCTGGAATAAATGCTTTTGAGCTCCTGAAGCAGCACAAGCCATCGCCATCCACTGTGCGTGAGCTTCCCGGTGTGAGTCTGAATCAGAAAACATAGCTTGCAGCGTACTTTATTCTTCCTCCAATAGCTACTGCACAATAGGATTCGTTAGGCCTTCACAACAGCAAGTAAGTATATCAATTAATAAAATATCGACACTGCTACGTGCAAGATCGGAGTAAGAGACCGATAATGCCACATGTAGTGGAAGTAAGCAGAGATTCAGCAGAGATTCAGCGGGGATTCAGCAGGGATTCGGCAGGGATCGACGGCCCCTTCGATCTCGGTGGACAATCGAATCTAACGTGCTGCATATCAATCGAAAGTGCTCGAAATCCCAAATAATATGAACATACTCTTCATTTCGTCGGCCCCTAAGGAAAAATTGTATGGGCATGACAAAATTTCGAGTCTATGGGCAGGTCCGTACGATTTTCACAAAAATCACTGTCTAGGTCCGGGTCGGGTAGACAATCAATATGGCTGAAGAAACCTATATGGGAATTGAATACTAAGAGTTCCTATGGGGAAAGAAGAAATATAATTTGCGTGCAAATTATAGAAGAATGCAAAATATATCGTGTTGCATATCAATCAAAAGTGCTCGAAATGCCAAACAAAATGGACCTAATTTTTATTTCGCCTACCCCATAGGAAAAAACATATGGACATCACAAAATTTAGAGTCTATGGGCAGGCCCCTACGATTTTCACAAAAATCCCTGTCGAGGCCTGGGTCGGGTAACCAATCAGTATGGCTGAAGAAACCTATATGGGAATTGAATACTAAAAGTTCCTATGGGGAAAGAAGAAATATAATTTGCGTGAAAATTATGGAAGAATGCTAGATCTATCGTGTTGCATATCAATCGCAAGTGCGCGAAATTCCAAACATAATGCCACTACTTTTTATTTCGCCTACCCCTGAGGAAAAAATATATGGGCATGACAAAATTTCGAGACTATGGGCAGGCCCCTACGATTTTCACAAAAATCACTATCTAGGCCCGGGTCGGGTAGTGAAACAATATGGCTGAAGAAACATATATGGGAATTGAAAACTAAAAGTTCCTATGGGGAAAGAAGAAATATAATTTACATGAAAATTATAGCAGCATGCTAAATCTATCGTGTTCCATATCAATCGAAAGTGCTCGAAATTCCAAACAAAATGTCACTAATTTTTATTTCGTCTACCCCTTAGGAAAAATTGTATGGGCATTACAAAATTTCGAGTCTATGGGCAGGCCCCTGCGATTTTCACAAAAATCACTGCCTACGTCCGAGTCGGGTAGTCAATCAATATGGCTGAAGAAACCTATATGGGAATTGAATACTAAAGGTTTCTATGGGGAAAGAACAATTAGAATATTCGCGAAAATTCGAGAAACATGTTAAAGGTATCTTGTTGCATATCAGTCGAAAGTGCTCGATATCCCAAACAAAACGACCCTACTTGTTATGTCGTTTACCCCTTAGGAAAAATTATATTGGTATCTCAAAATGTCGAGTCTATGGGAATGCCCCTACGAGTTTCACAAAAATCACTGTCTAGGCCCGGGTCGGGTAACCAATCAATATGGCTGAAGAAACCTATATAGGAATTGAATACTAAAAGTTCCTATGGGGAAAGAAGAAATATAATTTGCGTGAAAATTATAGAAGAATGCAAAATATATCGCGTTGCATATCAATCGAAAGTGCTGGAAATGCCAAACAAAATGTAACTAATTTTGATTTCGCCTACCCCATAGGAAAAAATATATGGACATCACAAAATTTCGAGTCTATGAGCAGGCCTCTACGATTTTCACAAAAAAATCCCTGTCGAGACCCGGGTCGGGTAACCAATCAATATGGCTGAAGAAACCTATATGGGAATTGAATACTAAAAGTTCCTATGGGGAAAGAACAATTAGAATATTCGCGAAAATTCGAGAAACATGTTAAAGATATCTTGTTGCATATCAGTCGAAAGTGCTCGATATCCCAAACAAAACGACCCTACTTGTTATGTCGTCTACCCCTTAGGACAAATTATATGGGCATCTAAAAATTTCGAGTCTATGGGCAAGCCCCTACGATTTTGACACAAATAACTGTCTTGGCCCGGGTCGGGTAGTGAAACAATATGGCTGAAGAAACCTTTATGGGAATTGAAAACTAAAAGTTCCTATGGGGAAAGAAGAAATATAATTTACATGAAAATTATAGAAGCATGCTAAATCTATCGTGTTCCATATCAATCGAAAGTGCTCGAAATTCCAAACAAAATGTCACTAATTTTTAATTCGTCTACCCCTTAGGAAAAATGGTATGGGCATTACTAAATTTCGAGTCTATGGGCAGGCCCCTGCGATTTTCACAAAAATCACTGCCTACGTCCGAGTCGGGTAGTCAATCAATATGGCTGAAGAAACCTATATGGGAATTGAATACTAAAGGTTTCTATGGGGAAAGAACAATTATAATATTCGCGAAAATTCGAGAAACATGTTAAAGGTATCTTGTTGCATATCAGTCGAAAGTGCTCGATATCCCAAACAAAACGACCCTACTTGTTATGTCGTTTACCCCTTAGGACAAATTATATGGGTATCTCAAAATTTCGAGTCTATGGGAATGCCCCTACGAGTTTCACAAAAATCACTGTCTAGGCCCGGGTCGGGTACCCAATCAATATGGCTGAAGAAACCTATATGGGAATTGAATACTAAAAGTTCCTATGGGGAAAGAAGAAATATGATTTGCGTGAAAATTATAGAAGAATGCAAAATATATCGTGTTGCATATCAATCGAAAGTGCTGGAAATGCCAAACAAAATGTAACTAATTTTTACTTCACCTACCCCATAGGAAAAAATATATGGACATCACAAAATTTCGAGTCTATGGGCAGGCCCCTACGATTTTCACAAAAATCCCTGTCGAGACCCGGGTCGGGTAACCAATCAATATGGCTGAAGAAACCTATATGGGAATTGAATACTAAAAGTTCCTATGGGGAAGGAACAATTAGAATATTCGCGAAAATTCGAGAAACATGTTAAAGATATCTTGTTGCATATCAGTCGAAAGTGCTCGATATCCCAAACAAAACGACCCTACTTGTTATGTCGTCTACCCCTTAGGACAAATTATATGGGCATCTCAAAATTTCGAGTCTATGGGCAAGCCCCTACGATTTTGACACAAATAACTGTCTTGGCCCGGGTCGGGTAGTGAAACAATATGGCTGAAGAAACCTATATGGGAATTGAAAACTAAAAGTTCCTATGGGGAAAGAAGAAATATAATTTACGTGAAAATTATAGAAGCATGCTAAATCTATCGTGTTCCATATCAATCGAAAGTGCTCGAAATTCCCCCAAAAATGTCACTAACTTTTATTTCGCGTACCCCTTAGGAAAAATTGTATGGGCATGACAAAATTTCGAGTCTATGGGCAGGCCCCTACGATTTTCACAAAAATCACTGTCTAGGCCCGGGTCGGGTAGTGAAACAATATGGCTGAAGAAACCTATATGGGAATTGAAAACTAAATGGCTGAAGAAAACTATATGAGCATTGAACACTAAAAGTTTATATGGGGAAAGAAAATTATAACATTTGCGAACATTCGAGAAACATGTTAAATATATCTTGTTGCGTATCAATCGAAAGCGCTCGAAATCCCAGATAAAACGCCACTATTTGTTGTGTCGTCTTCCCCTTTGTAAAATTATATGGGCATCTCAAAATTTCGAATCTCTTGGCAGGCCCCTACGACTTTCACAAAATCACTGTCTAGGACCGGGTCGGGTAGTCAAACAATATGGCTGAAGAAACCTATATGGGAATTGAACACTACAAGTTTCTATGGGGAAATAAGAATTATAATATTCGCGAGAATTCGAGAAACATATTAAATCTATGTTGTTGCACACGAATCGCAAGTGCTCGAAATCCTGAACAAAACGACACTACTTTGTGTGTCGTCTACGCCATAGCAAAATTTATGTGGGCATTTCAAAATGTCGAATCAATAGGCAGGCCCTACGATTTTGACAGGGCGCCCCCGTGGCCACGCCGACTGGAGAAGTACGCGCCATGGCCGTGTCTGCTGAAAGTGCACCTGCGGCCACGCTAGCCCAGAAAACTCGCGAGGTCATACCAGCTGAGAGAGCAGTGTTGGCCGTTGGTAGAATAGCCGCCACAATGACCGCGCCTCAACAGAGTCGGCAACGCCATGCAGCGGTCCACAGCCAGCGCCTGCAAGTGTCGGCGTGGCTCACCGACCTGGACATTGACCGCTTCTGTGCGGCCGTGTGGCCATCGACGGTGGCACCGTTCTCCGTGTTCTGGCGCACGGCAATGAGATCAGCCTGCCGGCCGTGTGTACGCCGTCACATTGAGCGTGTTCGACCAGGCAAGGCAGTGTGACTGTTGCCACTGGCGGATCCAGGGGGGCATTCCGGCCATGGCCCCCCCAAGCGCTTCAAAGGGGGGGGGGGCATAGTATCTTTTGCCCCCCCCCAAACCAACGAAAGTAAACTGAATTAAAATGCAGTAATCTTTGCTGAGGTTAAAAAATAGCGTTCCGGGTGAAATAATGTCCAATTTTACAGGTATTTTTTAATACTTTTTTGGAAGCACAATATGGTAGCATAGTAGATTCTGACATATCGAGGGTTCTATGCTGTTGAAGTTCTGCTTACAGCAAGAGATGACGAAATCAGCAGTTTCATTATTCCTTCGTCAGATAGGTTCATGAAGTTTGTTTAGCCAGTAACGGGCAAGTGGACCCAGTGAGCCAGATTTCGAAAGCGCAATTTGAACAGGATGTTTTGTGCGAGTGACCAGTTGAGCTCAGTTGAGCAGCATGTTTCGTATGTTGGTGTTGGGGTTGCTAAGATGAACAGACAGGCTACATTGACTGATTTTTTTCAAGAAGAATAGCACCAGGAGGTATGTATTTACACTGGCGGATCCACGGAGGGGCCATTCCGGCCATGCCCCCCCCCCCCCGAAGCGCTTAAAAGGGGGGCCATGGTGCATTTTGACCCCCCCGAAACCAACAGAAGTCAACTAAATTAAAATGCAGTAACCTTAGCCGAGGTTAAAACGTAGCGTCTGGATGAAAGAATCTCCAATTTTAAATTTAAAAAAAAAATTGTTTGGAAGCCAGTGTGGTAGCATAGTAGATTCTAACACACATCGAGGGTTCCATGCTCTAAGTTCTGCTTACAGCAAGAGTTGACAAAATCGGATCCGCCAGTGTGTACACGTGCATGAACGTTGACGTGGTACAAGACGTTGAACGAGAACGTGAACGTTTTGGTAAGCAAGAACAAAAATCCGGTAATATAGAAACGGTGGAGGTAGGCTGGGGCCCCTACACAGGAAACTATGTTGTCAATTATTATTTTGTTCTTCAGATGGGCCCCTTTGCCAAATAATGGTCGAAATCCGGTGTTTTTAACCAAAAATAGCGGGAGAAGGGGCACCCTCCAAATCCGTTCGACTCCTCCCCTGGTGTAATTCCTAGGTACGCCACTGGGGGAGGGGGAGGGGAGGGGCTGACGCCGAAAGCCGAAAGTTGGCCCCCCCCCCCAAACCGGTGGGCTAGATCCGCCAGTGGCTGTTGCCATATAACGTCGGCGGCTGCCACTGGGCGCTCTTTGTGGCACTGTGGCGAGCGAAAAGGCTCGTCCACCTGGACTCGCTGCTGAATCTGCCAGCATCTGTCGATGTGAGGGCGGCACAGGAGCTGATGGAGGCTGCGGCTCCGGATATGGACTGGCAAGGCTGGCGACTTGTCGTCGGTGGCGTCGGTGGCGCAGGTGGTGGGAGGCGGCGCGTCATGCACCCCAAGCCGAGCGAGCATGGATGGCGGCGGCGCGGCGCTCACGCGGGAACGCGCACGCGGTGCGCATGGAGTCGACCACGTCGACGACGTTGGTGTCACCTCTGTAACGCAACTGATGGTATTGTTCGTATTGCTCGCATTGCTCGTATTGTTCGTATTTCTCGCATTGCTCGCATTGCTCGTGCTAAGTGCAGGCTGGTGGTGCACCGCTGAGAGAGCTGATCTCCAGTGCGGTGAGAGTGCGGACCGGTCCGTTTCCGAATTTAAACCCAAATATCCGAACTTAAACACACTTGTCTGTTATCTCGTTATGCCGTTTTCGACTTCTGTATATATGACGTGGGAAGCAGATATATGCGTGTCCTATTGTGGGAAAGTGTGTATTCTTTTTTTCGAGAGTTGGGGACAGAAAGTCCGAATATGCCACGAGGAAATATTCACACTGGAACTCGCTGGAACCCTCGTGTTCCAGGGAGTTCAGCTACCTCGCGGGTTAATTTTGCATCTAGAATGTCACACAGCATAGGATACGTGATCGAACCAGGCGAGCCACCGGTCGCCACAGCACACCGCATCAGACTAGTCACCGGTCGTCACAGCACACCGCATCAGACGAGTCACCGGTCGTCATAACACACCAGCATCAGACGAGCCACCGGTCGTCACAACACACCGCATCAGACGAGTCACCGGTCGTCACAGCACACCAGCATCAGACGAGCCACCGGTCGTCACAGCACACCAGCATCAAACGAGCCACCGGTCGTCACAGCACACCAGCATCAGACGAGCCACCGGTCGTCACAGCACACCAGCATCAGACGAGCCACCGGTCGTCACAGAACACCAGCATCAGACGAGCCACCGGCCGTCACAACACGTCATCATCTGGCGAGCCACCGGTCGTCATATTTGCCTAAGGGGTAGACGACACAGAAAGTAGTGGCGTTTTGTTTGGGATTTCGAGCACTTTCGATTCATATGCAATAACATAGATTTAACATGTTTCTCGAATTTTCGCGAATATTCTAATTCTTCTTTCCCCATAGGAACGTTTAGTGTTCAATTCCCATATAGGTTTCTTCAGCCATATTGTTTGACTACCCGACGCGGCCCTAGACAACGATTTTTGTCAAAATCGTAGGGGCCTGCCTATAGACTGGAAATTTTTAGATGTCCCTATAATTTTTCCTAAAGCGTAGACGACATAACAAGTAAGGTCGTTTTGTTTGGGATATCGAGCACTTTCGACTGATATGCAACAAGGTATCTTTAACATGTTTCTCGAATTTTCGCGAATATTCTAATTGTTCTTTCCCCATAGCAACTTTTATTATTCAATTCCCATATAGGTTTCTTCAGCCATATTGATTGACTACACGACCCGGTCCTAGACAGTGATTTTTGTGAAAATCGCAGGGGCCTGTCTATAGACTCGAAATTTTGTAATGCCCATACCATTTTTCCTAAGGGGTACGCGAAATAAAAATGAATGACATTTTGTTTGGAATTTCGAGCACTTTCGATTGATATGGAACCCCATAGATTTAGCATGTTTCTATAATTTTCACGTAAGTTATATTTCTTCTTTCCCCATAGGAACTTTTAGTTTTCAATTCCCATATAGGTACCTTCAGCCATATTGTTTCACTACCCGACCCGGGCCTAGACAGTGATTTTTGTGAAAATCGTAGGGGCCTGCCCATAGACTCGAAATTGTGTCATGCCCATACAATTTTTCCTAAGGGGTACGCGAAATAAAAATTAGTGACATTTTCTTTGGAATTACGAGCACTTTCGACTGATATGGAACACGATAGATTTAGCATGCTTCTGTAATTTTCATGTAAATTATATTTCTTCTTTCCCCATAGGAACTTTTAGTTTTCAAAATTCCCATATAGGTTTCTTCAGCCATATTGATTGACTACACAACCTGGACCTAGACAGTGATTTTTGTGAAAATCGTAGGGGCATGCCCATAGACTCGAAATTTTGTCATGCCCATACAATTTTTCCTAAGGGGTACGCGAAATAAAAATTAGTGACATTATCTTTGGAATTTCGAGCACTTTCGACTGATATGGAACACGATAGATTTAGCATGCTTCTATAATTTTCATGTAAATTATATTTCTTCTTTCCCGATAGGAACTTTTAGTTTTCAATTCCCATATAGGTTTCTTCAGCCATATTGATTGACTACCCGACCCGGACCTAGACAGTGATTTTTGTGAAAATCGCAGGGGCCTGTCCATAGACTCGAAAATTTGTAATGCCCATACAATTTTTCATAAGGGGTACGCGAAATAAAAATTAGTGACGTTTTGTTTGGAATTTCGATCACTTTCGATTGATATGGAACACCATAGATTTAGCATGCTTCTATAATTTTCACGTAAATTATATTTCTTCTTTCCCCATAGGAACTTTTAGTTTTCAATTCCCATATAGGTTTCTTCAGCCATATTGTTTCACTACCCGACCCGGGCCTAGACAGTTATTTGTGTGAAAATCGTAAGGGCCTGCCCGTAAACTAGAAATTTTGTCATGCCCATATATTTTTTCCTAAGGGGTAGGCGAAATAAAAATTAGTGGCATTTTGTTTGGAATTTCGCGCACTTGCGATTGATATGCAACACGATAGATCTAGCATCCTTCTATAATTTTCACGCAAATTATATTTTTTCTTTCCCCATAGGAACTTTTAGTATTCAATTCCCATATAGGTTTCTTCAGCCATATTGATTGGTTACCCGACCCGGGCCTCGACAGGGATTTTTGTGAAAATCGTAGGGGCCTGCCCATAGACTCGAAATTTTGTGATGTCCATATATTTTTTCCTATAGGGTAGGCGAAATAAAAATTAGTTACATTTTGTTTGGCATTTTGAGCACTTTCGATTGATATGCAATACGATATATTTTGCATTCTTGTATAATTTTCACGTAAATTATATTTCTTCTTTCCCCATAGGAACTTTTAGTATTCAATTCCCATATTGGTTTCTTCAGCCATATTGATTGACTACCCGACCCGGACCTAGACAGTGATTTTTGTGAAAATCGTAGGGGCCTGCCCATAGACTCGAAATTTTGTCATGCCCATACAATTTTTCCTAAGGGGCCGACGAAATGAAGAGAATGTTTATATTGTTTGGGATTTCGAGCACTTTCGATTGATATGCAGCACGTTAGATTCGATGTCCACCGAGATCGAAGGGGTCGTCCCTGCCGAATCCCTGCTGAATCCCTGCTGAATCTCTGCTGAATCTCTGCTTACTTCCACTACATTAATGCCACCGATTTGCACATATGCGCCAAATAGCACTACAACCATACCACCGCCAACAGCTGATTGAAGGACAAAACTCTACCGGTCGTTCCCGCGCCTCGACCTGGAAAACCTCCACTGGCCGAAGCTCAACCTATTCCGGATGAGGTCGCGGGAACAGACCCATAGTGAAATGTGTTATGAGGGGGAAAAGGGAGAAGTTGGATCCATGTGTATACACATGCCCAAGCACACATACCTGCATATGCAGACACATTAAACATATACACCTGCACATACACATACATAGACACATACGCATTCACATATATCATTTATACAAATATACATACATACACATATACTAACATGCACATACATAAACATACACACATGCATCCATACACATTTACACACATACATATGCACACACCTGCATATATATACACCTGTATTTACACATAATTAAGCATGTAAATACACATGCATCATCACATGCACATACTTGCTGATCTAGCTTTATTCTCACATACTTATATAACCACCTACATATACTCCCTGCATTCTTTTTTGTTGTGTGCAATTTATTGATGTTAATTTTTCTTCTAGTTTGTGATATAGAAGTAAATGAAATAAGCTCCGATCATTTTTTAAATCTTCCTTCCTAAAAGGTACATGATTACAGGAAGGAAATTTTGAACAAATAATACTATTCCAAGTTCTTGGTGCTGTAAATCATATAGAATGAAGGCTATAGGATTTCGATGAAAAAAGTACATGGAAATGATCAACATACCTTAAATTACTTGGTGATGAGTATTGGAACATATTTATTATAGTGATTGGTAATGTTTCATTAAAAAATATGTGAAGTAGTAATATGCTCTGCTCCTGTGCAATATTGATATGGGGGAACTTCAGATGTTGTATTTGACTATATGTATAGTAATTCATTCAGATAATTCATTCAAATAATTCAGTTGTAGGCTATGTATAGTGCTGATTATCTATGATTGTTAATACCATTTTTTTGGTATTCTTACAATTCTGTCTAATTGTGTCGGAAACTTTTTCCGATATCAATGCACAATAATTTAAATAGGCAAGAATCAAAGTATTATATAAATATTTAAATTCACAACTTGTGAAAAAGAACTTCACTCTTTCCATTATGCCTAGATTTCTACTAGTTTTTGCAGCAACATATGCTAAATGATACTTCTATGTTCGTTTTTCATCGACTATTATACGAGGATATGTGATTTACTGTTTCCTGTTAACTTTTTGAGAATTTGTGGTTATGTTTAAGTCAGCACTAGGCATACTGGAATAAATTTGGTAATTTCTTGTTGTGACATTTAGGGATAATCTAATTGCTTGAAACCATTCAGTTATTCCTGTAACAATGGCATTGACTTTAATTTGTAGTTCACTAATATTTGTATATTTGTAGCTTTATTCATGACACCAGCATCATCAGCAAATACATAGAATGTTCCATCTAAAATATTACCCAAACCATTTATGTATAAAAGGAAGAGCAGTAGATCAAATATGGAGCCTTGTGAAACTCATATTGTAATGCACTCTGCATCTGAGATTACATCATTAATTTGTACTTGCTGGTAATGTAAACATGAATGTAATATCCTGTCCCCAATGTTGGATTTTTTAGTAGAATGTCCATACTCACAGTATCAAAGACTTTTTCAAGTCAATATTGAGTCCACAAGTAAGTTCTTTCTTTTCCAAAGATTTTGCAACTTGATCATAAATGTGAGCAATTGACATGCATGTGCTATGCTTTTTCCTGAATCCAAATTTGAGTGTACTGAGCATATTATTAGTTCCAGATAAGATAGGAGATAAGAATATACCATTTTTTCAAGGATTTTTTTTTTTATAGAATAGTGGTAGCATGGATATTGGCCTATAATTTGTGAATTTGTTCAGCTCTGCTGCCTTACATATGGGGATAATGGTGGCTCGTTTTAGTTGTTTAGGAAAAACTCCACTTCTTAGGCAGAGATTAAAGAAATGGGTGATTTGTTTCAGGAAATTTGTGTAAGTCAGTAAGAGAGTTTGTGTACTAATGCCATCAGCCTCCCCTCCAATAGAGTTCATTGGCTTTATAATTCTTTCACCTTGGATTTCATTAGTGTACATGTCTTAAATTGTGCTCCCAAATAGCATAGCTGTGCCCTGCAATGTACTCTGTTGGATCTTTGTTAGAAGTAGTAGTCTTCCTTTCTAATTTGCTGCCAATGGTTGAAAATAAATTGTTGGAGGCATTTGGAATTTGTTCTGTTTGGTATTCATTATCTTCTTCATGAAACATGGATTCTGCAATTTGTTGTCTTGTTCTGTGTTTATTTATCAGCTCATGTAATATTTGTCAAGTTTTCTTTCAATTTGATTTGCAATAGTGCAGGGCATTTCCATAGTGTATCTTCTTTGCTTCTCTGATGATCTTGATAAGGATGTTCCTGAATTGTTTGTACTTACTTTCATCATGTGCATTTTGATTTTTCATAAACTTCTTATATAGTGTTTTTTTTTCAATTTGTGAAACATATACCAGAGCTAATCCAGGCTTATGTTGGATTTTCCTCCTGCTTGGGATTATTTGTTTTGTAATAATAGGCATGGCATCATTATATTCTGAGAGCAAATCACTGCATGCTATGTTTGGATCATTGTGCTGATGGAAATGATTCGATCTTGATACTAAATAGTTATTGAAGAGATGGATATGGTTGTAATCAAGTATTTCTCTTGGATAATTTGGCTTCTTTTCTTTTGCCTGGGCAGTTAATGTTATAAACACTGGAAAATGATCTGAAAGGTCTTCTATCAGTATACCTGATAGGAAATGCATGACAAATAATTTATGAAGATCTTGTCCAATAAGGAACTGGTAGTGTTTTGTACCCAAGTAGCATTTGTGATTGTGGGTAGAAAACTAAGGGCAATAATTGGTTTGAGAATCTCTCCACATTTGTCATTTTGTATATTTAGAAGATTGTAGTTGAAATCTCCTGTTATAATTTAAGCTTTCTCTCATTCTCTATCATTTGTAGCAATTGTTCAGTGCCTTCCACAAAATTATTGTGGGGGAATTTGGGGGATGATAAACCTGGCAAATGATAATAGATCTGGTACTATTTTGAGACTCAAGTTTAACTTTTACAGCAGCAGCTTCAAGTTGTTTACAATATATTTTCTTTCTCTTGACTCAAAATGATTGTGAATGTAAACTGCAGACTTGAATGAATGAATGTAAATTGCATCCTTTTCCCTGCCTTCAACTTGCTGCAAACATTTTGTCATTGCTCATTTGGAATAATTTTTCCTTATCTTTATTAAGCCATGTTTCTGATAAACATACAGCTCACTAATTGATTTCTGTTGTAGCCAAGAAGTTCTCTAAATCATCAAATTTATCCTTCACAGACCTAACATTTAAGTGTATTATGGAAAGCCCCCTGTGCATATCTGTTCTAAGTTTGTTTGGAAGTACATAATCACATTGTCTTAGTATATATATATACACATATAATGTATATTTTTAAAGATGCACAAGTAATCTTAGTTGTTCCATTTGCAAGGCTAGATATGTATGAGGAATACTTTTGCTTTATTTTCACCATATGACCATCTGAAGTCTCCATCAAATTCCTGCAACAAAACCTAAGAACCTAAATGGAAACTGTACACCAGTCTTTGCAGTAAGCATCCAAGGGGCCGAGGCGTATTGTACAATTCCCCAATTATTGAAGATCCCTTGGATATACCAAGGATGGATCCAGGAATTGTGATCGTGGAGAGATTTGGTCTGGAGGGATGCCATTTTCTACCCGTTGGCACCCTTTCTAGTCTCAAGAGTACCATCAGCTGAAAACAATCTCGTTAGGCAGGAAGGGGACTCAAACTTCCTGAAGGGGCGCCACACCTTCACCTTAAGCACACGCGTCCAGTTTCCCCTTGGATCCGCCACTGCCTTGTGCCCGATTGGGGCGGAGCCCGCGAACGGCTTACGCGGGCCCCTCCAACATCGTTTGGCAGGCGGTGACGTCACATGGGCTGGACAATTGCTCAATCCCGTAGGCATTCCAGCCAAACTTCCATGTTTTCCATACGGAATTTACAATCTTGAATATCATCAAAATTGGACAAAATTGGATTCATTTGAAAGCTTGAAGAGTCCTCTGCACGAATACGAGTAGTATTCTTCGCTAACAATAGCACTTTTGCTTAGATCTACGCTGACTGCCTTCGTGTCGAGCGTCGCAGGCATCGCGCGGTGCTACGGGTAGTAGCAGTACGATGAGACAGGCCAACTGAAGATTACGGCTGGGAAGGAGGTGTAGGAACGAGTAAGAGATAACTGTTGCAATATAATTCCTCCCTACCAGGTGTAGGGGCAGAAACAAGGGTGGGGGAACTGGGGGCATGTGCTTCCCATGGGAAGGTGGTACCCCTCCGGCCAGGAAAAGGCGCCGCCAACATTAGATTTAGGCTACCGGCGGAGGTACCGGTGCCGGATGGAACGTCACACCTTTATCACCGGTACCCAAAATCGCTGGCGGGCAAACATGTGCAGTTACAGACCTGTAGCAGGTTTTCAGGATTGTTTCCATTATTAATTCATATGTGTCTAGATCAGGGGTGTTCTTTGATATATTTTTTTAAGGGGAAATGCTCCCCTCCCCCTGTGTTGGCTTTGCCCCCTAGTAGAAAAATCGTACAGGACTGTCCTGCACAATTGTGCATGACAAGATCTTAAGGGATCCTGCAGGATTGGTTAGTTAGTTGGTTATTGGTTTTACGAGCCATGTAGCGTCGCCAATCTCTCACGCCGATTGGTCGCGGGCGAAGAGTAGCGACAGGTGGGACTCGAACCCACAACCTTTCGATGGATCCTGCAGGATTCTGTGTGAGAAATTGATACAAGGATACTACAGGATCCTGTACATAAATCCTGCAGGATCCTGCACATAAATCCTGCCGGGTCCTGCATATAAATCCTGCAGGATTCTTTACATAGATCCTGTCAGATTCAGAACTGTCCTGCATGATCCTCCACTTAAATCCTGCCAGATCAAGGATTGTCCTCCAGGATTCTGCAGGTAAATCCTACAGGATCCTTCATATAAATTATGTCGGATCCTGCACATCAATCCTGCGGGATCCTTCACATAAATCCTGTAGGATCATGTGCATAAATCCTACAGAATCCTTCACATAAATCCTGTCCTATCCAGGACTGTCCTGCATGATCCTGCACATAAATCCTACATGATCATTCACATAAATTCTGTCGGATCCAGAACTGTCCTGTAGAATCCTGCAGGATCATCCACATAAAACATGTAGGATCCAGGCTGTCCTGCAGGATCATGCGCATAAATCCTGCAGAATCCTTCATATAAATCCTGTCATATCCAGGACTGTCCTGCATGATCATGCACATAAATCCTGTCGGATCTACTGTAGCGCCTAGGTGCGTGGGTAGGCGTAGGATCTGGGAAAGCCACCAGGGAGAAAAGGTACCATAGTGATGGCAAGTAATGGATGAAAGGTACTGTGGTAGTGTTCAGGTAATGGAGGAAGGGTAATGCTGGTTAGTCTGAAGCCAGGGAGGTACTGTCGTCAGTTGACACCCATGAAGTGTGCTATCTGATCGGCACCTCCACCTAAGCGTGGTCGACCTTCAGAGAGATGATCCCAGAGACACGAGATAGGACATTTATTCAGCGGCATGTCGACACAATAGGCAGCCGAACTGTTGAAGCTTGAAACCTAGTTATTACATTGAAGAACGAAGATATCGAAAAGTACATGCATTTGTGAAAGCGTACAGATCAGTCAGTTGAGTGAAGTAGACAGCTATTATGACAGATGGCTATTGGACACAGAGCATTAGAGATAAGCAGAGAAACAAGCTATAATTGACATTGTTAAGCACGATTAATGACACAGTCATCTTACATCAAAGGGTGAACCTTAAGTACACCACTTCGTCTAATAGATGGCAGCACTCGCGCACAGCAGTCGACCGGCAAGCATGCTGGTGCTCTCAGTCGCGCTCCGCTACACCACAACTCTCCTGTATGATCCTGCAGGATCCGTCACATAAATCCTGTAGGATCCAGGGCTGTCCTGCAGGATCATGTGCATACATCCTGCAGAATCCTTCACGTAAATCCTGTCAGATCCAGGGCTGTCCTGCATGATCCTGCACATAAATCCTGTCGCATCCAGGGCTGTCCTGCAGGATTCTTTACATCAATCCTGTTGGATCCATGACCGTCCTGCATGGCCCTGCATAGAAATTGAATGGGAGTCTACAGGATCCTGTGGTGTCCTGCACATAAACCCTACAGGGACACATAAATCCTACACGTTCCTGAACATCAATCCTACAGGGTCCTGCACTTAAATTTTTCTGGATCCTGCATGTGAATCATACAGTATCATGCACCTGAATTGTACATGACCCTTCATGGTTTTGTGAAGGATCTTGCATGATTATTGGCAGAATTCTGCACAATAAACCACATGATCATGTACAGTAACCCTGCAGGATCTTGCACATAAATTCTGCAGAATCTGGCAGTGATTGTACAGTATCCTGCATAATCATCATACAGGATCCTACACAGTAATACAACAGGATTATGCAGAGCTACATGATTATGTAGAGTAATCATGCAGGACCTTGCACAGTAGTCTTCCATGATTACTGTGCACATGCCCCTACATACCCCCATGTACACAGCACACATCTGCAGGATTATTCACAATAATACTGCAGCATTCAGATAATTCAGAACAATGTAGGGTTTTGTGCAGAAACAACGCACCATGTGTGACAACACTCTTAGAATTTCGAAGCCGAATTCATTCAACCTGGAAATTCTATGAATGGTGTCACACAAACTTGGGATCTTCCTCTACACATTATGCAAGTATTATGCACAAGTTTGTCTTGCAAGAAATGCACATGACCCAGAAGTCTTCAGGAAATCAGCCAGTCTATGTAATTGTTCAACAATTGGCATGTTCGGTATGTGCCAATCATCAAAGCTCAAGAGCCATCAAATTAACAAAACACAAAATGTTAGGTATCTCTATATTACACGTCTTCAGAACACATAACACAAATGTTCTGGTGCCGTGATTATAATACATCACATGGGCTCTAAGGTCCGAGCAGGCGTAGTAGCAGACTCCAAGCGACGTTTCCGCAGCTTTGCTTCGTCATTTAGTTTTGCTCTAAATATTATCCGGACTTCGCCCTCCGACAAGGTAAGCTTGCGACAAAGGAAGACTGAAAAGGAGCACATAGGTGTAAGCATACATTTTACAAGGGTAAATTTGTTTGCAAAATACATAAATATAAATATTCCATTCATGTAAACGTGAGGAGAAAACGCCATCAGTACATGTAAACGCACAAAATAATTCATATAAATAAAAATTGGGCAGCCATCCAATATAAAATAAGCATTATCATCAACACACCACTCGAGCATTTCAACACTTAAAAAAGCAATTTAAGATGCATTCCCGAATCCATTGTGCATTATTGGTATTAGAGTTTAGGGCGCATCGAAAATGTATCGGTTATACAGCACCCCTATGCACATCAGTCAGACCATAGTTAATGAGTACGCTTCGTTTGATTACAATCACTCGAGCATGCGGTATTAGTTAAACTGCCAATTAAAAGCATTCTTATTTCAGTGTGAATCGCATGCAGAACCCCTGTACATCCTTACATCAGGTGCTTTGCACACACACTAGATTATAATGGAATGCACCAGCAAGGCACTGGTGTAAACTGGTACTCAGGGGCACGACGAGAAACGTTGTAAGGGAAGGATATATCCAGATATAACTGGAGGTGCCCCTCCAGGTAGACCTGAAGGGGCACCTGTCCCTGCCAATGGGCGGGGAAAGGGGCACCTTTCCCGGCCAACCAAATTATTTGGGGGCCCCCAAATAATTTCAACTTGTAACATGGGGTCTATGGAGTACGCCCCCAATCCATTTGGATCTACACCTTATCTTCATGTATTTTGCACCCCAATAATTTTCAGAAATTAATGCCCATGATATATACATAAATATATATATATATATATATATATATATATATATATATATATATATATATATATATATATATATATATATATATATATATATATATATATATATATATATATATGTATATATATATATATATATATATATATGCACTGGAAAACTAACTTGCGCTTTAAAAAAAATGGAGGTGCCACGAAAAGTCACGTCGGGCACGGAAAACTCCACTAGAGCCCCAAGAGTCGCCCATAAACTAAATAAAACATTGGGGTATTCGAGAACTTGCCATTTTGGACATGAGGGAGACATGATTTTGAACATTTGAACAGGAGGGAGGGAGTTGAAATCCACCGACTTAAAAACGATGGTGGTAAGATGGGCCCCTTGCAAAGCAAAGTTAAGTTAAGTTGTTACTATTCATCTTATGACATAAAACAAGAATGGATACTATTGGTGGTGGATTTGTGCTTTAGGGCGCGTCGACTGCATTGGTCATTTTGCGCCCATAATGGATACTATTGAAAAATACTGGTCAAAATCCAGCAACTATTTTGTTTAATGGGTCTTAATTGGGCCACCTCTCAATCCATTTGTCCCTTGATGTAAATGCTACGTACGCCACTATTCATGCTACTCTTGGATGTGTGAGCTTGGAGCCTTAATCACTGAAAGGGGTTTAAGCCTCCAATGTAAAATGCAGCCCATGAAACCCTATGTGCAAACTGGACGAACCAATCCATGCACGGCACATATGCATATGAGTGGTGGCATCATGGCATAGGTGTTTCTGTTTTTGGAGGAGGGTGGTGTGAGCGGCAGGAACAGGTCCTCCCACAATCTCAAAACACTGCAGCTTAAAGCTGCGGATTTCTTAGCTTTTTTTTGTAAAGCAAAAGTTGGAGAAATCTGGATAAAAACTTGAATTGTCCCCCTGTATCCGCCTTGATGGCCTGTCAATAGCACTGAGCATGGGTGTATCCAAGAGTGAGGCCACAGGGCCACCAACCCCCTCCCTGAACTGTGGAAACTTGAATTGAAATTAATCTGAAATAGAATAACCATGTGTGCTGGAGTTGATCATATTGGTATGAAACACACCAACATGTCTGAGCCCCTTTTCAATACCCATTGCCCTGCATATGGAAACCATACAATTACACTAGAAATTAAGCATACAAGCATACAAGCATGACCTATGCCTCACTATCTGCTCTCTAAGCCCATGTGAAGTAATAAGATGGAAAGGTATGTTGTAGAGTAAGTGACAAGTATCTACAGAAAAAGGTTATCAAAAATGATTTTAAAAGTCTGTCTATGTATCAGTGTTTTGATGACGGAATTATTCCAGAGCTTTAAGGGCAGTAATAAAGCATATTTTGGTGGAAATATCCTCATTTTGGAATGACAGAGAAGATCACACATATAATTAATGTTGTTCTCCAACATTACTACCAGGTACTCCTACCAAATGCTGAAATTATTTCCTATCTCAGGAAAAATGCACCATACTTGTCATAAAAAGAGGTGGTTTAATGCTCTATTCATCTATATTTTAGGAATGCATGGCCACAACCCTCTTTTTAATAGCTTCTTTTGCACTGTAGTTGGTCCAATTCTCTCCAAAGTGCACTCAGTGTGCCTTTTCCTCTGGGGGTCATGTGCATTATGTGAATCAGCTTATGCACACAATACACCTCAAGTTGCTAAGTTTTACAGTCTGGGACATGACCATGGTGAAAGAATACTCCAATGTATATGCACTCTGGCAAGAAAAATAGCATTCATTATGCAGGCAATTCACAAGCAAATTGAGTTGACAAAAGCAGCATAGTTGGAAATGGGATATTTCCAACAAAATACACTTTAATACTGCCCTTAAAACTCGGGAATAATTCCAACATGAAAATGCTGATACATAGACAGACTTTTAAAATCAATTTTGATAACCTGTATCTGTAGATACTTGCCACTTACTCTACAACATACTTTTCCATCTTATTACATCACATGGGGCTAGAGCGCTACTGTGCGCCGTACTTGCCGCCATGGCTATGGGGATACATGGAGTGCAATTTGATGTGGATTTTGCACTGTGCAATGCAACAATGCAATGTGGATTTTGAAGCAAATTGAGTTGAGTATTGAAGACGCAACAGGAATCTGGCGACCAGGCGGTGCGGGGAAGATAAACAAGACACGCATCGGGAATTCACATTGTACCCTCAAGAAAATAATTCATAGATCAAGGGTGCAAGCTGACATCGTTGCCGAGGAATACTCAACTGGACTGGACCGGACACCTGCGCCACTTGTAACCTGGGTGGTACACACTAATTGCCTGAGTAAACATGTCCAGAGGGCAGAGGGGGTGCGTACGAGGAGGTGGTGCCCATGTGTCAGACTTTGGTGTCTGTTGTTGGGCCGCCGCCGGGCCTATCACGTGACCCGGTCACGTGACCCGGGCCGCCGGGGGTGGCTCGGCGGCGTGTCGTGTCATGCAGGAGTGTGAATACAGGACTCGAAGGTGAAGGTCTGTGACACCATGGTGCAGCTCAGTCATCCCAGAGTAGTAGTGCTAACCCTACTACTAATGATGGGACAACCTATGCAAATGTGGCGACAGGTGGTAATGGTAATGATTCAGCTAGCACAAAGTGCTCTACCCGTGATGTCACAGTTGCCCTGGATGCCATAGGATGCGACAGATGTAGCGTCTGGTTTCACCCTTCAACAATGTGCCTTGGTTTAGCTGAGGCAGTGGTCCAGGCAATTGTTCAACATGGAGGTGATGGCATTGCATTTATTTGCACTGACTGCTGAGCTGCCAGTTTCTCAGGAGGTACTGGTGTGAGTCCTGGAGCATTTGGGCAGCTGCACCAGACAATGAAAACATTGTGCAAGGCTGTTGAGGCACTGACTGCTCAGGTGCAGGCATTGATGTATGGGGGTCTGACGTGGCAACTCAGGCTCATATATCTGAACATAGCCCTGAGAAGCTCAGATTCGAAATAAGGGAGGAGTTGAGAGAGATGGAGGAGCAGAAAAAAAGAAAGGACTCTATAATTATCCGTGGCTCTGGAGCTAGATCCCTGCCTGAAGTTCAACACAAAGTAAAGGCAGCAGCACAGAGGATCATGGGCACTGAGGTTGTCCTGACAGGTATTGTCTGCATTAGTCAGGAAAAGGATATGTATAAGGCTAATATAGCTGATGGTGATAAACGAAAATTGCTTCTAGAAAAGGCTCGAGAAATGGCAAAACATGATGATTTAAAGTCCCTATATGTTCATAGGGACCTAACATACACCCAACAACAAGAGTTTTACAGATGCAGGCATGGAAGCACGGGGGAGCAAAAACCTTTAAACTAACATGTAGGGCTCCCTTGGTTGGTTGGTTATTGGTTTTACGACACGTCGACTGTTGAGTCATGTACCGTCGCCAATCTCTCACGCCGATTGGTCGCGGGCGAAGAGTATCGACAGGTGAGACTCGAACCCACAACCTTTCGATTGTGAGACGAGCATCTTACCCCTAGACCACTCGTCCCCCAGAAGGGACGAGTGGACGAGTGTAGGGCTCCCTTGAATACTATCAGGCAAGTGCTGTGCTTCTCCAGACTTTGCATATCCTTAGTGGATTTTAATTGCATACAAAAAGTTTTGTACACATTTGCCTTTCTATCAGGTATAAAAATTGGCATACTGGCAGTTAACGAAACTTCGTTGTTGCCAACAGTTCCTAGCTCGTTTGTAGAAATAGCAGGTTATGAGATAGTGAGAACTGATACAACTGGTCCCATTCCCAAGCATGGTGTTTGTTTATATGTGAAACATGGAATTAAGTTTTAATCAATCAGGGTCTCCACTCCCAATGTCCATGTTATTTTGCTGCAGAATGTCTGCCTATACCTACATAGTGTGTGTTTACTGCCCTCCCTCAAACTCTCAGTGCCAGAACCAGGCACTTGTAACCTTTTTGACTGATTTTTGGTGATGGTAAAGAGATAATTATTCTATATTTTAATTTATCATCAGTGCACTGGCCAGATGGTGTTGCTGACACAGTGGGTATTACTCCCACATATATATCTTTTGTTGACTGTTTTCATATGCTTGGCCTAACTCAATGGATTCACCAGCATACCTTGGTAAATTGTGGAAACATGCTAGACTTAATTTTAACATCTGAAGTAGACAGGGTTGGACTGGTAGAGATCTTGCCCCCCCCCCCCCTTTCCCCAATGCCAGCATTATCCTGTTCTAATCAACTATTATTTCCAGGCAAGCAAATCAACCATGTCTAGCAATACCACACCAAAAAGGTGTTGGTACAGTGGTACAGAGGGAATTACATAGCTAATAAGGAACTTCTGTCTGAATATGATTGGAGTCTTGTGTTTCAGTATTTAGACACTAGTGGTATGTACAAAAGGTTCCGAGAAATAGTATCAGCTCTTACAAATTTATACATACTCAGAGTTGTACCAAAGGTACATCCTCCATGGCCAACCAGACCTCCTCAGAGTATATTAAGCAGGCGAAACGATGCATGGATGAAGTACAAACAGGACAGAAACCAATGTGGGAGACAATCTACACAGGCAGGTCTTTCATTGAGATCATTCCAAGATTTAAACAGACAGTATAGAAACTTTAGTATTCACTCCCAGATCAAGTATGAATTGTTATTAATTCACAAACCATCTTCCCAGGAATTTAATTCTTACATACAACACCAGAAAATTGGCGAAACATCCCTCGGGCCATTGAGGGGGAAACCAACTGATGGACTCACAAGTGACTGCCAGGAAATGGCCGATATATTTTCAGGGGCATTTTCCTCAGTATACTGCAAAGGTAGACTAGCAAACCCAGCCCCACACCAAACTACCAAAGCAGTGCTGCAGAGCATTGATATTACTGAAGCTGATGTCCTCAGAATTTTGAGTGAGGTTGATGGATCCTCCAGCATTGGCTCTGATGGGGTCCAACCCTCAGTTAATTGTATCTTGCCGTGAGGAGCTTGTCAAACCATTTTTCATAATTTTTAACTCATCTCTTTCTACTGGAAGTCTTCCTGATAGTTGGAAAACTTCACAAGTTATTCCATTTTTTAAAAGGGTTTGAGGTATGATCCACTAAATTATTGCCCAGTGAGTCTTACTTCTGTGCCATGTAAAATTCTTAAACATGTAATTGTTGAGAATCTCACAGAATATTTCGAGGTCCATCACTTGCTGGACTAAGGACAATTTGGCTTCCGTTGTGGACGTTCCGTAGAGGATCAACTACTGCTAACATATGAGACTGTCTCTACCTGGCTAGATGAGGGCTATATGGTGGATGCAATTTTCTTTGATTTTTTTAAGGCATTTGATGTTGTTAATCATGTGCTTCTACTAACAAAACTGAGAGCTATGGGAATTACAGAGATAATCCTCACCTGGATCCAAAATTATCTCTGTGGGAGGGAAATGAAAGTGCTTGTCTCTGGTTCTTCCAGCAAACCAAAGAATGGTTAGTGGAGTTCCCCAGGGCTCTGTACTAGGTCCTGTGATATTCTTGATTTATGCGAATTGTGTACCTGATGGTATACACTCCCAGTTCAAGGTTTTTGCAGATTATTTAAAGATATACATGAAACTGAAGTACAAATCTGTCGCAGACCTGCTGGCTGGCATTTCACAGGGCCAAAAAGATATTGATACACTGGTTAGTACTGCCAAGTCATGGGGACTAGCAATGAACTCCAAGAAATGTGCAGTTCTCAAAGCACACCGCTGCTCATGACTGGAAAAATCTTGGCCCTTATGCACATTATTACCTAGATGGATTTCAGGTAAACTTTGTTGAGATGCATACTGACCTAGGCATCACAGTAGATAAAAACTTGCATTTCCATCAACACGTTGCTGGTATAGTACAGAAAGCTGGAAGTCTGGCCAGCAACCTTTCTAAGTTCTACTTTATGTCGTTCTCCTGAATTTATGAAAATCCTATACATTACTCATGTCAGGCCTCTTTTCGAGTTTGCATCTTGTGTTTGGAATACAGGTTACATAGGTGATTTAAGCCGACTAGAATCAGTACAGAGAAGGTGGACACAAAACATAGAGGAGATGGAAGGTCTGGATTATGGTGCCAGATTACAGAAACTAGGTTTGTACTTGGTGAAAGGTAGACTGATTTGACAAGACATTATCAAATGTTGGAAGATTTTTCATGGCCATTCTGCCATAAGATCCCTGACATGTTTGTGCTGGCACTATTGGTGAACACATGTGGACACTCACCGAAATTGGCTCACAGGCATGCATCAGTGGATTGTAGAAAGATATTGTTTAGCATCAGATGCTGTGCCACCTGGAACTCATTGCCTGACGATGGAGTAGCCTTAACGGACCTGGGTGCATTTAAAGCTGCACTGCACTCAAATATCTGGACATTGTTGTATGAATATACTGAATAGATTAACCATGATAATATACTAATCAAACTTGAAGAGTAGCTTTACTTCTCAATATCCAGAATATAGAGGTCTCTATATATATTTATATAAAATCTCTGTATTCAATCTCTATATTCTCTATTTCAGAAATATTGACTGACAACAACATATTAGCAGTTGTAGTGGCTACTCTAAGCATACAAATTCTGCTTAAGGTACACTTTCCAGTTCCTGTGTCTTGCCTTGTCTATCTGATAACCATATTTTTCTTTAATCTGGGGGACTGGCATACTGTGTACCTGCAGATACGGGCTCCCTCGATCGGCATGGAACTCATCTCTGGGTGAGTGATGCTCAAGAATTTGGAGAGCCAACCAGGTGAGAGCAAATAAAAATTCAAAAGAATCAAGAATTTACCTTGATCTACAATTATACCCTCCACTCCACCCCAGCCGGCATTTGGTAGGTACTTATGTGGGTAGGTAGGTACATAGGTACTACCTACCTTGGTAGGTGTCTAGGTAGGTACGTAGGTACGTAGGTACCTACCTATCTTGGTAGATGCATAGATAGGTGCCTAGATAGACACCTACACAGGTAATTAAGAGTCAAGAGCATACTCCTGAACAACTGACTTAACAACAAATACCTGCCTTTGCGTTCTGCAGCACCACAGAGCTTATCTCGCTCCCCTTCTTCACTGCTTCACAGCAGCACAATCAGGACCTCGCACAATACGACTTTAACGACCTTAACTACAGTCAAAGACCGCTTGCTTATAGGGCGTTCAGTTAGAAAACATTGCTCAAGATTCCTTTACTAGAAGGTAGATCGAAGTTTTCCATCAAGCCCGCAAGACGTCATCCGAAGGTTTTTAAATATGGTTGCAGAAAACTTCTCTCTAAATCATACGCAATGGTTAATTTTATTTTGCTTCCTCTACAAGCAAATATATTTATCTTCCGCTGACTGAGTTATTAACTTTGTCCTGTTCTTTCCAGTGAACATTTGTTCCGACACATATTTTTATCATGCATAGGATTGGTTGGATTTGTGCATCTTGCATGTTGAGAGGAATATTTTGTAGTCATCCAGTATGGAGAATATTTGTGTTCAAACCTTATGCATCGAAACTCAATTTGCACCCCTTTCGGTGAATTTTGAGCATTTTTACTTGATCACAGCAGCTCATTGTCAAACTTAGGAGGTAACTTAGGGTATTCAACCTCCAGATGAGAAAACAAGAAACAATTTTATCGAGAGGATAGTGTTCTGGATTCCAAAATCCAGGAGCAGCCTATTTTTGCAAACATGTACATATCTACCTACATTGACATACAGCAGTCGTTGAAAACATAGCTTTTTCTAGGCCAGCTAGACCCAGGGCATGGTGCATTATTCCTTGATTAATTTGCATTGATTATTGACGATACATGCATAATTGAACATTTACGTACAATACATCATCATGCCTTCCTGAAGCTTTCCATGAGTTACAGTCTGATTTCCGGTAGTATGAATTGAGCATCTAGATATAATGTTTACATGTAACCCATCTCTGTTTCAGGTGTCATGCTTTACTGTGTAGTACCAGAGCATAGAGGTGGCACTGGGGAGGCAACTCTAATAAAGAAGAAATCTGGTTACACCATTTTCATCAGGATCCTGCCTTAGCAAAATCTCTTAGCATACAATAGAACATGTTCTCAAATGTTGGGGAACCAAGAGTATGCTCCAAGCATTTCAAAGAAATTGCTAAGAGAAGAAACCTGAAGAAAGAACTGCTCAACCCTGCCTCTGCAGAGAAGCAAATGTCTCCTACCATCAGCTATTCCCACCATAATATTCCCACCAGCCAAATTCAGGGTAATCCGGAAACGTTTTGTATTATTGATGTTTACATCATTTGCAAGATTATTTTGTTGTGTTTTGCTGCTTTGTTTGCATGTTGACAATGTTTTTTACATAATGGACAAATAATGATACCAGGTGACAAATGTATCCATTATATACATTTACATTTGAACAAGTTTTTTCTCCTATATAGTGGGCTGGATATAAAATATTTCAACCAGTTTGTACATTTATTCTGCTCTATCACACAACTTAGTTTGGAATACAAGCATAATCCTTTTGTTGAAAAAATAGCATAGTTCTTGTTATAGGAACACATGTTCAACTTTATTGACAACAAGTATCACGTCTTTTGGAATGGCATTATATCGGCTTTGTTTAGGTGATTGGAGCACGAATGCTCGATGTCCTGACCTGTGTAATTTAAGTATATGTCTCAAACGTAGCATAAAGGAGAGGTTATCATGAGATAACAAGTGAGTGATGCCTATATTTAGGTTGATTCTTTCCATCAACAATTATAGGATTTGTGTAAAATGCCGTCACAAGCCACTGTCTTCACTGCGGAGTCGATGGCCATCAGCAAAACTTGCATACATGGAGGTTGACGAAGATATTTTATATGTTATTTTGACTGATTCTCTGAGCAGTCTTGTGGCGTTGCGCAGTTTTAACCAGCAACATGTCATCGTACGATACATTTTATGGCACCTTACTTCGCTGCATCGCATGGGAAAACGGGTCATACTTTGCTGGATTCCAGCACATGTCGGAATCCGTGGTAACGAGCTGGCCGACAGGGCTGCAAGGCGTGCAGCACAAGCGCCAAGGAGTCGCGTTTTCCCACTTCCTGCCAGTGACTACTACCCAATTATCTCATCATTTATTATCAGACAGTGGCAGGGCAAATGGGACCATGTGGAGTTCAACAAATTAAAGCAAATCAAGCCATACTTAGCTCCGTGGCCCTCGTCCTTCAGCCAAACTAGAAGGGACGAGGTAGCCATCTGTCGTCTCAGAATTGGTCACACTCTAGCAACACATAGGTATGTATTGTGCGGGGACGACAGGCCGAAATGTGTTAGGTGTAATGCCGCGCTGACTGTGCACCATGTACTGATGGCGTGCCAAGCATATGTAGTCGCTGGGTCCGAACAACGCAGTCGCCGGGTCCGAACCGCAGACACGCATGACAGATTTCAGTCCAACCCGCACGGGCGGACCGCACGTCCGCCCGCGGCCAGCTTTATTCTCACACTCCTCGCGGCCGGGATCTTTTGGCGCGAAAGCAACAAGCCAATCGGAAGGCACGCGTCGCCTTGGCGACGCGCGGGACCATGACGTCACCCGTCTGCACTCTATAAACCTTGAAAAAGGAGTGCCCACGCACCCAACACTCACGACCAAGACATGATACCGGAGCGAAATGGCACACGATGTTTCGCCACGCTGTTCGAACTATCGCCACAAGTGGTCGTCGGCAGTATGGCAACGGGTTTATCCGCAACACAAAGACTGATGTCACGACTGCGCAAGACCGTCGCAAGTCTTAATAGGGTACGCACTAGATTTCAGCACAAGGCATCTAGCACTCGCCATTGGCGCCCCAACAAGCGTTCCACAATCCGCACAGACATTACACAGTTTCACAATGTGGTGTAGACCCGAAACAAACCGCCCATCCACTAACGCATCCCCGGCGGGATCCTCATTTCCGCCCAACGCTAGTTATAACAATTGGTACACTAGCATCTTATTCTAACATCGCGCAACCAGGTGCTCACATCACACACGTTTTACACTGTAACCAGCGATTGTTCTAACAACAATTCGTACACTAGAATCTTAATCTAACATCGCGCAACCTCACATCATACACGCGTTTACACTGTAACTAACGACTATTCTAACAACACCCAACCAGGAGCTCGCTTAACCCGACTCGATCGTGGCAACAAAGTTGGCGGTACACTCGGGGGAAGTCCAGGCCCGGGTCTCTGACCCCACTCCCTCCACGGATGGGACAACATCAGGGCTTTCTATTCCTAAGCTAACCGTAGTGCCCGTCAACGCCGATTCTCTCCTGACAACGGGGCACCCATCCCCTTCTTCCCTCTGAACGGAAGTTGCTTGGGTGGGACCCAGATCGCCGCTGTTACTGTCGTCACCACCAGCCGCTAACGCATCCGCGCCGAGATCCCCACTTTCCTCAACGACGCGAGTTCCGAGAGCGGTGCTTCCAGAGGAAGGATGTGAACCCCCTTCGCCTCCAGATTCCAGCACGCCAGGTCGGAATATGCCACATCGAACGGGTGGTGCGGGTGACCCAGCCCCGGACACCGGGGCAAGCGCCTCCCCGAAGCCCTGCCTCGCATCATCCACACTCAAGTCGCGTCCTGCTGGCGTGTCTGTTACGCCAGCTGTACATCCAGGCACTGCATCCCTAGTCACCTGAGTCCAGTCCGGACTCGGAGCTCCAGTTCGGCTATCCTCTTCTCTAACCGAGCAACAGCTGACGCTTCAGGCTGCCCCCCCCTGCAGCCATCTGGCGCACCGGCTGCATCACGTGCCGAGCGGCACTGCACACGTGACGTACTTTTGCCACTGCATCCTCAAAAGTACTCGCTCCCGACGCGACAACAGGCGAGTACAGGTCGCCTGGTAGCGCCGACAGGAAATGGTTGTATTAGCAGACCCTCCAATGCCTGTCCTGGGAATGCTTGAGACACCATCTTCTTAAGCCGTATCACAAACGCAACTAGCGACTGGGATGGGTCGTACCTGAGATCCATAAGGGCCACATGGTGGTCCACAGAGCTACCACTGCTGAAACTCCCCTTCAGGCCGAGCTCAACTTCACTATAAGACTCGTTCTGTCGGGCACCAAGGGCATCGAACACATCTCTTGCGTTTCCTGTTAGACACAATGGCAACATATCCAACTTCCGGCTCTCGTCCCAATCATGAAGCCTACTGAACCTCTCATAGTCGTCCAAAAATATCTGCACCGAGCCACCTCCGTCGAAGCTTGGCATACCAACCATAGCAAACCTTGGCTCCATTCTGCTAGTTCCAATGGGCTTTAACTACAGACTTGTGAACACGGCTTATACTCGTCACTCGACACTTCCAATATCCAAACGCGTCTGGCTCGACTGAATCACGCCACACACCTCATTAAACCGACATATATTCCTCGCCTTGACAAGGCACTCGCGGTTCAGACGCTGAGAATCGCACGCAGGAGTTGCGAGTCAGTCTTTCTGCGTAGGGCCTTAGCCGTGTCCTCGAGATGCCACGTTGCTACGCGGAGTCGTTACGTCATCTCAATCAGCTGGCGCGCAGACGAGTACTGGAGGCGCCTGCTAGTCTGCCGTTGCTAGGCGACAACAGCACTCTCACCAGAACCTGTATCTGGCAGGGCCGCCATCTTGCAATCGCCGTACATCTTGCTCGCGACCCCCAAACTCATCACTTGTACGCAATCCTTCTGTGTAAATGGCTGCACTCACGCGCCACACCGAGCCAAGTCATAAGTCACGACACACCGTTACGACAGGATTCCGACGACGCGAATCCTCCGCTCCTCAGTTCTCAGTCCGCCACAACACTCAATCGAGTCATCTGGCTTCCGTCGTGCGAGTCAGACGATCCGAAAGCTGTCAATCCGACCGCTGCCATCAATGTAGTCGCTGGGTCCGAACAATGCAGTCGCCGGGTCCGAACCGCAAACACGCATGACAGCTTTCAGTCCACCCCGCACGGGCGGACCGCACGTCCGCCCGCGGCCAGCTTTATTCTCACACTCCTCGCGGCCGGGGCCTTTGGCACGAAAGCAACAAGCCAATCGGAAGGCACGCGTCGCCTTGGCGACGCGCGGGACCATGACGTCACCCGTCTACACATACACTGAAGAACGTAGGCTTCACCTCGAATATGATGCGAATGCTCTGAGGTTGAAGGACTTATTGGAAGATTATTCCCGATTTATACACAATGGAGCAGTTTTGTGCTTCCTTGCGGAGATGTGATTTGACGTAATATATATGCACCTGCCTAGCTGATTATTTGTTTCCCCAGATCTTATATCAAGCGCTTTAATAGCTACCGATGATTTATATTCATTTGTGACAGTCTGACGCGTGCTTAGGCAACCTTGTTATGGGTCCAATATAACCCAATGAGGTTGACGCACCCTAAAATCCCAATAGTCATCATTAAAATGGCAAACATGCATAAGAAGTCCCTTGGCCATTTTTGATTAAAATGTTGTTTTTCTTGTGTTTTCTCATTTGACACTCATTCCTTTGGAAAATGAATACTTCAAAGATATAAGCACTTTAAGATCAAGTACTTTTATCTAAGAAATCAGTCAAAGAAAAGAATATCAAAAACATTGAAATAACTTTAAAAAAGCAATACAAAATTGACTACATATATCTGCTATCCCACCTCAAGAACATATGGGAAGTGTGGGAAAAGGGTTTTGGGTGTGGTTATATATAATGCAAAATAACATACAATTATCAATACAAATTAATGCAACCTAACCTAGCCTACTGATGCTTGACGGCCTAAAACCTACCGATGTTGAATCACTTAAACGCACTAATATTGGATTACTTAAAACCTACGGATGTTGGATTGCCTAAATATGATTTTAAAATGTGATGTTCAAAACAAATTGCAGAGAACTGTCCATAATAGCCACTGCACGGGGAGGGCATGTATCGTGAAATAAATAAATAAATGTATAAATAGGAAGACGTCAGCCTTCCACAGCCGCCGGCTGCCAGCGACCATCGTGCAGACAGCGAGTCAGGCGTGCACGGTCCAGTTCGCGGACCGCCGATAGGTCATTCACATAATGACCAGATCAGGTCGCGAGTGGTGCCGTTGCTGTACCCGTTCCCGAAGCCGTCCCGTCGGCTCCTGCGACGTCATTTGCGCGAGGGATATCTCAGCTGAGGCCACCATAAGTGGTAGCCTTACACGCTGGCGTGTGTGTGTTCCCTTGCTGCCCGAGTTCAGTACATAGCATCAAGTTCAAGCCGCGTTGTGACAGAGACGGTCACCACGTGTGCGCCGACCACTCGTACATTACGACTGCGATGCGAGCGATGAATGAAAGCAGGCGAAGCTACAGGTGAAAGATTCTTATATTGTGAGTTCATGTTTGTTTTTTTTTATCGCCAACCACAGTTGGCGATCCACGCAGGTAATCGTACTGCTGCCGTTGTTACTTGGTTATGTTATAAGTTCGCGATACATTCGTATTTGAAATACGTGAGCGCAAATACACGTGAAAATCGTACTAAGAACATATCCGCACTCGATATATTCGTATTCGGGGAGTTTTATGAACCACGCAAGCAGGACACTACATCTGCAGTTGGGTCGAAGGTAGCCGTTTTTATGCAATTTTCCAATTTGTGACTTGTATCCTCAATGACAGGTGCAGCCAGCTTCTTGCACACAGATATAGCGAACAGATGTCATCAGCGGGTATGGACAAACACCCCCTGCCACACCAATTATTTTCACAATTTTCCACCAATATATACAGACTGCATATGCGCCCACAAACCAAACGCGTGCATCCATTCATGTGTAGGCCTAACCGTAAGCATGCAAATAAAGGACATAATCATTTGCAATAATGCCTGCCGCCCACTGGTGCACAGTGCTTTTGAACCATTAATGTACCAGATACATATATATATATATATATATATATATATACAAATACACAAATATATATTACGTGGGCTATATGGGGCCTCTTGTCGGTGACGGATCCAGGGAGGGAAGTTGGGGCATATGCCCCCCTCCCCCCATGAAAGGTGGCGTCCCTTCGACCAGGAAAATGCGTTCCTCCGCGAAGGTTCGAGTGCACCCCAACACCCTCGAATTTTTCAGCCACAGGCGCCTCTCGGCAGGAAAGGCACCCCTCAAGCTACTTTCGCGGTGGGGCCACTCCAAACACGTATCCCCTCCCCCAGATGATAAGTCCTGGATCCGTCCCTGCCTCTTGTGGCAGCTATTGGTTTCCTGTGGCGGCTATGGGACCTCTTATGACGACGGAGGGCCTCCTATTGCGGTCTAGGGGCGTCAGATCATTTCAGGCGGTCTTCTGTGTTACTATTCGGAAATTCTTCTGCCACTGAGGGGAAGAAGCTATGGCGTAATTAGCTCCCCCCCCCCACACTCCCTGTCTGTCCTTTCTTCCGCTCTTGAACGGGGGTGACAACTTGACCAGCTAAAACGGACAGCAGAGGGAGCTTACCAATATCGGGGAAAATCCCTTTATTTTGGAGACATAAAGACATAAAGACATAAAAGATCAGTGCAACTATGAGCCACAAGGGCCCTTCTTGGTTGCACTTTGTACACTGGACCAGTTGCCCACCAAATCTGTCAATCAACCCTTCCTGGAATACAGAAAAACAAGCCCCCTATTCCTATAATGATTGTCTATGCCGTTTTTAAAGATGTTCAGTGTGTTGCTACTGACAATTGTTCCTGGCAGCTGGTTCCAGTGTTCTACTACCCTGTTGGTGAACAAAGACTGGCTTAACCTTGTCCTGCTGTGATTAACTTTAATTTTGAATTGATGACCTCTAATTGCATCATTTCTGTTAAATTCAAACATTTCCCTGAGATATCCCTGTTCTTGACCATGAACAAATTAAAAAATTTCGATGAGATCTCCTCTCAGCCTTCTATATCTAAGTGAAAACATTCAATTTCTTCAATCTTTCCTCATATGCCAGGTTGCCTATACCATTAACCATTTTTGTTGCCCTCTTTTGTACTCCCTCTGAAAGCCAACAATCTTTCTCATAACTAGGGGACCAAGCTTGGACACAGTATTCCAAATGTGGCCTGACATATGCACAGTAAAGCTTCCTGATGACGTCCTCACTTTTGTATGACACATTCCTCTGTATCGCCCCAAGCATTCTTAGTACCTTCTTCCTGGCTTCTTTGGTCTGTTCTGATGCCCACAATTTTGTGTTCAAAATAACACCTAAATCCTTCTCCTGCTGAGTCACAGATAGTACTTGGCCATCCATCAAGTATGGCGCCTTCATATGCTGCCTACCTACATGCATGACTTTGCACTTATACAAATTAAACTTCATTTGCCATTTTTCGAACGACTTCACAAGCTCGTCCAAGTCGTTCTGCAGCAAAACCTGCTCATTGTGCCCTGTTATTGCCCTAAAGATCTTCAAATCATCCGCAAATTTCAAAACCTTACTGCTTAGGCCACATTCAATGCTATTCACAAATATAATGAACAACAGTGGCCCCAGTACCGACCCCTGAGGGACTCCACTAAGAACATTTTGCCATGATGACTTTGTACCATTTAGCATCACTCTCTGCTGTCTATCTGAAAGCCACAACTCAATCCATTTTAGGATGCTACCTGCAATGCCATGGACCTGAAGCTGCATCATTAACCGTTTATGGGGTACCTTGTCAAAGGCCTTACTAAAGTCAAGATATGCTACATCAACCTGATTTCCCTGATCAAATTGTTCTGTAGCAAAATTTAAAAAGTCCAAGAGATTTGTGAGACACGATCTCCCTTTTCTAAACCCATGTTGAGTATCTTGAATCAATCTGTTTCCTTCCAGAAAACTAACTATTCTATCTTTGATAATTGATTCGAGTACCTTGCAGACTAGGGATGTGAGGCTTACTGGCCTATCATTTTCAACTTTCCCTCTTTCTCCTTTCTTGAAAATAGGAACTACATTTGCCCTTTTCCAATCTGTTGGAATTTCATTTTGTGAAACTGATCTACAAAATATTATACTAAGTGGAATTGCCAGTTCCTTTTCAGCTTCCCGCAATACCCTAGCATAAATTCCATCAGGTCCTGCTGCCTTGTTTGGTTTTATTTTTCTGATATAATTGAAAACAACATCACTATCAATGAAATCAACATGGTATATTTAATCACCTGTCACTGAACTGTGGTTCACGGTTGACAAATTTGTCCCATCCTCCACTGTAAACACTGATTTAAACTGCTTGCTCAGCTCCTCAGCCATCTCACCATCCTCACTCAATATAGTCCCATTTACTTCCAGTGGACCAATTGTGCTTGAAACTTTACTTAGCTTCTAGAAACTAAAGAACTTTTTACTGTACCCATTACAGTTCCTAGCCAAATCCAATTCTTTTGCTCGCCTTGCTGCTCTGGTTTTCTGCTTCACAGCATCTCTAGCTTTTTGATACGACCTTAGATTTACGATATTTGAAGCTTCCTTAAATACTCTAAATGCATCTTTCTTAGCCTTAATTGATCTCCTCAAATCTGGTGTAAGCCATGCTGGCTTTCCTACCCATCTTTTACGCCTTTGCTTTTGGGGGACATGTCTAATCTGAATTTCCCTCAAGCAAGATTTGAACTTTTCCCACATTTCACAGGCATTTAAATAAAACATTTCTTCTTCCCATTTTATGGCACTTAAAGCCTCTCTCATGGAGTCAAAGTCTGCCCTGTTAAAATTTGGAATCTTTGCCAAGTTATCCTTGATTGTCCCTGCTATTTGTACCTTAAATCTCACTATGTTATGGTCACTTCTTCCCAGAGTTTCTCCTACAGTCAAGTCTTGAACTAAATCACTTAAATCTGAGAAGACAAGGTCCAAGAATGAGCCCTGCCTGGTTGGTTCCATTACAAACTGGTGTAAGAACAAGTCCTCGGCAAGGAATTTCCTAAACAGTTCACATGATGGGGAGCCAACACCAACGTTTTCATATCCTTTTAGATTAAAGTCACTAAGAATAAGGCATTTCCTCTGAAAGTTTCTACTGATTTCCTCACAAATCACCTTATCGAGCTCCAGTTGCTGAGAATGTGGCAAGGTTCCTGATCGATACAAAGCTCCAATCCTCAGTTTATTGCTGTTGCCTTTTCCCACAGCAACATCAAGCCAAATGGACTCCATAGACACATTTTTTACCCCATCTGCTACTTTCTGAGAACTGTATAAGCTATTCACATAGAGCATTACACCACCCCCTTTCACTGCTGGACCCCTATTGCATGAAAACATATTGTATCCCTGGATCTCATAGTCCTGCAAGTTATCCCCAAAATATCCCTCACTGACCCATGCCTCAGTAATGCAAATAAAATCTGGTTTCTCCTCAGCAACATAACACTTGAACTCATCAAATTTGGATCAAATGCTCTGAGCATTAAGCATCATACACTTAACAAAAGTTCCATAACCCTCTTTGGCTTTTTCATGTTGAGTAGCTCTATCATCTCTGGATGAGCTACCACTCTGCCCCCTCGATCTACTGCAACCCCAATTTGCTGACTGTGAGGTGTTTGCAAGACTTCTCTCTCTATCAGCTACATCCCCCCATGACCTGCCTAGTTTCCCTGTTTCCTATTGAGAGCCTCCTCATACCTATTGCTGAGCAATTCAACTCCTCTCTTGCCCAAATGTAACCCATCTAATGCAAACATTTCAGTCCTCCCCCAGAAATCCCCCCACATTTCCAAGAACCCCACCCCAAGTTCCTTACAAATCTTGGCCACTGTGGTATTCAGCCCAATGGCCCTCGA
Source organism: Ashinkailepas kermadecensis (assembly GCA_034440615.1). NCBI lineage: Eukaryota > Metazoa > Arthropoda > Thecostraca > Neolepadidae > Ashinkailepas > Ashinkailepas kermadecensis. Next base: position 642,984 of record JAOTOM010005037.1, on the reverse strand, counting down.
GTACCACTCTATGCTTGCGTTAATCATAGGGAGGATGGATGTTACCATTCCTCGTTTCCTACTCACAGCTAACCTACCTATCAAAGCCCTATACTCTTGTATTGTTTCCTCTGTTTTTTGCTTTTCCTACATCATTTACACCAACCTGCATAATTACTGTTGTGCTCTCTCCACTACCCTTCATTACTCCTTCTATCCTATCACCAACATCCTTTACCTGGGCCCCTGGGAAGCAAACACGAGTCCGTTTGTTGGGGTTCCTGCTACAAAAAGTACGGTCCATGTACCTCACTCTTGAGTCCCCTATAACTAAAACTTCCCCCTCTCTATCATCAGCTACCTGGTAGTTCCTACCTTCCTCCTTAGCAGCATTACTATCGCTCTCTTGCAGTACCTCAAACCTATTATTAGTTTCAATTCAAGACACTTGATTAGTTTCAATTCAATTCAAGACACTTGATAGCCAGCCTGCCGGAAAAGCGCATTGTTAGGCAGGAAGATTGTTACTGGGTAATTTAGGATACATTTTGCTGAAGCTGAAGAATAGGTCTTTCAATTGGTATACGTCAAAGTGATCTATATTGCCATAAAACATGCAAGAGAGCGTAGAGAAAAACGGTAAAATTGCATGTAAACCAATGGTGAAGGGAAACCTTCAAGCCCGCTGCCAGACCCACTTTGTGTGGACCCAACATTGCTCTCAGTTGCTGTCAGTACGGCCCCGGCGAAATGTTTTGGCGGACTATGACAGGGGTGTCGATTTGTACCCTTTTGTGGGGGCCATGGCCCCACCAATGTTGATCTTGCCCCCCCCATGTTGATTTGGGCCCCCCAATAACCTATGCTATTTTATGCTGATAAGAAAGCTAAAGGGGAAAAAATCACAAACACCATGCTAAGTAGAAACATTGATGTTAACCAGCACATTTTGTACTGAAAAGAAACAGATTTGGATTAGATAGTGGACTGACTCTCCACCTCTTGCTGAAAAATGTAAAATTGTGTGCAAAAAACAAACAAAATAGCTGGATTTCCCTCCACTGTGGAAGGACAGCTTACATCATAAAATGTTGAAATTAGCGATGCTGATGCATTTTAAACCAGATTATCTGAAAAAAATCTGCTAAGCAACTAAGCAACAATTGAATGGTCATACTGATGTTTGTACCCACCACAAATGGCAAAACCACGTGCATATGGAGCTTGAACATGATTAATTCCATTCTCAATTTCCAGTCATTGTCAAATTTGCATGCAAATCATGGTTATCATTGAGATTGTGGATATACAAACTAGAATTATCTTCAGCAACCTACCCATCACACCACCAGCTAGATATTTACCAAGGTATCTACCTACATGCCCAATGACAATGTGCATGCATTCAATATTGATATGGGGCAACCCAATCTCAAACTGAACCAACAAAAGCCACGTGTGAGCCAATCTGCCAGCCTACGAAAACATGAGAGAAAAGTCAGCAAGAAGCCGTATAGACACCTCATTATAATTGATATTCCTGAAGAAAGCAATAGGCATTAAGCTATGGCCACACATGACTTCCTGAACAAACCCTATAGAGTCATACAAGACCAGTGTCTGGTAGCGCGCATTAACTGCCACCCACGATACTATTATCTTAGAAGGTACACGAAAGTTCGCCTTCAAGCTTTGGTGACGTCATAGTTTTTTCCCTGATATTGCAGAAATTGGTAGCATCAGGCGTGTTTCAATTTCACTGCGCATGAGACAGTTAAAGCATTTTTCAATTTTACATTTTCGAAGTTTAAAGAACCTAACCCAGCCAAACCTAACCTATCATAAGCTGCTGTTGAATACAAAATGATTGGTAAATTTGCAGTTTAAGGTGATTTTTTTGTTTGAATTTTTCTTCAGAATACCATGTTCATGACGGTGACTAAGATGATGGGACCGCTTATTTTCGGTGCAAATTCATTTTATTTTAATTTGAGAAAAAAATTGACAAATTTTCCAACCTAAACCAACGTACCCTAACCAAACCTAACCCATTTGTTTGCTTTATGGTGACAATGTGTGTAAAAACTTTTCTTGGTTGGTTGGTTGGTTACGGGCTTACGGCCGCATTGACTGCGTTGGTCATACAGCGCCCATAAAACTTTTCTTGTTCCCACCTTAAAGCACAATAATACCCAAAAGTTTCCACAAAAAAATTACAAGCATGTTCACAACAAATATAATTTTTTCTTCAAAAGCAGCTTAGGTTAGGTTAGTCTGGGTTAGGTTTCTTTTTAAAGGTTGAAATTTTTCAGGAAATAAATTAATTAACTTTTTGTTCTCATAAGATAGGTTAGGCTAGGTTAGGTTAGGTTTTGTTGCATTTAAAAAACATTTGTGTTTATGCTATGTTACCGAACTCAAAGCCCTTTTTGGCATTATTTTGCTCACAACCTGAAAAGTAAGCATTTGCACAGCAAATAAGTGAGTCCAATCATCTTAGTCACCTTCATAAACATGGTATTCTGCAGAACAATAAAAAAAAATAGAACACCTTAAACTAAAAAGTTACCAAATAATTCGCAAATTTGGGGGGAAACTTTTTGGAATTTTTTTTAACGTTTTCCAACTTGAAAAGCCTAAACTAACCTAACTTAACCAAACCTAACCCATTTGTTTGCTATATGGAGGCAAATGTGTGTAAAAACTTGTCTTGTTACCACCTTAAAGCACAATAGTACCGGTTTGGCTAGGTTAGGCTAGTTTAGTTGTTTAACTTGGAAAAAATTGTCAAAAATTGTTAAAAATAAAATGCAATCGGAAATTTTCCTTCAAAAGCAGCTGACGTTAGGTTCGGTTAGGGTGGGTTCGGTTGTTCAACTTAGCAAATTTTCAGAATATATATTGCTTAATTTTTTTCTTCTGTTTTTCTCCAAAGGGAGGTTAGGATATGCCAGATTAGGTTATGTTGGTTATGGTTACTAGGCTATGGTATGGATTCACTAATGAGTGAATCCATACCATTCCCACTGGAGTCTAAAAGTTACATCATAACCTTACTTCTACAACGTATATCACAAGAACCCATCTCGATTCTACTGCTCACTCAGGACACCATAGAAGTCCGTTAATTAAAGTGTTACTTTATTACCTGCATTGCTAATGTAAACAGAAAGAAGTCCTTTGAACCATACGCAAATGGAGCAGCACCTTCACAGTGCTGCTCCATCCACATCCAACCCCAACCCTGACCAAACTTCAGAAGCGCATCCGTCTCCAAAGCAGCCTGTGGGAGCCTGTATGTCTCCAAAGCAGCCTGTATGTATTGCAGCAAAAGCACTATGGTCTGAATTCCATGGTATCCCTGTTGCCTAATAGTCCATCCTTGCCTATCCATGTAGGAGATGTTTGACTTTCCTCAAACTGTCTGGAGAACTTGGGAGTTTAAATCACTTATGAGTGATGAAGCAGATGAGTTATTCCTGTATGCTTATGCTGCATAATTGCATGGCACAGTGGCATGCCGAATGGGTAGGGGACATTGTGGGCAGTTTCCTCCCTGACAGGTTGTGGGCCCCCAAGAATCGCGTCGAGCTCCGGGAAAAATTGCGCCAGTCTCCTTAAAGATCCCGTTTAGGCCCCCAATAATCGTACCGGGGCCCGGAAAAATCACATTGGGGGATAAACAGTCGCGCAGGGAATTCTAAAAAGGACGCTGGGGCCTCAAAAGTTCCCGCCTGGGCTCCTGAAAATCACGCTGGGGGCTCAAAAGAGTCGTGCTGGGGTTCAAGAAAATTACGACGGAGGCCACAAACGGCCGGGCCCGGTGCCCCGGAAAGTCACGCTGAACCTAGGGGTACCAAGAATTCTCCTCTGGGTCCCTGACAATCACGCTAGGGGCATGACAAGTCGCACCGGGGCGCCAAAAGTCTCATTGTGATCACCCAGCAAATGAAGCCGGGGAAACAAAAAACAGTCCCGACATGGGAAATCACTCTGGGTGCAAATAACCGCTCCAAAAGCCCACAAAACGTGTTGGGCCCCCAAAAGCGTGTCCTAGCCACTAAAGCTCGCGCTTGAGATCCGAACAAGTGACCACGGGGCCCCCAAATCAATCGCGTTCGGGACCGAAAATTCTGTCCGTAGTCCCAAAATGTAATGTGGGTAATCCAAAGCGTACCGAGTTTCGCAAAAAGCGACAGAGTATTAAAATATGCGCTGCAGCTCGAAATAAACACACCGGGAGCGCTAAATAAAAACATAACGGAGGCCCTCAAGGCACACCAGGGTCATGAGACCACACCGGGCCTCAAAAACCGGCTGGGACCTCAAAAAGGGAATTGATCATAAACAAGGAACAAACAGACCGGGCACTAAATAAACACATCGGCGTGTTCGAAAACGCGCCGATACCTAAAAAATATCATCGGTGTATAAAACAGCAACAAAGCTGTAAAAAAGAGCCCGGTCTCAAACACGTGCCGAGCCCCTAACACAAATTGGCTGGAGCCCTAAAACACATCCATAGACGAAGAAAAACGCAACGGGTAAACAAAAACGAACACCTAGCTAGGGTCACGGCTCGGTAGCCAATATGGGAGCTTATTTAACCAAAAAGATGAGGTACATCAAAGGTCAGTGTGTCTCCGGATTTCTTAATCACGAGAAAATGTGGGAAGAAGAGAACTAATACATCAAATTGAATTGATCGATTTTTTTCCAGTGAGCCGCATTACCAAGCATTCCACATGTCAAATGTGGCACAAGACTATCACGCGACAGTAATTAGCAAAACGTGGGAGACCTAGCAGAAACCAGAGAAGCGCACGTATAGTGGCGAATGCGTCGATTGCGGAAGGCGGGTGTACACGTGCACGAACGTTGGCGTTTTGGCGACCGGGCGTTATTAATTGGAATGCCTGATATTTGCAAATTTCACATTTTTGAGTGATTTGTTCAGGTGTAATTTTAGCAGTGTGAGGTGACTTTTCAAGGGATACCAAAGAAAAACCATCAAACAGGATGGAGAGGAGTTAGGGTTGAAATCCGGTGATTGAGAAATAATGCTGGTAGATTTGGCCCCCTCCACAGGACAGTTAATTTCGTCACTAATTATTATATAACAAAAATATAAAGATCCACCGTTGAATGTGTTTTTGGTGGAAGTCCGGGGACTTGTTTAACGGGGGTAGGTGGGCACCTTCCAAATCAGTTTGCCTCCTCTCGCAAATCATAGGTACGCTACTGCCATGGCATGACATAATTTGACCTGTTGATAGCCATAATCCGCCGCAATGGACGGTGTACTCCGCGGGCCCGGTCCGCCACAGTGGACGGTGTGCTCCGCAGCCCCGGTCCGTTACAATGGACGGTGTACTCCACGGCCCTGATCCGCCACAGTGGACGGTGTGCTCCGCGGCCCCGGTCCGTTACAATGGACGGTGTACTCCACGGCCCTGGTCCGCCACAGTGGTCGGCTTGCTCGGCGACCCTGATCCACCATAGGGGATGATGTACTCCGCGGTCCTGATCCGCCGCAGTGGATGCTATGCTTCGCGGCCCTAGTCCGTCATAGTAGGTGTGCCCCACGGTCCCGGTCCACCACAGTGCACGGTGTACTTCGTGACCCTGGTTTGCCACAGTTGATTATCTACTTCGCGGACCTGGTCCGACACAGTGGACGGTGTGCTCCGCGGCTCCGGTCCGTTACGGTGAACCATGTGCTCCGCGGCACCGGTCCCCCAGAGTGGATGGTGTGCTTCGCGGCTCTGGTCCGCTATAGCAGAAAGTATGCTCCACAGCCCAGGTCCGCCACAGTGGACGGTGTGCTCTGCGACCCTGGCCCGCCACAGTGGATGTCAGGGTAAAAAACGGGCTTTTCCTGGATTTTGCCATCCATAGCATTATCCTCTTCACAAAATTATCCTCCATGTTGTTTCCTCCATGTGTTTTCAATTTGGACGTCTGATGGTGTTGTTCGACAATTAATTGCCCCGTGGTGAAGTGCTCAAGATTCACCTGAAGCTTCAAAGTGAGATTCTGATGCCAAGGTTTGAGGGAAAATATCCTCTCCGTATTCCATCACTGAGAAATTGTCCTCTCCTCATCCAGGATTGCAAAGTATAAATCCAACCCTGGTAGACTGTGCGTTCTCCACGTCCCTGGTCAGTCACAGTGAACGATGTGGGATTAGTCACGGCTTTGCATCATCTTTCCGAGCAGTTTTGTGTGCATTAGTTGTCACTTTCTCCGCATTCTACCATTCACCTTACCATTAATAGGTACCAATGTCACCCATGCATTAATATTTCCCGATTCGTCACAGCCATTGAATCTGATTGAGACACATCTGCTCTTGTTGTGCATTTCGATCGATGGATATTGTGGCTATCAGAAAAGCAAATTTTGTCAGCAGCGAGGCTGACTTACTTCCACTAGGGTAATGATTACAGGTACTGACAGCAGCGCGGCCAGAAATGCTTTTAGGTGCGGCACCCTTCTGGCCTTATTCGTGTCCCTCGCACCTATATGAAGACTCTTTACGCCTGCCATGTGTTTCTAGTGTCCGACATTTTGCGCCTCTTTATATTTGCTCTTTATCTTTATATGCTTTATATTTCCTTTATATAATAAGGTCCGGAAACACGAAGTCGGATCATCTCGGATCATTGTTTGTTCACACAATGTCATAGTGTACTACTTCGGTGGCTCTAAAACCGAATTAAAATGTCAATTCACAAGGAATAGTAGCATTCGGCATAAGACGACATTGCGGCCGCAACGTCGCCAAGGCAGCGGACGCGCACAAAAACCCCAACTCCACACACAAGACGGCAGTGTAGAATATCCATAATACTTGACCTGACCTAACACCATTGACCTTGTCACATATTTGAAAGCAGAATGTCTATATCATTCTTATATCATGTTCTGCACAAAAAGTTTTCCCCTTACTGCGATAAGAAGAGATAATTTGACCTGACCTCCGTTTAGTAACCTTGACCTTGATTGAAATTTTGGGAAAGCAGAGTTATTTATTTGATGAAAGAACAGTATGGTTTGGATTTGGTGCTGCTATGCTGCAATTACTGCGAATGGTGGCATTTTGGAGATTTTGGAATATTATCCTCCTTGATCCATCCCAAGTCAATTTCAAGGGGAATTATAAATCAAATTGGTGAATGTGGTCAAGAAGGCAAATGTGGGGGGTCCAAGCGCCACCAAAGGTATATAAAAATCCGCACTACCTTTTGGAAGGAAGGGATTACAAGTACTAACAGGGCTGCAGTGAAAATGCTCCTGTTGCGACACACCTGGTGCGGGGCCCATTCCAATTCCACCGATTTGAAAACTGTTTTGAATTCTGACATTATTCCTACTTTCCGAAGTTTTGTACTTTTTATTTCCGACTCTAGCAAAGAAACCATTCGAGCCGACACATTCATTTCAAAACCGTCGGATGGCACTTCTGGGAATCTCCTGGGCTGACCTTTTCGGACTCCTTGGCCGTGACCGGAAAGGCATGTACCCGGTGTGTCCTACTCTTGCTCTTGGCTGCGCCATTGGGTACGGGTGGTTTTTTTACTGTTGTAAAAAAAATAGTAGGACGATTGCGCTGATTGATGTCTGTGATTCGTTGTGCATTTTAATTTGCTTGGTGTCGTGTGTGGTGACTGACTAGACTTGGCGATCACGATGACTACATCAATGCACATGTTTGATCAGAGGACATTGTTTTCGATTTATATGCTTTTGTGGAAGCTTTGCCCCCTCCCGGACCCTGAACTCGCCCCACCAAAACTTTGGCTTCGCCCCTCCCTAATGTTAGGCACCAAGGAAATAGCTTCACCCATCGTCATCACAGTTCAGGCCTGCTGTGCTGCGATGCTCCATCAAGGCCGGTGTGTTTTAGCCTGCATATGGGCGCAGAAATATTTTATTTAAGCCGGTGTGTGTTTGTTGGTGTGTGGAGTGAGGGGTGGGTGACGTTGACGACGACGACGACGACGACGACGACGACGACGACGGCGACGGCGACGGCGACGGCGACGGCGACGGCGACGGCGACGGCGACGGCGACGGCGACGGCGACGGCGACGGCGACGGCGACGGCGACGGCGACGGCGACGGCGACGGCGACGGCGACGGCGACGGCGACGGCGACGGCGACGGCGACGGCGACGGCGACGGCGACGGCGACGGCGACGGCGACGGCGACGGCGATGGCGAAGGCACGCCCGGATCAACTTATTTTTTAGCATTTGAAACTATGTCCAGAGTATGCATTGTCTTTATGAATAGCGCTATGGCTCTGTTCGGGCTCGAACTAATGTTAGCGAGTGATGACCGCAAGCGCGACCTTAACATCTTCAGCCATATTCGAGGAAATCCAAGGTTATTGACCTTAGTCTAATCTAGCTAAACTAATGATTTCTCGTGAGGTGGGAGATATCGAAACAAGTACAGCAGGATGTCAAAATCGCCATTGAAATAATGTTATTAAAATTGTTAAGTCCTGCAAACCTAGTTTTGAGACACTTGCATACATATCACTGTTCCCGTTTTGCGTGTTTTGAGAGGTACCTAATTTGGTGACACCGATATCAACAATAGCGACGCAAACACCCGTGCTATATACTGGCATCGTATAACATGGTACATGGTAGGTAATTCCTTCACCTGGAATTGCGCTACGGAATGTTCGTTATCACGATCCCGAATCGGTTATGGTGACCATGATGCTTAAAAGCAGGATACAGTTAGAAACGAGGAATGAAGACTTCACAAACACGCGCCAAGAAGCACGATGCCGATACTCCTTTGGGAAAAATGTCAAGTCAGTGCTACGTAGGTGGTATATTCCACAATATTTCGCGAATAGTTTATCACTGTCATAGCCGACCTCATATGATGGCATTCGGAAGTGGTGAGTACGATGTAGTTATTCAGAACAGTTTGTGTCGTGCCCTATGCCCATGTTGCGTTTCTATGCAGCTAGGCGGGCTCCACAATAACAATCATCGGAAGTGCCATGCAATTCAACGACAGTAACAACTCAACGGTCATATTGACACGGTAACCCCTCGCCAATCAGCAGTGTGGGGGGATGATGAGGTCGGGGCAGGGGATCCGTCATTCCTTTCGGCTTTAAGGTGATATATGTAGAATAAGTGGCGCTACGGTCTATGTATACACATCAGATGTCGAGGGAAACAGATTCTGATAACACCCCTGGAATATTTGCACAATATCCAAGCTAAAATAGCCGAACTGGGGATTTAACCTACTGTGTATTCGCCAATCAAACTCTTCCCCAACCACTGTTCTTCGTATTTGACTCCGGGCAGGTATCTATGCATTCTAACTGCGGGTGCAATTACCCGTGCAATATGTGATTTTCCCCCGTGCCGGCAGAGTTCTGACACCGTATCCGTTGTCCCGCTCAACGAAGTGCCTCCATTCACGCGGTGTCTTATTTTGATTCTAGATCACACTTAATCTGCAACATTTCATTGCGTTTCGCTCAGTGACATGCATTAGTGCTTTGGTTACTGGCCGTTTGCATTGATGCGGACATGCACCGTGATTCACTGGTCATTATATCGGGTGGTGCAACAAACACTTGTGTGTGCTGCTTCAGATTGCTGCCCTTAATCCATCAGCGTTGCATGCCTCATGCTTATCAGGGTCAATCAATAGACAATCTACTTTCCCATGAGGAAAGTCAACGCGGTCAGGCACCTGATTGTGGGACTCAGAAACCACCGGAATAGTACTTCTATATGCGAGTCAGGAATTGTCTTGGTGGAGAACAATCGGAACAGTTAGCTCGCTCATTGTCACTTCGTTAGGTTTTCCCACAAACTGCTGCAGAGAATGGCCAGGGACATGCTAGGAATTATTCACTTGGAGGGTTGTGTTTGTGTGGGGGAGGGGGGGGGGGGGGGCAAGTTTTCCAGAGGTATGTGCGAAAACGAAATATATTGTAAGTTTAACCGATATTGCACCTAAAAATGAAGATATTTTCCCGTTTCTGGAAAAATGTCCTTTTGGGATACTTTCCCGTCACGCCCCTCCACTTAACTTGTCATTTGAGCCACCGAGGATGATTGTGAAGATAATGAAAACTAATTAATAAAGGACCCGAACGGTTTCAAACTATCGTTGCAATTGCGTGGGGGTAGCACTAAGTATCTACGGAATTTGATGTGTGAGGTGTTGTAATCCTCGCCGGGACGGCGAGCTCTCCAGATCCCACCTGAAGTTTTCTCGGGATGGCGACCGTAGGATCAGACGCAGATACATGAAACTTACTGTACCGTCTTATTCATCCGTTTTGCTTGTCTTGCACACATTTCAGGTCAAGGTCATCAATGGTCATTGAACTGGGACGGGTCAAAGAGAGCAATGCTCGAAAATCTTCAAAACAACGCCATTCAGAGTAGTTGCAACATAATAACACCAAACTCAGATCATACCGTTCTTTCGTCCAGACGATCGCCTGTTGTAGGTGTTTTGGTGCGCTAAACAGTTGGACAATTGGTTATCTTGAAGTCTGATATCTCGCCGCAGAGAAGTACCTGGAACCCATAATGGAACTCGGATCCTGGATCCCATGATCGAAGCGGATCTTAAATGCATGGGCAAATCTCCCGGGATCAACTGGGATCCATGATCCATGGTTCAACTGTGTCGTGAGATCTAACCTGGATACAAGATCTATGGTTCCAGTACGTCATGAGACACGATGTGGCAAAGTGATACGAGATGAAGGATACATAGATAATCCTGACATATTGGTGCAACTGTTCACACCAAATCAGTTACGAGGCATGTACAATTGGTGCGAGTCATACAAGTAATTCACATTTAAATGGAAAGCGGTGTCGGCTTGACATAGACTACGTGTATTTGTTGTTGGCTCCAAATCCACACCTTGGTCCACACTTTGCATCGTTTGCTTTCGTTGCGATAAATTAATAATAGTTTGCTCGTGATATATCCTACTGGGCACGGAGGAAGCGTTTCGGCAGGCTGTGGGTAATGGTTGGATTACAATTGCCCTGGCACGTTGAGAGGCTGTATAACGGCGTCCCACTCGGCTGTGGTCCGGACAAAACTGGGGAATGGGTAAGCCCGGCTGTGCACAACAGACGTGACGCTTAGCCGCATCGTGTCTGAAAATTGGCACCCGAATATTGTAGCGAAGTCAACTTTGGACCCCTCTTTCGAACGCGGCAGCCCAATCACGGCTGCTCTCGTGTGTCGTGGCATCCGGGCTTCGAGCGGATCCCAGACATTCAGCCGGCACCCGCCGGCGCGCTGACATCGGCTGGTGACGCCTCGAGCTGCAGCTGTCCTCCAATGTTATGCTTCGCCAGATCCGGCGCCGGCGCGGCGACGACGGTCGGCGGATGCTGTGTCGTCATGGGATTGTGGCCATGGAGGCAGGGAAGTGATTGCGCCACGTCACCATAGTACATGTGGGGCGTGTCTGGAGTGCGACGACCGTACCCTCCCTTCGCGGTGTACTGCAATAGATGATGCCGGTCGGTGATAGGACAGGGCGTTGGCAGAGCCAGCGCTTGCTCCATGAGCAACTGGCCCCTCTCGCGCGCGCGGCTCGGCCCAGAGAGGACTGAGCGGCGAGGCTGGGAGGATGCAGCCGAGCAGCAGAGGCGAGCGAACCGCCCGGGTGGACGGCTGTCCTTCACTGGAGACTGTAGAGACTTGAAGGCACGCACTTGGAAACGGCACATGTCAGTGTCATTGCTGTTGGAACTGTTGTTCATGTGGGCGCCGTTTGGTTAACTATCAGGCCGATCAATACAAAGGCAGTAACGGCTGGCGGTTTTGGAGAGCCTGTTGGAATTGAGAACCAGTTACCGCACAAGCGAGGCAAACCACAGAATGGTACTGCCAGGCGAAACGAACTTGCCTACACGTTACGCGTCAGACGCAATGGTGATGTGGATATCGGGATACCTCCGGCTAAAGAGAGAAAACAGATAGGTTCCTGATGCCATTCAAGAACTCTGAATTATGCGACCGCGACTGGCGCGCCTAGATGCTCACTAATTTGTGTAATATACATACAATACAAAATTTAATATAATAGAATAAAGCTACAATTTATGAGATTCTGTCTCCTTAAATATGATGCGAATTGCATTCATTAAAGCTGGCTTGCCTTCAGATTTCAATTTCATTGCCACTTGCACTGATATATTGCACATATTGTTACCTTGGAAATAGTCTTCTAGAACTATATTATGGCATTCATTCACCATAGGCGCGGGGTTCCATCGGCGGCGGTGCCCGCGACTCGCCGCCAACCGACCGCCATTGACCGCTCGGTCCTCACCCAGCCAGGGCCCGGTTCGTGCTCAGTCTGCGCCAAGCGTGTGCACGGCGCAGAACCGCGTGCCCAGTCGCTGCCCGGATAGGGCCCAGTCAGAAAACCGGCCGGGCCATGTCGGGCCCCAGCGAATAAATGTTGCATGGGCCAACTGGAGCCCAGCCGGGCTGCCCGGCTGCTGCCATGCAGTCTGCCCACTTGGGCCCAGTCGGGGCACTGCTAAAATGTTGGCTGGGTACTGCTTATGGGTGTTGTTTTATATGCCTTTGAGGTTGCAAGTGCCCCCTCAATGTTGGCTTTGCCCCCAACAATTTCAACGTTGAACATGGGACGCTATGGAGTGTGCCTCTCCAATCCATTTGGGCAAGCTCATTGCCTTCATTTATTGTGCCCCCCCCCCCCAAATACTGGGAAGAAATAAACGCCCTTGTTACTGTCTATGTTCAAAACAAACCCAAACAACCCATGTTTTTATTTTAATGTTTTAAGCATTCAAATAAAAGCACTATTATCATCATTATCATAGCGTGTATTATAATCAATCAGCCTTACGATTCTATTGAGCATTTTCTCAGAGTGGTGCAGAAGCATACATAGGTGCTCAAATCATGGCACCTATCTGAAGGTGTGGAATGAAACTGGAGTGAAGGATTAACATAAGCACACACTTCTTGATGGGATATTTTTCCATGTACCTAACCGCCGACGCCACAGATCATCTGTAAAGCCACCGCCCAATCCAGCATGGGTCGCGACCCCAATTTAGTGCGACCTTGGGCCATTGTTAACTGGTTATCAATGTTAGCTTATGTCAAATCTATAGATTTCACATAAAAAGTTATGAAAATGGCCATCCACCAGCCGACCGTCGTTACCGTTCAATCCGTCTCCATGTAGCAGGAGACGAAGTTTGGTTAGTGGCTGTACTCCTGAAAAAATATGGCAGAGATGTTGTGAAATGCTGTTGAATTGTTTATTTCAGGTGTCAGTGTGATTTGGGACAATCTAGAATTAGGTGCCGAACATTTTCGTTTTGGCAGCCACAAGAACATTCAGGAGAGGCACGTTTTTTAATTCGAAATAGATGGGAGTTCAGATGAGACATATCAACTCTAAGTCTAGTGTTCAGGGAGTTCCCTTTCTTGGGTCCAACAGAGTATAATTTTGATGGATTGAGCACGCCGAACTGCTGCGCACTCACCTTTAAAAAAAGAGATATGGGAGAGACAGCGTGAGCTTTCGCTTGGGCTGTTCTAGAGACGTCCAGTAGCTGGGAAGAACGCTTTTTTAAAGGATGATGTGTGTTTTGCAGTTACTGTGTAATGGTTGGCGTTACTAAGTGCGTTACCTATCTCGTGCACACATGTTTGAGGTATGAAAGTACTGATAGCATGGTGTGTGCTGTTGTGAGTCGCTTAATGTATAATGAAGTATCAGCTTGTTTATGCGTCGTCTGGTATATATTGAGGTCCATTCTAAATGGAGTCGGATTTTGTCAGTAGATGATCTAAAGTGTGTCGCGGTTACTAGTCGTCCTGCTCTGGCTTGTCGAGTCTCTAATCGTGTTACGTCTTGGATTGTGATTTGTCCATCGTAAGTAACATCACAGTAGTCAAAGTGAGGTCTGTGTGCACTGGCGGATCCAGGGGGAGGGCATTCCGGCCATGTCCCCCCCCCAAGCGCTTCAAAGGGGGGCCATAGTGTCTTTTGGACCCCAAACCAACCAAACCAACAAATGTAAACTAAATTAAAATGCAGTAACCTTTGCTGAGGTTAAAAAATAGCGTTCCGGGTGAAATAATCTCCAATTTTAAAGGTATTGTTTGGAAACAAAAAAAAATATTGTATATTTTTACACATGCTGATTCAGCAGTTTCATTATTCCTTCGTCAGATAGGTTCATAAGTTGTTTGGCCAGTAACGGGCAAGCGGACCGTGAGCCAGATTCGAAAGCGGAATTTGAACAGGATCAGTTAGCATAGTTAGGCATGTTTCGTATGTGGTTTGGGGAAGGCCACATAGCCATTATGTGTTGGGGTTGCTAAGATGAAGCTGCTACATTGACTGAGGGTTCTATGCTGTTGAAGTTCTGCTGACAGCAAGAGATGACGAAATCAGCAGTTTCATTATTCCTTCGTCAGATAGGTTCATGAAGTTTGTTTAGCCAGTAACGGGCAAGCGGACCCAATGAGCCAGATTTCGAAAGCGGAATTTGAACAGGATGTTTTGTGCGAGTGACCAGTTGAGACCAGTTGAGCAGCATGTTTCGTATGTTGGTGTTGGGGCAAGGCCATATACCCATATAGGTGTTGGGGTTGCTAAGATGAAGAGACAGGCTACATTGACTGATTTTTCACGAAGAATAGCAAGAGGAGGTATGTATTTATATCCTGAATAAGAGATAACTGGTGGGTTTGCATGTAGGGGAGATTCGGGTGGTAGGACCGGGCTATCAAAGTTTAAGGGTATCATTGCAGTTTAAGGTATCTACGAGACAAGTTTTACACATACCCTCATGTACTGGCGGATCCAGGGAGGGGCCATTCCGGCCATGGCCCCGCCCCGAAGCGCTTAAAAGGGGGGCCATAGTGTCTTTTGACCCCCCGAAACCAACAGAAGTCAACTAAATTAAAATGCAGTAACCTTTGCCGAGGTTAAAGAATAGTGTCTGGATGAAAGAATCTCCAATTTTAAAGGATTTTTTATATATAATTGTTTGGAAGCCAGTATAGTAGCATAGTAGATTCTGACACACATCGAGGGTTCCATGCTGATCAAGTTCTGCTTACAGCAAGAGTTGACAAAATCGGATCCGCCAGTGTCCACGTGCACGAACGTTGACGTGGTACATACAAGACGTTGAACGTGAACGTGAACGTTTTGGTAAACAAGAACAAAAATCCGGTAACATAGAAACGGTGGAGGTAGGCTGGAGCCCCTACACAGGAAATTATGTTGTCAATTATTATTTTACTTTTCATTTTATTTTAATTTGAATTATAATTTAAAAAATGTGCCCCTTTGCCAAATAGTGGTCAAAATCCGGTGCTTTTAACCAAAAATAGTGGGAGAATGGGCATCCTCCAAATCCGTTCGACCCCTCCCCAGATGCAATTCCTAGGTACGCCACTGGGAGAGGGGAGGGGGGCTGACGCCGAAAACCGAAAGTTGCCCCCCCCCAAACCGGTGGGCTAGATCCGCCAGTGTCTGTGTGTGTGTGTGGTGTATATTTGATCTAGAATTGGTGCTGGGCATATATTGTGCAATCTATATATTTATATCATGATCCATATCATTGAAATGTCCGTCACCAGATAAAGTCAGGTGAACCGTTTGCTTCCCAATATGAAGGACAGGCAATGTGTCAACCATAATTTATACTGACAAGTACAGACTGGGCATAAAATACGCTACATAAAATATGTAATTTCATTGGACATTATTTATCATCTCTCGCATATCAAATGATCGACCGTGACCAGCGGTGGAAACCTGTTGTCAGCACCGTTGGGTCCAGGTCATTGGGGATCCAACTGACCATTTGCCAGTGGCCAAAACGCCCAAATGTCAAATTGTTCAAATTGTCCAACACCTTATTTCTCCTCGGATGTAGGCCACTTCACTTTGAACTTGGAATGGACAAATGTGGAACAATATGGAAGTAATTGAAAAGTATGAATGCTTGACAGCAGTAGCAATAATTGAAAATGAAGCAGCTTTGGGCACGGTTCTTTGTGCACTATGGTGTCCCCCCCCCCCGAAAAAGAACAACCAAAAGTAAGTATTCGGGATGCATCTTGCTCAGATTACCATTGAGGATGTAAGTGCTAACGCAAAATTACATGTCAATCGGCCAAAACTTACAAGTCGCGACAATAATTGTCTATTTACTACCGTAACTTTGAAGTTTATATAAAAGGTGCGTGGGCACCTCGGATTTTCTGTTTCTGTAGGAGAAATATGCATCCATGCACATGCTATGCAGCTCAGTTTTTTTTTCTAGGTGTGTGTATGAATATTATACGACTTTCGTTGTTGCGTTATCCGCCGGGAATTAGACCCTTGCACGAAGTAGTGACCGCATGACGAAAAGAGTGCGTGACTGTCGTGGAGAATGCCACACAGTCTTCCCCATGTCATGCTTCTTGTTGGGCACGATGGATATCGGTATCCGACTTAACACCGAGGAAACCTCAATCTACTTGTACTCATTGTAGGCATGCTTTCTGAACCTGCTCACGATATCGTGCATGCCCAAGCGGATATCTTAACAACCGCAACTCTTACGGTTGCATAGGCCTACCAAAAAGAGACGAAGCTTGGATGCATGCAATGTGCTAAGGTTATTTGTCTAGCTCTCCTCCTTATAATACTACGAGGGGCACCAATTATTTATATAAACACAGTAACTTAGGATAACAAAAAAGCGACTTTGTCGCGACGTCTCAGTTTTGTCGAATCGACCTATAATTTTGTACGCAAGCTTATAAATAGATAAATAGATAGAATTGACGTAAATATGATATCCTTGTAGGAATAGGATTTATTTGTTCAAGATAAAAAATGAATGGTAGCATTCAGAGACAGGCAAAAATGCCATATGTTACACCTGTAATGCACATGCTTCTATCTACAAGCAATGTGTCACCCGACTACTGCACATTCCATTTAGACGGAACACTGGACAGTTATAAGACATACCTTACATTGACGTAGGTGCAATATAAATGAAAACTACATGGAATCTCGGCACGGATGTGTGTGATACCATGGAGTCTCGTCATGCATGTGCTTGCGACACCGTGGAGTTTCAGCACGGTGTGTTTGTGATGCCATGGAGACTCGGCACGCATGTGCTTGTGATACCATGATGCCGTGAAGTATCGGCGCGCATGTTTATGAAACATTCGCATAGTGTAGGTGCAAGTGAGAAGCAACAAGTAGCTCTGCCGGGAAATCAAAGTAAACTTTGCAAGCATACGAACAGAATAACACAATGATACATTAACATTGGTGTTGACTTTTTCGAGTTAAAAGAACCGAGAACTAAATATATATTATGCAGATGACTACGAATGCCTTACTGCTATGAAAGGAACGGTTGGTTGATTCCCTTCACTGTCGTATAACGGTTGAAATGGTTCTTTTTTTCCTTGCCTCCTTGAAATATGTCTCGTGAACTATTGGGTTTTGGACACTTTGAAGCGTTAATATAACGGATCATGACTTCTTTCAGTCAAATGATTTACATACCGCGATGTCAGGTGTTCTGAAAAATAGCTTATATGTATATTATACATATATGCTATTTTTTGTATGCATATTGTATAACTCATGTGTATCTTATAGACACGCGTAACCCTATTGGAAGGCTGGCTTTACAAAACCCCCCACAAAATGTTTCACGAAAAGGAACATTCGGTTTTCTAATGCTGCCAATGTAAGTACGTACAGCTCCAAGGCAAATCGCTAATCGCTGCGCCGATTGGCCGTGGGTGCATCTGCGTTAGTCGGATTTTAACTCAAGATCCACCTTTCAACTCCTTCAGCAAACTTCAGCCTTCACCCTACCAGCAAAGCCACACCAAGTGGGTTGAACGAGCTCTCTATATTCACAGAAGTACCATCTCTATAGCGTGGATTCCTGAAAATCAGTGTGATCAAGTCAATTATCATATATGCTGATGGAACACATCGAACGTCAAAATCCGTTGAACATTAGTACACCAAAAACGGACAACCGAACGGCTCGTGTCCATGGTCACAGGAAACAACGCCAGCGCACACAGAAACACACATCCTCAGCGACCGACCACACGCACGAAATAGTCTCACATCGGGCGAAAATGTCGTACCTAGACGACTACTAGGAACATTCTAACTACCTTAGCGAATAACACATCGAGGCGGAGCCAAGCCCCCCCCCCCCCTTAGCAACCAAAGATACATAAGATCAAAAATACGTTTAGATATTTTCATCACACAAAACGAGACATTTTCGGCTCGTCTCGCATGCCGATATCGGTTTCTTTTTTATCGTATTCATTTTTTGGTCCCCACCCTTTAAATGTCCTGGCGGCGCCCCTGATAACACGGTTGTGCTATGGTATTAGTTCTCACGTCTTGTCATAAAACGGAAGCAATGCATCGATGACATTCATTTAGCGCGCGCACGGAAGGGGGAGGCCGAATCCGCCCACGCCCCCTGTTTTTAGACGATAAATCAAACGGACGGGGGTATTGTAATGCATCTTGTGACTGTGTTGAATATTGATCAGTGCATCCTATGTGAAAAATCGAAATTCGCTGGTAAAAGTAGGAACTGTGGGGTGCAAAGTTGATCAACCGACCGCCGCCGAGCGTTCAAGGCCACAAAGGTTTTGTCGGTGCGGTGGCGCAGCGACGTGGTGTGGCGGCCGATCTCGACCTTATTTCGCAATGAAGACATTGACCTAGGGTCATGAATTTGTGTTGAAGCGAGTTAACTACAATAGTAATCTTCCCTTCCCTGCAAATTTTGTGCTTCTAGCGTCAGTAGTTTCCAATATTTTATGGGCTCCGGTGCGCATTTTGTGAGAGGCCCTCCAGCGCGCAGTTACAGCGACGCCTATTTGACCCTGGCGTTACTCGACTATGTGATCGTTTCGTGAGACCCGCCTGTGGCGAGAGCGGTTGCCAATCTGCGACTCGGTTTTAGCCCGCTGTGGCTGCATTCGCAGAGGCAGAATGGTGGCGGGCCGCAGCCGGGTCGAGTCGTGGCCCAATCCAGAGCTGCACTGCAGCGCACTGTGCAGCTCCACACGGTTCGTCTCCGGTCGACGCGGCTCGTGGATGCTCTTCCTGCCCAGCGTGTGGTTGATCTTCTGGAGAATGTTCTCGAAGCTGTCACGACCCATGTAGTCCATCTGGCCGCGCTCCCAGGCGGCACGACGAGCCCGGTCCTCGGCGGCAGCCCGCTTCTCGGCGGCGGCCCGCTTCTCGGCAGCGACACGCTTCTCGGCCGTCGCGCGCTTCTCGGACAGATGGAGGTCATTCAGGCGGTTGTCCACCTCGTTCTGAGGGGGACAGGTCACTGTGTTCACATCGGTGTTGTTCTCTATGCTCGGGTGGTGCCCATGCCCTATACCAAAAAGCAGGGGCTGTCCGAGGCACCCAAATGAGGTGAGGTGGAAACGAACCGCGACTGTACCCCTTCTCCTCCCCCTCCCCGGAACAAAATGCCCTCGGATTTTCCCCACTTTATTTCTTTGGTCCGAAAACCACAACTGTTTCTATCAGGGGGTACCTCTGGCTGAACATTTTGAAGTAAGGATGCACTTGAGACTTCCCGATGGGGAGCTATTTTTCCGGCCGGAGGGGCACCACCTTCCATGAGGGGGTACGTGACTCCGGATCCCTTTGTATCCGTGCCTGCCTGGGCTTCCCAAAACAGCGCTGGCCTCCCTGGCCCTTTCTTGATAACGTGTAATTTTTCCGTATATGATAGGTATGAAAACTATGTTTCAATGATTTATGAGTGAGATTTCATATTATTGATGAAGGTCGATACTTGTGAAGCTGTTATTGATAACAGATATATATATATATATATATATATATATATATATATATATATATATATATATATATATATATATATATATGTATATGTATATGTATATGTATATGTATATATATATATATATATATATATATATGTTGATACAGAACGTGGATTCCATAGGTCCAGGGGCAGATCCAGGAATAATGTTGGCTAAAATAATACGTTTCTGATCATAATTATTGAAAAGCTACAATTCATATATTCACGATAATTTGTGTATGTACTGTATATGTACATACACAATGTATATGTACATTGTGTATGTACATTGTATATGATATTTATATATATATATATATATATATATATATATATATATATATATATATTATATATATATATATATATATATATATATATATATATATATATATATATATATATATGTATATGTTGATACAGAACGTGGATTCCATAGGTCCAGGGGCAGATCCAGGAATAATGTTGGCTAAAATGAAACGTTTCTGATCATAATTATTGAAAAGCTACAATTCATATATTCACGATAATTTGTGTATGTACTGAAGCAAACATTTTGCAAGGTATTTACGTCAAATGGGTCTTTGCATGACTATTTCATCACACGCACACAAAATATATTGTATGGACTGCCAACAATTTTTCATAATATATACATGACTACTTTTGTCCATTCTACTCAAGCACGGGTCACCAAATAGAGTATTTAAGGAAAATCCAATCAGTTTTTCTTGCCCGAACAAAGACATTTTTGTATTGATATAGAAGCGCCTGAGAGCAAATCATAAACAAGAATGCATGGACTAGACTTCTTGAAGAACTTCTTTGGAACATCACATATAAACAAGATTTTCTTCATTTGAAATCATGCCACCTAGCATTGATGCTGCAGATGATACGTAATCCTCCAGTGATGTAGTGATATTAGGTGATCCAACATTAGTAGGATTAGGTGATCCAATATCAGTAGGCTTAGGTAATCTAACATCAGTAGATTAGGTTAGGTCAGGTTAGGTTGGGTTAGGTTAGTTTTTACTGTAATATTACATTATTCTTCAATATATACTGCCTCAAACAAAACACCTTTTCTGCATATTTCCCATATTTTGTTGAAGTGAGGGATATAGCCTACATCTGCATTGACACAAAATTTGTTTTTCTGGGGTTGTTTGATGTGTTATTTGATTGATATTGATGTTCTTGGTATACTTGTGCTTTAGGGTGTTTTATGAATTTGAATGTATCATTCCATTGCAATGTGTATGAAGGTGACTAAGATGATGGGACCACTCATTTTCTGTGCAAATGCTTGCTTTCCAGGTTGTGAGCAAAATAACACCAAAAAGGGGACCTAGAGTTAGGCAAGATAGCATAAAAAGAAATGTTTAAGAAATGAAATAAAAATGCAACATAATGTAACCTGACCTATGCTAACCTCCCTTTTGAGTACAAAAAAAAAAAATAAAAAATTAGGAAAATTCTAAGCAATTAATTTTCTGAACCTTTGAAGCTAATAAAAAAAAATACATAGTCCATGCTAACCTAATCTAACATCAGCTGCTTTTCAAGAAAAAAAAATTGTATATTTGATTTGAAAATTTGTACAAAAATTGTCCAACTTAAAAACCTAAACTAATCTAACCTAACCAAACCTAACCCATTTGTTTGCTTTGTGGATGTAAATGTGGGGAAAAACTTGTCTTGTTACCACCTTAAAGCACAATAATACCTTCTTTTCTTGGTGAAATTACTGCTTATTGAGCTATAAATACAATTTGAAGTGCTGTGTCCAAAAGTTTCCATTTCCCAAAGATGTGAATGTAAAATTCTGTCAAATTAAATCAAGACACTGGAAAACACATTGTTTGAAAACGAAAAGTGTCCTAGGGGCTTCTATATATTTACCCAAATAGCATGCATTGTGCACATCCAAATAGTTGGTTTTGAGGCGTTTGGTGCGGCCAAGTAAAAACTAATTCTCACAAATTCTCAAATTCCTTTGATTTGGGAAGCTTCGCAGGTGTCTAACTACCTAAGCATGAGCTAAAAGCAACATTGTTTCATAAAATACTACTAGGTTTCGTATAATTTGAGATTGAAGAACAAGATTGCTCCAAATCAGACTGTTTTTTTGTTGTTGGCTGGACTGACATGTCCGTTCTGGAAACACTAGTGAATGCATGGAATTTACAGAGCTGACGAAGCATCACATCAAAGCCCAGTAAGAGTCCATTGGTCACGAACAGACTTCCTCGTTGGGTTTTCGGTCCTAGTATTTGCCACTTCTCGTACCTACCTTGTCGTGGGTGGGTGGGTGGGTAACTTGCTCCTGCCACACAATTCCGCACATTCCCTTATTTTCACGAATCAATGGGAACATTTTTATGCAAAACATGGCTCCATGTACCTGGAAAGTGTCCCTCACACAGCGATCTCCATTAAGAGTACGATGGACTCCACTCCAGAAAGGCCGTATACACTGCGCTTGTTATGAAACGAAAGCGCAATATATGGCAAATCTGCCAGAGGCTTGCTTTTGCCTACCGGTGATAGAGCTGTTTTGAAGCCAAGATGTAAATGTGAACTTCAATTTTCACTATAATTACGAGTCACCATTGGTGACTCGTAATTAACTGAAAGTAAATAAAACTGAAAACAAATATGCATTGGTGCCACCAATGCATATTTGTTTTCAGTTTTTCTTCAAGTTTGCTATTTTCCAGTGGATGAAAGCACCATTTGTACGAAAATAGCATACAAAAATACTTCCCAGCTCTACTCAGGTGAGGCACTGCCTTAGTGCCCTACATGGGCCGACCGCCTCTGCCAAAAGGTGATCAAGCACAAGGCAGCGTTCATGACCTAAGCTGGACTTTGCGTTTAGCAAATAAACTCAGTGGAGCTTCTCCAAAAGTATTGCTGATGCTGAGTCGATTATTGGCATTCGATAGCTATCCAGTGCATGCATATAGGCCTACAGTTTAGGCAAAATTATTATCTTTCGTGAAAAAAAATATTTATTGTAGTTAAGGGACGTATCGACTGTATAAGTCATATAGCGCCCATAACTCAAGTCAATTAGACATCGAGGCAAGTAAAAGTAAGTTCAGGGAACAAGTTATAAGTGACGATTTCAGATATGTCGTAGGAAAAAAACTAGTACTAGGTAGGTATACAGCAACATGTTTAGGACGGATGTAGAGCACGGAAAACTTTATATCTAGGCGGAATTTGAAAAGGTGTCCCGAGTGAACAATGTCAAACACATCCCCTAATACGTCCCGAAGCGAGACAGAGGAACGTCCAAAGTGACGTCTCCGTTAGTGGGCAAGCAGGGGAAATGAGATGAAGATGTGTCGCACAGACATTGGTGCGGTGCACCTCGGGTACAGCGGCGCCTCCTCACTGCCCAGAAAATACCGCTGTGTCGCATAGGTATGTCCCACACAAAGGCGACACAGAGACACCTCGTGGCGTCTGTTTCGGTGAGAATAAAGCCCACTCACTTGAGCGGAATTTGACCTCAGGTCATGTATAAAACAGCACTTCATGAAGGTCAGTGACTGGCTCCAGTTACCGGAAACGGGCGGCCCGCCCGACTGGTCGGGCAGGAGGCCAGGCGCAATCGGCCTTCACGAAGGAAGGGCTGAATTACATGAATGATATGTGGAAACACTTAGGTTCACAACGACAAAAGCAGGAGTTTCCAGGATGTGTAGAGAATA
Organism: Ashinkailepas kermadecensis; assembly: GCA_034440615.1. Classification (NCBI taxonomy): domain Eukaryota; kingdom Metazoa; phylum Arthropoda; class Thecostraca; family Neolepadidae; genus Ashinkailepas; species Ashinkailepas kermadecensis. The sequence continues at coordinate 619,343 of JAOTOM010005037.1, read as the reverse complement.
ACATGTGAAATGACATGAATCGCATGACAGTCATTTGCGTTAATGACAACCTTCCAGTTGATCTAGTTCGGTTCCATTGATGTATCATGAACTGGACCTGACTTGACCTCAGTGACCTACCATGGCACTGAAACTATCTATCATAGCAATGCACATAAAACAAGCAACACATAAAACATAAAGAATTCTTTGATTTAAATGCCTGTGAAATGTGGGAAAAGTTCAAATCTTAATTGAGGGAAATTCAGATTAGACATGTCCCACAAAAGCAAAGGCGCAAAAGAAGGGTAGGAAAGCCAGCATGGCTTACACCAGATTTGATGAAAGCAATTAAGGCTAAGAAAGATGCATTTAGAGTATTTAAGGAAGCTTCAAATATCGTAAATCTAAGGTCGTATCAAAAAGCTAGAGATGCTGTGAAGCAGAAAACCAGAGCAGCAAGGCGAGCAAAAGAATTGGATTTGGCTAGGAACTGAAATGGGGACAGTAAAAAGTTCTTTAGTTTCTACAAGCTCACCAAAGTTTAAAGCACAATTGGTCCACTGGAAGTAAATGGGACTATATTGAGTGAGGATGGTGAGATGGTTGAGGAACTGAGCAAGCAGTTTAAATCAGTGTTTACAGTGGAGGATGCGACTAATCTGCCAACCGTGAACCACAGTTCAGTGACAGGTGATCAGATACACGATGTTGATTTCATTGATAGTGATGTTGTTTTCAATTATATCAGAAAATAAAGCCAAACAAGGCAGCAGGACCTGATGGGATTTGTGCTAGGGTATTGCAGGAAGCTGAAAAGGAACTGACAATTCCACTTAGTATAATATTTTGTAGATCAGTTTCACAAAATGAAATTCCACCAGATTGGACAAGGGCAAATGCAGTTCCTATTTTCAAGAAAGGAGAAAGAGGGAAAGTTGAAAACTATAGGCCAGTAAGCCTCACATCCCTAGTCTGCAAGGTACTCGAATCAATTATCAAGGATAGAATAGTTAGTTTCTGGAAGGAAACAGATTGATTCAAGATACTCAACATGGGTTTAGAAAAGGGCGATCGTGTCTCACAAATCTCTTGGACTTTTTGAATTTTGCTACAGAACAATTTGATCAGGGAAATCAGGTTGATGTAGCATATCTTGACTTTAGTAAGGCCTTTGACAAGGTACCCCATAAACGGTTTATGATGCAGCTTCAGGTCCATGGTATTGCAGGTAGCATCCTAAAATGGATAGAGTTGTGGCTTTCAGATAGACAGCAGAGAGTGATGCTAAATGGTACAAAGTCATCATGGCAAAATGTTCTTAGTGGAGTCCCCCTGGGGTCGGTACTGGGGCCACTATTGTTTATTATATATGTGAATAGCATTGAATGTGGCCTAAGCAGTAAGGTTTTGAAATTTGCGGATGATTTGAAGATCTTTAGGGCAATAACAGGGCACAATGAGCAGGTTTTGCTGCAGAAAGACTTAGACGAGCTAGTGAAGTGGTCCGAAAAATGGCAAATGAAGTTTAATTTTGATAAATGCAAAGTCATGCATGTAGGTAGGCAGCATATGAAGGATCCATACTTGATTGGTGGCCAAGTACTATCTGTGACTCAGCAGGCGAAGGACTTAGGTGTTATTTTGAACACAAAATTGGGGGCATCAGAACAGACCGAAGAAGCCAGGAAGAAGGCACTAAGAATGCTTGGGGCAATACAGAGGAATGTGTCATACAAAAGTGAGGAGGTCATCAGGAAGCTTTACTGTGCATATGTCAGGCCACATTTGGAATACTGTGTCCAAGCTTGGTCCCCTAGTTATGAGAAAGATTGTTGGCTTTTAGAGAGAGTACAAAAGACGGCAACAAAAATGGTTAATGGAATAGGCAACCTGGCATGTGAGGAAAGATTGAAGAAATTGAATATGTTTTCACTTAAATATAGAAGGCTGAGAGGAGATCTCATCGAGGTTGTAAAATTTGTCCATGGTCAGGAACAGGGATATCGCAGAGAAATGTTTGAATTTAACAGAAATGATGGAATTAGAGGTCATCAATTCAAAATTAAAGTTAATCACAGCAGGACAAGGTTAAGACAGTCTTTCTTCACCAACAGGGTAGTAGAACACTGGAACCAGCTGCCAGGAACCATTGTCAGTAGCAATACACTGAACATCTTTAAAAATGGCATAGACAATCATTATAAGAATAGGGGGCTTGCTTTTCTGTATTCCAGGGAGGGTTGATCGACAGGGAGGAGTTGGGAGTTGGGAGGAGTTTGTAATTGTTGAGTGTGTTATGCAATAGCAAGTGAGTCTCTTATTAAGTATAAACGCTTTATAACTTTATATGGGGTGTACCTAGCAGTAGATTCAGCACCTTCCTTCGGGATGTGATACTGATGAGATTGTCTATGGTAGCACAATGAGTATGATGGGAGAAGTTTGTAATTGTTGAGTGTATTATGCAATAGCAAGTGAGTCTCTTATTAAGTCTAAACGCTTTATAACTATATATAGGGTGTACCTAGCAGTGGATTCAGCACCTTCCTTCTGGATGTGATACTGATGAGATTGTCTATGGTAGCACAATGGGTATGATGGGAGGAGCTTGTAATTGTTGAGGGTGTTATGCAATAGCAAGTGAATGGTGCTAGATAGGCTGGGATATACAGCTTCCTAGGAACTTGGGATAAGTGATTGATTGGGGTGAGAGTATTTACATTTCTAGTACCTTTTCTAGATAGGCTAAACCCAGATGGGCCCCTGTGGCTCTTATTAAGCCTTAATACTTTATGACTTTATGACTTAAGTCGCTAGTATTTCCAAGAACACTTCCCTTTTGCTGATATACGGAAGCACAATAGCGCTCAGTATTGTGGTCTGGCGCTGCAAAATGTTTTGAATTTGACGGCCTCTAACGCGATACATATTCGGACGATTTTCCTTTTTCATACTTTAAGCGACGCGACGAAAATTTTGTGGCAGGTGCACGAGACTATGTCATATATCGGCAAGTAAAATTGTAGATCGTTGTGCAGTCTCACACCATCAGTACGACTTCAAGATTGATAGTCCACCTTGCAAGTGTGAGTCTGTGATAATATAGACAACAACAAGCAATATGGAAGGTTTTCGTTTGACGTTGGTGAAGAGGGGCCCAATTTAATATTGACAACATTTGCTCTGCTACTTGAGTTTAGAAGCGCTACGAGACATGGATCGATATCCATTTTACATCTCTCAAGACGGCTGCTTCATTCCACCCCATGCGTACCCTTACTAGTAGGGCACTGGTACTGGCAACGGGGTTGAGGTTGCAGGGGTGTAATATGATCGGTTACAGGGGTGTGATATGGTCACACACATGCCTTTGTAGATTTGTTGCTGTAGACTTGCAGTCTGGTTGTTGGTGGGAGACCGCGGCAAATGACAAATGACGGTGTCGTTCTTAAATACTTGTGTGAGTTGTGTGCTGTGTGCGATCAGATTATTAAAGGCAGATGCGTTGTATTATTTTCTTCATCAGATATTTTTGCAACAGCCATCACACCTTCATACTTCCTTGCCAAGTCACTAGAATGTGAAGGTCAGAAAGGGCCTGATTTGATTTAGATTGCCAGATATAGCCATACTTAGCACGCATACGTCCACAAACATTTCCCAGACAGCGTTCACCTTACGAGTTTACACTGGCTGTTCAGACAGAGTGAGCGAGTATTCAAAGCGAACGCAGTGACAAATGCTGAAACCCACGTGGTCTTGCTTGCTTGGATTTTGAGGATATCTTGAAGTCGGCCCCTTTTCAGGTGATATGGATATGAGATGACCTGATGTCAAGAAGGTGCATTAGGTAGACTTAACTGGCAACTGCACTTGATAATGATCAAATATAGTCATTTTTACCATCAAGAAAAAAACACATAAATATGCCCTCAAATCGATTAAGAAGCTGCATATAAGAACTACACAATTCATATTGAATGTCCGAACGCAGTCCGCTCCACTGTCTAAGCCTGTGAAATGCATGTTGGTAGGACCGGAGCCATGCTTCCCTACCTGGGTGTGTTTCTGTGTGTCTTGTCCACACATAATATATCAATAGTTCGCCATCATGCATGTGCGTGGGTGGGCTCGTATATTATTCCTTGATGTATGAGCAGCGGAGGAAACGTGGCGGGGGACTCATGCACACTGATAGAACGAAACGTTTCGAAAACTGCATTCACTGTTCTTTCGTCGGGTTTTCAATCGAGTCGGAAAATTGTATACCCCTGGAATGATAACCTGGTCTTTTAGACTGGTGGTTGTATTTGTATCTATATATTTAGCATCACATCAATTGCAAAATTATCCTATCAGTAGATTAAGTGGCCTAAATCTGGCATACAAATATAATTGAGGACAGGGTCGATGAACACGGGCGCCGGAGGGTCTCTCACATAACACACACAGGAGGGTGCGGGGGGGGGGGATAATTCGGCCCCTGCACATAAGATTTCGGAAACTAATGAAGCTATAAGCACACAATTTGAAGGGTAGATTGCGGATGTAGTGAACTCGCTTCAGTAAAAATATCATGGCCCTAGACCTTTCAGGTCAAATGAGGTCGTGATCGGCTGCCTTATCGCACCAACGCTCCACCGCACAGACGAAGCCTTTGTGACCTTGAACGCCCGCCGGCCGCCGCCCGGTCGGTTAATATGGCAACCCCGCAATTCCAATCCTTATTAACGGATTTCGATTTCGTCTTGAATAGGATACGCTTATCGATTTTACAAAGTCACAAGACTGCATCACAATATTACCGCTCGTATATGAGATAATGTTAAACAAAAACAGAAGTGAGCTTATTCCCCCACCCTCTCCTTCGGTGCGCGCGTGAAACAGCCACATCTTACACCTACATCAATCTTGTAGCACGTTGCCCCCCCAGTGGCGCAACCAGGATTTCAGTTCGGGGGCCGGTGGAGAGCGGCCCCTCGCAAGCGGGCCCCCCTCATGTTTTTAAAAAGTCTGCGGAAAACATGCACACTTGAGCGGGCCCCTATGTTTGTAAAAACTAAAAGGCGGGCCCCAGGTAAAGCTGGCCCCTGGTTCTAACGGCTATGGTTCAATGCGGGCCCCTAGATCAAAGTGGCCCGGTTCAAGCGGGCCCCTGGTTCCAGAGAGCCCTGGTTCAAGACAGGGCCCCAGGTTGAAGCGGGCCCCTGGTTCTAAGCGGGCTATTGGTTCAATGCGGGCCCCTGAATCAAAACGGGCCCCGGTTCGAGGCGGGCCCTGGTTAAAACGGGCCCCCAGATTTTCAGTTGGTTCAAAGGGCCCCTAATTCGAGCCACAGATCCGCTTCGCGGGCCTAGCCAGGGCTCTGAGTAGGGTGGCCCACTCGAGCCAGGGCCCGCTTCGCGGGCCCGGCCGGACCGGCCCAAAAATTTCGGGGGGCCATGGCCCGCCCCCTGGTTGCGCTAGTGCCCCCCAATAATTTTCATAAAACAACGCCTTTGGGTAGGTGTGTAGGATGTTGGTGGGTAGTTTCTTTGAAATTTAGGATGTGGCATTGGTTGGAGTGCGGAGTATCTTTTTCTCGGGGCTTATAGTAACTTCCATTTATAGGCTTATCTCAGATGGGCCCCTGTGGCCCTTATTAAGTCTGAACACTTATGACTTTGTAACAGGGAAAGGATTCCACATACATTGAATTGCCCCTGTCTGCCATGCGTCATGATGCTAAAAAACGTGGGAGTTAAGTCCACTTCAAAGCCTTTATTTCTAACTTTTATTATATATATATATATGTCATATTTAAAAATAAAAAATAATAATAATCCGAGCTCCTGCTCGGATGGCTTTATGAACCAGGGTACTATTGCTAAGCAGAGCTTGTTGCACGAACCATGACCCCACCACCCGATCCATGAATTCCAGTTCAACGTCAGAATTTTCACCGAAAGTGTATCGTGCCGTCAATGCACCGATACGGCCGCCCAGTAGCTCGTCCCCGTCCTTATCGGGCCAGCTGCCAACTGACCTTCCCAGCCGGGGGCTAAATGCGGGCGCGCGAAGCGGCTCGAACCCTGCGTTGCCAGGACAGGGGAGACCAGCGCAGGCCAGCGCTCTAACCAACTGAGCTACCGGGGCAGTAATTCGGTTAACACTTTTATTCAGTCCGACTTTTCTCCCTTTCATGCCCCGATGATTATCCTGTCAGCCCCCACACGAATCAGACGCATACGCACACGCACACATATACATATATATCAGGGGGGTGGAGCTACCTATGCTTTTAGTGGCGCCTGGGCCCACCAAATATATGTATGTATATATATATATATATATATATATATATATATATATATATATATATATATATATATATATATATATGTATATATATATATATATATATATATATATATATACACATATATTCTCAGCACGTTGTCCTGATCTTGGTAAAAAAAATGCAAGCCACACGGCACCTATTGTCCCCAGACTATCGCCTGAGCCCATTTTTTGGCGCACCGTTGTCCAAAGCAAAATATCACAAGGATGGAAATTCCGGAATTATACCTATAGTCATGCTTGAAAAGTTACTTACGTTTATCGTCTCCAAGGTTTTTTCTCCATCAGACATCATTCACAAAGCTGAATAGCAGGACGATGTCGCACCAGTCCCTGATGGAATTTCGGCCTCGTATCAGCGCATGAAACACGGCTGTTTGGCCGTTAGTTTTTACCGCATGCACTGTTTAGTAAACAGGTGGCAGATGTATCAATGAAACTTGATGCAGCCGATCTCTACATTAATCATTAAACTTTTAGATTCGAACATGAAATGGATTATACTAACATGACCACTGCAACAGCATTGTGATTGCAACAAAATTTAACTGCTTGTCCACCTCTGCGCACCGTGATATGCACTAAATTAGGAGTCGGTGCCAAAGGGCAGAGACCATAAGAACACCCGGCAGGACTCACTAAGAAATTGGTTGGTGAAAACCAAGGTCTATCGAGAGGGTGAAAACGATAAGCCTGATAAGCTGGCACAGCCTTGCTCGGACAGGCTCGGACAAAAACATGGTGTTCTGTACAGTCTTCACGTGACTTGAACAAGGAATTACTCGACTCCAGGAGAAGCCATATTCGTGCGGTTCGTGACCGAGCCTGACGTGGTTTTCTGAGGCAGATGTGTAACATGTAATAACCTCACAAAAGTATTTATGCACACTAGCCGATTGGGAAGGGGAGGGAAGGGTGGGGATGGGGGCAGCTTGAATATGTATTTTTTCCTTCTGCTATTGGATACATTGTGGGCGCCAATGGAAAGATTGAATTATTTTCCGAGGATTGTAGCTGGGGAATAGTAAGTGTGGATTTTATATGGGGGGGGGCACAGTAAAGGGGGGGAGGGGGGGGATAGAGCAAGGATTTTTCCAAGGGAGGAACCCACCCCAAAAATCGTCAGGAAACAGAAAGCTTCCGGCGAGCGAAGCGGGCCGAAAATTTATGGGTTTGCGTAGCGAAAATTTCAAAATTTCTCATTTCATCTAGTGTATTTATGGGTGCTAAGGGAGAGCGGGCCCGCGGGCTGGCTGGCTGCGTCTGGCTGCGCTTCGGCGTGCAGGGGATTCTTTCCAGCCCATTGGTTCGGAAAACTCTGTTTTTGGTCACTATTTGAAGGGAACTATGTGACCACCAAATTCTTTAGTGTTGTTCCCTTTTAGCACGGTAGCAGCTCCATGGGCCTTGTATAGAGTGGCAAATTAGTGGCCGATAGACCCCTTTGCGAATAGACTATCAGACCCAACAAGCTCCCAGGAAGGTCCATGAGAAGTTATATATTTTTAGAACAGCAAAATGGGTTACTGAGCAGCCGGAAGGACTCCTCAGTTGTGGTCGACCAGAGAAACCCAGAATCAACCAGGACTCCGACCACCAAGGGGGCCTCGAGCGACCAGATGTGCCAAGCAACCACCATAGAGGACGAATGCCCGTGGGGGCCCCTGAGCGGTTGGACAGGTGTTTGTACGGCCCCGAGCAGACAGAACCTGCAAGCCAACAGCCGATCGCAATATCAGAGCACTGCCCAAAAGCCAGGGCTAGCGTCAACGGCGAAAGACAGACGCATGCCATTGGCAGATCGCACATCAATCTTGTTCGACGCACGTTATTTGATCGGGTGTTAAAAATGTTTCGTTAGTCCATCACAACCATCTCAGCGTTGGCGTCGTGGGGAAGACGACTCTTAGCTGGCGTCGTGAGGCCAACGACTCTGAGCTGACGTCGTGAGGCCGAGGACTCTGAGCTGGCGTCGTGAGGCCGACGACTCTGAGCTGGCGTCACGAGGCCGACGACCATGAGCTGGGGTCGTGCGGTTGCGTGTTCCCATTGCCTTTATGTATTGTGTCCCCTCCCCAGTCATTTGCATATACCTACACCTGTGCCCGCATGGACAGCCGGTATCCCTTCGGTGGGAGGATGGCACCCCTTCGAGAGGGTCGACTGCATCCAGCCATCCTCCCTGAATGGGTTTTTCAGCCAAAAGGTGCCTCTGCACCCACCCACTCGCTCAATATAATTTTCACCCGACTGTGCCACTCCAGGGACCATCGCAGTGGCGGCCATCTAGATGAATGCCCCCACAATTGGAATTCCTGGATCCACCCCTTATCTGAAGACACTAAGTTTGTTTACAAGTCCAATATGCACTTCGCACAGCAAGGGTCTGTTCCCTTGAGGCATCGTTTGGTAGGATTTGGAGCGGTGGGGAGAAAAGTTCCCCCTCTTGAAGGATAAATGAGGTTGGATTGCTCCGCAGGTGTCACTTTCTACTCAAATTCCGGAATTCATCCACAGGTTTTATGTTGTGCCCATCTGACAGGTCAGGTCTACTAACAGACAGGACGAGGACAGGTCTTCTGCCAGACAGGCCAGTCCCACTGGCAGACAGGATGAAGACAAATCCATTGCCAGACAGGACAGGTTTACTTCCTCAAAGTAAGCAATGGATGAGACAATCCTGGCGTTATCTTATTCATGAAAAATGTTTATTTATATGCGAGAATATTTTTAAGCATTAGAAAGCAAGATAAATATTAATATCAAGTTAAATTAGCTGGCAATCTACTGGCGGATACTCTTATCATATAGCATTATATAGCTTCAACTTCTGCCAGGGTGAATTTGGGTACAGGTCCACGGCACAATGGCCAATAGTAAAGGCGGCCATAGGCATAGGAACGTCTCAAAAAGTTGGTAGGCTAGGGTCAACAGCAGGGGCGCACTCAGCAATTTATCAAAGTACCATGGTTGAGCACTTTTGGATAGAGAACCCGATAATTTGAATAGTGAACAAACAACTTTCATGGGGGCAGGCCTAACGGGCCCCTAAGGGGAGGAGGCAGGCCCCCTGGGCGCGCCTATGGCTAACAGCAACATGCGGTACTGAAAAAGAACTGTCATCGCAGCATAAGTATTTTCAAATTCACACCTCTCGCTGAACATGGAACTCTTCACGACCGGTGGAATCAATTATAAGTTTATCTTCCTGGTGCAAGGGAAACCATTAGTACCTATAACTGTTCAAATAAAATATCTTCAACTTCCGCTAAGTGCGTGTGTGTGGAGAGTGCAAGCTCATTACAGCCTCACTAACGGATTTGTGGTAGGCACTAGTTTCCATGAATTAGCACTTTACGTCACTAGGATGTCCCCCTTGTAAATGTTCACCGATGTTGGTGAGGAGAAAGAGTAAACAAGAACGTGGCTTTCTCGCTGCCCCATTGCAAAAGAAGTATCATGATTGATGCTGGAAAGGATGAGAAACAGGAAAGACGGCTGATCACTGGTTGAAAATTCTTTGATCCGGTGTGTGACAGACCAAGATTGGCAGGCTGACAGACTGGGGCAAATAAAAACCTAATACATCAAAATACATTGTATGGTGCTTGTCCTAAAGGCCTAACTTAAGAGTTCTGTGAATCTCTGTGGCACACATTATGCACCTTAGAATATCCGCCACTTGAAACGAAATGCTACAACTACATCATGTGGCACCTGGCTGAAACGGAATGTAATCGCTTATGTTTGGGACCAACGATTCAGCACAAAATAGCTGACATGTGACAGCACACGGCACCTCATAAAGCCATACACGTATTCCGACCTAAGAGCCACAAGAACCCATTATGAATTCAATTCAATGATCAATTCTCTCCTTCCCACGTTTTCTGGTGGCTAAGAAATCAGGATAACCGCTGAGCTTTGATGCACCTCATCTCTTTGGTTAAATACGCTCTCAGGTTGGCAACCGAACTGTGGCTCTAGTTAGGAGATCTTTCTTGGACAATTCCGTTTTTCTTTGTTTACAGATGTGCTTTAGGGCTCAAGACAATTTTTGTAAGAGGCCCGGCACATTTTTGCGACCCAGACTCTTTTTTATAGTTTTGTTGCGATTTTGTGCACCGACGATATCTTTTTAAGGTATCGGCGCATTTTCCCGGACCCCGAAGTGTTTACTTAGTGCCCGGCCTTTTTGTTCCTTTTTTAGGACCATGTCGATTTTTTACGGCCCCAGCCTGTTTTTGAGGCCCCAATGCGGTCTCAAGGCCCCGGTATGCTCTGTGGGCCCCGTTGCGTTTTGTTTTTAGGTCCCGGGGCATTTTCGTCCTCCATTTGTGCTTTTAGAGTCCCGCTGTGTTCATTTGGGGTTCCTCGCTCACATTTGTGGGACCCAGCACGATACTGGGGACTCCGGTATAACTTCTCGTGGTCCCGTTGCGACTTTTCGAGCCCAGGCGCGTGGTTCCGGGGTGGGGGGGGGGGAGGGGGGATCCGACGCCAGTTTTCTGGGCTCGATGCGATTTTTGGTGACTTCTTCTGAATTCGTCCGAGTCACGGCCCGATTTTTCTGGCCCCTGGCTAAATTTTTTGGTGTCCCGTCGCGATTTTTCTGACTCCGGTACGTTTTTTTCCGGTGCCATATGCGATTTGTTAAGGCATCCGATGGAATGTTTGGGCTGAGCGATTTTCTTGGCTCGGACATTTATTTTTCGGAATCTCTCTTTATTTTCGAGGGCTCCGGCTTGATCCTTGTCGAGTTTCTGTGCGATTTTTGGGCCACGCTGTGCTTATTTGTGGCCATCGACGCCAATTTTTGGGAGCCCCGAGGGAAATTTGTCATGCCCCGACCAGAATTTATAGGAATACCGACAGGAATTTTGGGTTCCAAGCGCGATATTTGGGGGCTTGCGCTAGCTTGCGGGGCACGTTGTATTTATCGGTGCCTCGGCGCAATTTTGGCATTCCCGGCACAAGTTTTTGGCCTGGTGCAAGTTTTTGGTCCCGGTTCTATTTATTTACAGCCTCTAATTCTGGGGGCCCAGACGCGAAACTATGGGGCCCCAGAGTCATTGTTTGGGACTCCGACGCGATTCTTGGGTTCTTGGAAGCGCACCTCTTCAGGACGGAGGGGGGATCCTCTTTGGTATACCACTGCGGCTGCTCAACGAGTTTTTTTTTCAGCCGATGGCCACCTTCAGAGTAAAAAGGCCCTTAGGAGACCAGGTCTTTCAGGACCTGGTCTGAATTTTCCGGTGCTCGGGTCAACTCGAAGGAGTACTTTTGCGATTTTTTGGGTCGAGTTCTATTTTTTGTAAGCCTCCTGCGGGATATTTTTGGGTCTCGGTACGATTCTTCGGGCTCCCAGTGCATTTCTTTCGGTTCTCCAACGTGCTTCTTTTCCGGGGCCCGACGCGTTTTTGGGGTCTTTGACGCAGTGTTTGGGGCCGCAGAATAACATTCTGGGTAGGAATTGATTTTTGAGAAGCCAGCTGCGACTTGCGGGGCGCCGGCGCGACGTTTTGGGTCCCTAGTGATTTCCAAGGGTAGCTGCGCGACGTTTCTGGGTCGAAGTGCGATTTTTGGTGCGTCTTCATTTGTTTGGATGCATTTCGCGAGTTTTAGTGGCTTCGACACGTATTTGGGGGTCCAACACATTTTGGTTTCTTTTGGAACAATTGTTGGGACCCCAGAGTGATTTTCCATCACTCTGGATGGAGTGTGGCTCAACAGGTGCGACCTGTAGAGCACCTAGCGTGAATTGCATGCGCCGGGTGCGACTTTTCGGTACCTTCAGGCTCAGCGTGATTTCCAGTGGCCCCGGCCCAACCTTTTGGAGTCCCCATTGCGATTTTCAAGAACCCTGGCACGACTTTTTTCGGCTCCCAGCTTGATTTTCTGGGATCAGGCGCGAACTTTTGAAGCCCTAGCGTGATTTTAAGGGGCCCAGCCCGTCTTTCTGCGGCACCCATCGTGATTTTCAAGGACCACGGCACGACTTTTTTGTGCTCCCAGCGTGATTTTCAGGTGTCCCGTCCAACTTGTTCGAACCCCAGCGAGATTATCAAGGGCCCCGACCCGACCTTTTGGGACCCAGCGTGATTTTGAGGGCCCGGCCAGTCTTTCTGGTGCCCAGTGTCGTTTTCGAAGGCTCCGGCGTGACTTCCGGTGTTTTTGGCGTCCAGTGTGATTTCCAGATGCCTGGCCTGACGTATTATGGCTTTAGTGTGATTTTCTGGGGCCCTGGCGCGATTTATCGGGGTCCCAGTGCGAGCTTTTGGAGGCCCAGCGGTCTTTTCAGGGGCCCGGTCCAACGCTTTGGAACCCTCAGCGCCATTTTTCGGGTCCCGGAACGATTTGTGAGGCCTCAATGTGATTTTCAGGGGCCTTGGTGGGATTTTGGGAGCCCCATCGTCATTTTCATGGACCCCTGCGCGGTTTTTGGGGCCCCAAAGTTATTTGTATGTTACCCGGTGTGATTGTTGGGGACACCAGCAGGATTTTTGGGGAGCCTGGCGTTATTTTCCGAACCCCGGCGCGAAATTGGGGCCCCACAAACTCTCATGGAGAGGGGGATTGCTCTAATGCCCCCCTTCGGTAGGCCATTGCGCATGTCACATGTGCAATGGCGTGCCGAAAGTCTAACAATGACGTCTATGGAGTACATCGCACAAAATCGACTTTCCTATGCCCATTTAACCATTTAACACTACAAGTAGTGTTCAGAAATATACACCCTGCATTTGGCCTGAATTCATCCCATTATCTTCGGGGTTCTTAAATCTCAGCCTGGACGTACACATCACTGGACGATGAAAAGCCTTGATGGTAGTGTCCGTTGCAATTAGGTGTTTTAATGTTCTTAATCCAAATGTCTTCATTGAATAGATTATGGGATCAGAGTCTATACTAAGCAGATATTGTTACAAATACCATGAGCCCACCATCTTACCGAACCATTTCTGTTGAACGACATAATTTGAATACAATGTGTAACGTGCTGTCAATGCCACTACGCAGTTACCCAGCTGAAGATCCATTCGGGTTCTGAGAGGCGTTCTCTGAGATTCTGAGAGGCGTTCTCGCACTTGAAGTTGATATAATTGTGTGTGGGCTTCATTATTGTATCAATGCTACCATAATAGATGATGGAAATAAGTATTTTGCTATATTGCATGCCAGCACCGATAATACCCAGGCATCTTAATCAAAAGGTTGGATATCTGTGTGCCGTGCCAAACTGTAAAAATCCATTAAAATGTGAACATTTTTGCGTTCTATTCCATACTACAATCACGGAATGGATGCATCGTGGTAGCAATTTGTATGTTTCAATGATCAAAATGCATGTAAATGTTGAGCAGCTAGGACCAAGGTCGTGTATAATACATAGCTCTGTAATATCAAGGCAAGGAAATTGCACTTGCAAATTGTAGGTCCTTCCTTGATTGTCTTACGTTACTGCCCTCATCCTTTACAATTTTCTACTCTGGGAAATATTAGTGAAATCGATATTAAATATGTTAACAGTCAAAGAACCACAATGAAACTCTAGTATGAATGTATTTTGGTACTGACTACCACATTATCAGCTTTATACTATTTCACAGCATAATATATGGTGTGAATATCCATACATATGTTGTATTACATCAACTCCTGAATTAGTTGCGTTGTTGCAGGGTCATGTCTCCAATCGTGCATTACTTAAGAAATGAAGTGCTACGATATGATATGTACAGCTTTTACTTAGTTATGGATTGCAGGGAGTTTTTCACATATTCAAATGCATGCATGCTGCATGTCAGGAAATTTAGATGTCTCAAAAGTGGGAAGCCCAGCTACCATTTCAGCCTCCCACTTTGAAAAGTGGGTGGGCCATGGCCCTCTGCCTCCCCCTATTCCTACCTATGAAGGCGGTCAATGGCTAGACTTCTCTTGTGAAGAGCTAGCGCAAAGCCGAACACAGACCTTCCCAGACCTACCGGCACATTCGCGCAATGCTGACCGATAATCAAAACCATTATATATTATCAAAAAATATTGGTAACATACCTAATCTTGCTCAAGAGAGCATGACACTTAACAACTCCATCTTAAATACGTTTTTGTGACCTTAGTTTGCTCGGTAAATATTCATTTTATGAAGTTATCACACCAATATTACAAGATTTGAAAAGAAGTATATAAAGCTTAAAGTGTTTTACAATGAAAATCCAATAGTCTTCTTTTTTTACTGCTTTGCTGTTCATCTATTAAATGAATTTATTTGCTAAAATTTCGTTTTGGAATTTACGTATAACCAGATATCCACATAGCTACTTTTCTTGTAATGACGGTAAATAAATACTTTTCTTGTCATGACGGGAACCTGAAGCAAGGGTGGCTGTGCTACCTGAAAAAGTAGGCTCTTACGTCGGCTCAGGGGCACTTGCCATCTGCCCAACTGCCCCTGGCATCGGCTCAGGGGCCATTCACGTCTACCCAGGGTCTCCTGACATCGGTCTAGGGGCCCCTAACGTCGGCTAGCGGGCTCTCACGTCGGCCCATGTGCTCCTCACATCGACCCAGGGACCCCTCACATCGACTCAGGGCTCTATCACGTGAGCTCATGGATCCTCACGGTGCCCCAGAGGATCCTCACGTCGTCCATGGCCCATTTATGGCGGCCCAGTGGCCCTCACGTTGGCCCAGGGTCCTCTAATATCGGCCCAGGGGGCGGTCCAGGGACCCTCCATGTTGGCCCAGGGGCTCCTCACGTCGGCCCTGGGGTCATAGCGTCGGCCCAGGGGTCCCTGACATTGGCCCAGGGGCCCCTAACATTGGCCCAGAGCCCCTAACGTCGACCCAGTAGTTCTTCACATCGGCCTAGAGGCCCTTCACGTCGGCCCTGGGCCTTCACCGGTCACCCGGAGGTACCTTGGATCGACAAATTTCTGGTGGGTTTCGTCCCGGCCGATGTCGAAACACAACGTGTGTACGCCCGCATGGCCAATTCTGGATCCAAGGAAGGCTGAATGGATACCCTCCCACTCTGGATCCGCCACTGCCTCAGGGCACCCTTTGGCTGCTCAGGGGCTTTCTTTAGTCGCTGAGGAAGGCCCTCAGTGGGATTGCCTCTGACCAGTCAGAGGAAATCGTGTGGTCCTTCTGCCTGATCAGATACCCCTCTTTTGTCACTAAGGGGCCCAGGGGCGCTTGTGGCTGCTCAGACACTACTTTTGTGAATCAGGAGCTCCCATGTGGTACCTCTGCCTGTCTAAGCCCCTCCTATGTTACTGAGGGGCTCCGGTGGCTGCTCAGGGGCCCTCTGGGCGATCCGAGGTTCAGTTTTCACCTAGGGCCTCTGTAGCAACTCCTTGAGAGCCATAAAGAGACTATGACGATCAAGGGTCCCATACATATCGATCTGGTCCTTTAGCAGGACCCTCTGGATGAACCGGAAGAAGGCTTGCATTTGGATTGGAAGTCGGGGATCCTCTTGTATCCGGCCAATGTTGGGAGGGAGGACGGTCCCAAACTCATTTCAAGTTGGGGGGAGGGGAGACGCAGCACGATCCCGTCCCCCTCCCCCCCGGCGTCGGAGACGCTGGGTAGGGCGCTTAACACGCGCCCTGGAGGGCCTCTGAAAATTACGCGCACTGGGGGGGGGGCGGATTCCGCCCCCCTAAGATCTCGGCTCCTTTAAAGCTGGAGTGACGGAATTCGAAGGGCGGATGGGTACGGTAGTTAACTATATTGTGTGCAAATTTCATGACCTTAGGTCAATATCTTCAAGGTCAAATAATGTCACGTATGTCAAAATTGTATTGTTTTGCGTGGCTTGGCGTGTCATTGTTATGGATCGCTGTGATTGTGTTTAAATGCTCCAAAATGGGCATCAATGATGTTTTGTACATTACTAATGATGCAATACAGATGCTAGACCCGTCATTTGACCTCAGGTCGCCTATATAGCAGCACTTTAATCAGGTCAGTTACCTGTTCCAGTTACCGGAACCGGACCGCCCGCCCGACTGCTCCGTCGGGCAGCTCGGCGCAATCTGCTTCGCGAAGAAAGGAGTGACGTACATGAATAAAGTATGGAAACACTTAGGTACACAATGACAAACAGTAGTTTTGATTTGATGTGAAGATGTGTAAGGAGTAACATGCAAAGCGACATCAATCGCATGACAGTCATTTGCATTTATGACACCATTCCATTTGACCAAGTTTGGTTCCATTAACCTGTGATGAACATGACCTGACTTGACCTCAGTGACCTAACATGACCTTGAAACTATATAAAATAATAGTTTATATAAATAGTCAATATAACATATACATGAAACAAGTCGCTAGTGTTGCCAAGAATACTTCCCTTTTGTCAATATACGGGAAGCGCATCAACGCCGATTTTTGTGGTCTGGCGCTGCTAATTTTTTTTAAACTTTAACGGCCCTTAACTCGAAAAAAAATCGGCCGATTTCCGTTTTCTTGCGTTAAGCGACGTGCCGGTCATTTCTAGGCAGGTATGCAAAAAATGGCGTATATCGACCGATAAAATCTGGAGTTATGTACGAAAAACCTGAGGGGTGGGCGGATTTCGCCCCCCCCCCCCTCCTCCCTGCAGTGCGCATGTTCAAGATGGAACTCATCACCTGTGAAAATTTACGAAAAAGGCACGTAGCTCCGGGCGGAGCTCTGACAAAAGATCATTGAGGGAGGGGATAGCAATCTTACAGCTTGTGACCGTAAAACATTGGATGACGTCCCCATGGGCATGGCTCTCCCATGATGTTGATGCTAAATGATTACATATTCATGAATATTGGAACGCGAGCTATGGATCTTATCATCTGAAATTATTAGAAGATCGAGCATTAGGTGAACATCGGAAGAGCTCGATCGCTTCCGAAAAGATGGACAGTTTTACCTGCATACGAAACCGGTAACAAAGTGGCGGTTATTTTTCAGACAAAAATTTAAATTTAGAAAAGCACCTAGCTGACGATTGTGACCAACAAGAACTGACAATAAGTATAAAAACATAATCCCGAAAAGTCCACTTGGAGACGAAAAGGCACCATTTCAATGCGCTGAAGCGTCACCCAAACTCAATGATTTCTTCGCAGAAGGCGTTCCTTCGAGGAAATCCCCCCCCCCCCACAACACCTCCGATGAAAATTCCTAGGTCTGTCCCTGATGCTAATGCAATACCGAAAGCCAGGGGTGTCGATTTTTGAAAAACATTGGGGGGGGGGCCGAAGTGCCAACACACTAGACCCCCCCCCCCCCAAAAAAAAAAAAACTCATCGGATTTAGCCCACTATATTTTGAGATCTCAGAAATTCTGATTTTTTATTCGACGATGTGTATGTTTATGTTTATTCAGCATCCTCACCGACGGGGAAAATCGTCCAATAACTGGTGAAGTCACGTAATTAAAAGAGCAGTGCTCAGTACATTTCAACATAACAACTCTTGGTTGGTTATTGGTTCTACGACACGTCGACCGTTGTGTCATATAGCGTCGCCAATCTCTCGCGCCGATTGGTCGCGGGCGAAGAGTAGCGACAGGTGAGACTCGAACTCACCAACATAACGACTCTGAGTAATAGCATGCGACTGCAGTGCCATATAGTGGGCTCGGATCTATCGTCACCGTCACCGTCACTGTTACCCTCCTCCTCACTCCACACACCAACAAACACACACCGGCTTAAATAAAAATACTTCAGCGATCAGATGCAAGCTAAAACACACCGGCATTGCTGAAGCATCAGAGCACAGCAGACCTGAACGGTGATGACGATGGGTGAAAGTATTTCCTTGGTGCCTAACGCTAGGGAGGGGAATTGTTCCATTTAGTACGCCACTGCGGCTGCTCAACGTGTTTTTTTCCGCAGATTGCACGATCGAGAGTAGAAAGGCCCTTCGGATAATTTTCTTTCGGGACCCATTCTTAATTTTCCGGTGCTCTGGTCGATTCGATGGAGTCTCCTTGTGGTTTTTGTGGTGAAATCAATTTTTATAAGCCCCCTGCAGGCTATTTTTGGAACCCGGTACGATTCTTCTGGCTCTCGGTGCGTTTTTTCCGGTGCCCAAACAGGTTTCTATTCCGGCGTCCGACGACTTCTTATTTTGTGGATCCTTGACACAATTTTTCCGTCCGCAAGGTGACATTCCGGGTATATATTGGTACTTGGGAAGCCAGCTGCAACTTGTGGGGCTCCGGCACGACGTTTTGGCCCCAATGAGATTTTCAAGAGAAGCGGCGTGAATTTGTTTTTGTCTAAGTGCGATTTTTTTGGGCCCCGTCGTCACTTGTTGGGATCCCTTGCGGTGGCTACGACACGTTTATGGGGGCCCAACAAATTTTGTGGGCTTTTGGAGCTATTGTTGAGATCCCAGATTGATTTTCCGTGTCCGGACTGTTTTTCATTCACCCGGCTTCATTTGTTGGGTGATCTCAACGAGACTTTTAGAGCCCCGGTGGGACCTGTCAGGCCTCTGGCGTGATTTTCAGGGGCCCGGGTGATAATTCTTAATACCCCAGTCTCGGCGTGATTTTCAGGAAGCCCCGGCCCGACCGTTTGTGGCCCCCGTCGTGATTTTCTTGAATCCCGGCACGACTTGTTTGCGGCCCCAACGTGATTTTCAGGGGCCCAGGTGCAAACTTTTGAGGCCCCAGCGTCATTATCGGGGCCCCTGCGCTACGTTTGGGGGCGCCCAATGTGATTTTTCTGAGCCCCGATGCGATTTTTGGTGGACCGAGTGAAATTCTTAGGGAGCATAGCGCATTTTTTTCCTAAGCTCGGCGGATTCTTGGGGGCCCCACAACCTATCAGAACGGGGGGGGTGAGGAAACTTCCCACAATTCCCCCTCCCCATTCGGCATGTCACTGTGCCATGCAATGATGCAACATAAGAATCCAGGAATAGTTCATCTGTTTCATCACACATGTGATTTCAACTCCCCAGTTATCCAGACAGTTTGAGGAAAGTCAAACATCTGCTACATGGATCAGCAAGGATGGATTGTAAGGCAACATGGATATCATGGAATTCCGGTCACAGTAGTTCTGCTGCAATACATACCTTCTTCAACACACTGCTTTGGAGATGGATGAGCTCCTGAAGCTTGGTCAGGGTTGGAGTTGGAGGTGGATGGAGCAACACTGTGAAGGACATAACATATGGTTCAAGAGACTTGTTTCCATTAACAATACAGGGGATGAAGTAACATTTTCATTGACTTCTATGGTTTTCATTGGCTTCATTGACTTCTATGGTGTCCTGAGTAAGTAGGACAATCGAGATGGGTTTCTGTTATATGCATTTAAAAAAAAAAAATTCATCCGAGTTCTTGTTGGCAGTAGCGCAACCAGGGGGGGCAAGGGGCCCTGCCCCCCCCGAATTTTTTTGGGGCCCGCTCCGAGCCAGGGGCCCGCTTCGCGGGCCCCTGGCTCGGAGTGGGCCACCCTACTCAGAGCCCTGGCTAGGGGCCCGCGAAGCGGATTTGTGTTTCGAATCAGGGGCCCTTTGAACCAACTGAAAATCTGGGGGCTCGTTTTAACCAGGGCCCGTCTCGAACCGGGGCCCATTTTGATTCAGGGGCCCGCATTGAACCAATATCCCGCTTAGAACCAGGGGCCCGCTTCAACCTGGGGCCCTGTCTTGAACCAGGGGCTTTCTGGAACCAGGGGCCCGCTTCGAACCGGGCCCACTTTTTACAAACATAGGGGCCCGCTCAAAAGTAAGTGCATGTTTTTCGCAGACTTTTTTTTTTAAAACATGAGGGGGGCCCGCTTGCGAGGAGGCCCGCTCTCCAACCCTGCCCACCCCCCGAACTGAAATCCTGGTTGCGCCACTGCTTGTTGGGGTGGCTTTATGAACCAGGGTCCGATTGCTAAGCAGAGCTTGTTGCGTGAACCTTGGCCCCACCACCCGATCCATTAATTCAGTTCAACGGCAGAATTTTGACCGGAAGTTTAACGTGCCGTCAATGCACCGACACAGCCGCCCGGTATAAGCAATGTTATAATGTAGGTTTTATACCCCAGTGAGAATGGTATGGATTCACTCATCAGTGAATTTGCAAACATACTGATGTATCAGTTAACAACAATGCAGGGAGCTATGTGATCAACATGGTCTGTACCCTAAAGCTCAAATAACTAAGTAACAATGCAGGGAATCTGCTGCATAACAGTTTGACCATAAATTAGCCATGATATATGGCATCATACTTCCCATCCTATTTACAATAGTGAGCTATATTTTGTGTACAAACATCAGGACATTAGAAATGTTAATTAACGATACACACATCAGTTCCTAACAAGTGTCAGCAATACATTTCTTTCATGTGCTTTAAACATGATTCACGAAAGCACTGTCATCGATTTTAAACTTGCAAAAAGTTTGGGCCGCCTGGCATTTTGAGTGCTATTTGAGTGAATTTGCTGTCTTGTTAGTGAACTGACCACTTATTGAGATATATGTACTTTAACTTTGCCTGCTTCCATCATGAAAATTTGTCATTTTCCAATACATCAGAAATCATCCGAATAACTTCTTGTCCACAAACCGGTGTAAGCATTTCTATGAATTTCTCATATTTATTAACACAAATGATGTAGATCTGATCTGCAAATTTATAACTCAGAAAATGTTATCAGCACGGGATTCCATTCCTGAAAATATTGTACTTTCAACATGTTATTGTTCTTTGTGAAGCAATAAGTACAATGCTCTCATGCAGCATGCAGATGGAGGTTCATCACGTGCACCAGGTAGCACTAAAATAGATATTATTGCAGTCTAAGGTAATCACAAGACAGGTTTTACACCCATTTTTGTCATTCAAAGGAGCTAGGTTTTGCCCAATTGCGTTAGGCTCGGCTTTTGTTGTAAGTTAGTAAATGAAAAAAATCTTCAAAAACTGTTCAAGCTAGATTAGGTTATGTTAGACTTTTTAAGTTCAAAATGTTTTAGAAAAAAATTGGGGGGGGGGGAAATTTGGCATAAAAATAATCATTTCTTGCATGGAAGTCTAGGCTAGGTTAGGTTAGGTTACGTTACATGTTTTTTTATCTGAACATTATTTTTCATCCTATATTACTCAAATCCAAGCCACCTTTTCCACATTATTTTTCCTCACAATTGAAAAGTGTGCATCTGCAGAGGAAATGAGCGGTTACATCATGTTCAGCACATTAACAAACACGGCATTAAAAAAGAAATGAAAAGAAGTCAGAGAGTACCATGAGCTGAAATATTACCCAAAAAGCCAGGTATTATCACAGTTTAAGGTAACCACAAGACAAGTTTTACACACATTTCACCTCCATGAAGCATACAAAGGGGTGAGGTTTGTCAGGTTAGGTTAGGCTTTTGTTGTAAGTTATAAAAAAAAATCATTTGTTGGTAAATAATTTGTGTTAATGATTTTTCTATAAAAAAAAAAAATAAACGGTTCAGGCTAGCTTAGGTTAGGTTTTTTAAGTTGAAAATATTTGAGAAAATGCCTCGAAAATTTAAATTAAAAACAATTAATTTCTTGTATGGGAAGTTGAACTATGTTAGGTAAGGTTATCATACATCTTGAACATTATTTGCATGCTATATTTCCTTACTCCACACCATTTTTTGGTGTTATTTTTTACTCCCAATTGAAAGGCATGCATTTGCAGAGGAAAGGACATTCAATTTGTGCTTTTATGTGTTTTATTAATATTTTTATATTTAAATTTCCAATGCAATGTTTATGAATGTCACTAAGCTGATGGCACTACTCAGTTTCTGTGCAAATGCTTACTTTCCAGGTTGTGAGCAAAATAACATTAAAAATGGGCTTTGAGTTAGGTAACATAGCAATTAAAAGAAATACATTAAAAATTCAACATAACCTAATGTAATCTAGCCTAAGCTGACCTTGGAGAAAACAACTATAAAAACAAGATTGGATAAAAACAAGAAACAAGATTCAACTATATTCCTTCATGGTGTTTTTCTTCTTTTTTCCTTCAACTTTTTTATGAGCATAAAGATAGCAAATGTTATTGGGGGGGCCAAATCAACATTGGGGGGGCCAAGATCAACACTGGTGGGGCCGTGGCCCCCACAAAAGGATACAAATCGACGCCCCTGCCATCTAGACATTAGGGGGATATCCCCATCCTAGCCCTGCCTTCAGCGCCTAAAATATCACACAAACTATAACGTAAAATTCCCTTTACGTAAACGTCCACATGCCTGCACCTTGATCGCAAACACCCTCTTTTATAGTCAGACATGTAACGTACTCGCTTCAAAGGTGGTGCAAATGACCTCTGTGGTCCGGTACGCCTGAAAAAGTCACTCCCCCATGCAGTGAAATTGAAACTTGCCTGATGCTACCAATTTCTGCAATATACGAATAAAAACCTGTGACGTCATCAAGGTTTGAATGCGAACTTTGGTGTGCCTTTTAAAAATAATGATATTTTGCGGCGTTTAATAACGGTGTTTTTGCGGCGTACGAGACATTGGTCTTGTCAAGGCTATTTCTCTTGTATAGCATTGGTCGTGTATGACTGTAAGGTTTGCTTAAAAGTCATGTGAGCCATAGCTTTCTTTTTTATTCTTTTAGGAATACCAATTATAATGCAGTGGCCATGCAGCTTCTTGCTGACTTTTATCTGTCATGGTATCATAAGCTGGCAGATTTTCCCACACATGGCTCTCGTTTTCCCCATATTTCACATTGAATGCATGCATTGCCATTGGGCATTTAGGTAGGTACCGAGGTAAATATCAAGCTGATGGTGTGATAGGTGGGCTGCTGAAGATAATTATAGTTTGCATATCCACAATCTCAAGGATGATTGTCATTGTTCTTTACTGGACAATGCAAGTTTGACAATGACTGGAAATTAAGAATGGATTTTTTCCTGTTTAAGCTCATATGCGTGTGGTTTTGCCATTGGTGGTGTGTACAAACATCAGTATGACAATCCATTGTTGTTTTGTGGCTTAACATTAAAAAAAAGACAATCTGTTTTAAAATGCATCATCAGCGAATCTTAACATTTTATGTCGTAAGTTTGCCTTGCACAGTGGAGGGAAATCTAGCTATTTTGTTTTTTTTGCACATAATTCTGAATTGTGTAGCAAAAGTTGGATAATCAGTCCACTATCTAATCCAAATCTGTCCTTTTTCAGTACAAAATGTACTGGTTAACATCAAATAAGTTTTATATGTACCTAACACAGTGTTTTTCTTCTTTTTTTTCCTTTAGCTTTTTATCAGCATAAAAATAGCATGGGTTATTGGGGGGGCCCAAATCAACATTGGGGGGGCCAAGATCAGCATTGGGGGAGCCATGGCCCCCGCAAAAGGATACAAATCGACGCCCCTGCCGAAAGCTGTCACCACAACGGCGCTGAATTTTCCAAAATCTTTCACCCACGACCGTAGGCAAGTAGCAGGTTTTTCACAACGCTCACTCGGGACATTTGCCAATCCCGCGGCCCACCGGCGAAACAGTGTGGGCGGCGCCATTAGTCGTGATCGTGCATACAATGCGTCAAGAACCACCCAATAAACAAACAAACAAGGATGTTTTTTCACCTCTCCTGAGGCGATATCAGGAAGCAGGGGAGACATCTCAGGAAACTCAAGATACATTCGTAGAGGAAGAGGGAGGCTGAGAAGTCATGAGACAGTCGAAAAAACCAAGGCGAACAGCTGACGTTGCAGGAGCTGTCGAGTGATGAACAGGGTTCTATTTGTACTTTGTAATCCTGTATGTGGAGAGATGAATTGTTGGTTAATCTAACATAGAGGATATTTTTCCTTAAAACTGCGAAGTTGGAATTTCAGCTTGCGCCTTCCAGTGCATCTTGAACACTTGATCACATGGCAGGTTATTGTCAAATAGCACCATTCAACCTCCAAGTAAGGAAAATGAGATGACAATTTACGTGGATGATAATATTCCAAATACGAAAAACATAGGAAGAGGGGCATATTGGAGGGGTGCCTTCGGTATAAAAATTCCTTCAGTGGAGGGAGGATGCACTGGAGCCTTCCTGAAGGGTCCTCTTTCCCGACCGGAGAGGCACCACCTTTCCATGGAGGGACACATGTCCCCAGTTCCTCCCCCTGTATCCGCCCCGAGCAGGATGGCGCGGGTGGCACCGGGAGCCACTCAGACGACCGCACAATTTTCCGGAACTCGTCTGGCATACTTGACAACGCAGAACAGATCGGTATCAGCCAGACATTTCACCTCGCGCTTTCCGATGTGTCACAGCCGGGAAGTTGCGGGGGTTCCCCAGGCTCTGAAGTAGTGACGATATCACGTTGTGCATTGTCGACTACATCGATGTGAGTGGGATGACATCGATCCAGTCCGTGGCATGTCGAAGGGATCGCCGTATAGATGAGTTAGTTAGTTATTTGGGTTTTAGGGCGCCTCGACTATACTGTGATCATTTTGCGCCCAAGTTGTACAGATGGAACTGGAAATCTATAGAGTGAAAGGATATATCACGGAATTCTAAATACCAAAATAATGCTAAGGATGAGATTTCGGTAATTCATGGGGGTCTCTGCAGTATGTGGGGTGCGAGGTGTACGGGGGCTGTGGTTGCGATTTCCCTCGGGATGTGTGAAAGAAACCTAACAAAACTAGGCCAAATCTCTTCTCTGCTTTTAGCTCCAGTGTGTTGGTGTTGTATTTGGTTAGTTGGGTTAGCTTTTTTTTGGGGGGGGGGGGACGGCAAAGTACTACAGGATTGATGTAGGTATAAGATGTGACTGTTTAACACGTGCACCAGAGTGGGGAGTGGAATAAAAATCCGCGCACCTCTTCTGTTTTTTTTTACCTTATCTCATAAACGGCAACATTGTGACTGTTAAAAACCGATAAACGCATCCTATCTAGCAAAAATCGAAATCCGTTAATAAATATAGAACTGCGTGGGTGTCAAATCGACCGGCCGAGCGACGGCCAGCGAGCATTCAATGCAACTGCAAGGCTTCGTCGGTGCGGTAAGGATGGCGCGGAGTGGCGGCCGATCTTGACCTCATTTAACCCTTAAAGCATTGCTCTATGGTCATGAAATTTGTACTGAAGCGATTTCACTGCATCCGTAATCTACTCTCCAAATTTTGTGCTCATAGCTTCAGTAGTTTCGGAAATCTTAGGGTCAGGGACCGAATCCTCCCCCCCCCCCCCTCCCTGTGTGCCGTTTGTGAGAGGCCCTTCGACGCAAGTGTTAATCAACCCTGTCTCAATTATGTTTGGATGCTAGACTTAGGCTACTGAATATGCTGATGGTATTAATTTGCAATTGATGTGATGCTCAAGATAAAGATAAAATACAACCATATGTCTAGAACACCAGGTTATCACCTAACCCTTTCAGTTCCACAGCCGGTCTGCCGATTTTCGCCTGTACTGCTCAAAGTGGGTAACTCCGAGTGCCCGGCGGGCATTGACATGGCATTGACATGTCTCGAAGGAGTGATCGCCTGTCAAACCTGCCCTCTGGTCTGCCACCTTATGCCATCGCGCCGGCTCGGCGGTCGGAGGGTTCCGCGTTCCGAGGCGAGGGTGGCAGTCGGTCGGACCGGGCCGTCCTCCATGAGGTATGGCACGATTGACCAGCAAGGCGGTAAGCCATCGAGCCCATAACAACGGAGGATATGAATATATATATATATATATATATATATATATATATATATATATATATATATATACTACATGCCTAGTCGGTATTTTCTAACCATCTCTATTCCAAAATAACTTCGTTCTTCAGCTGCACAGTTGGTGGGGAAATATTTTGAGAACACTGAGGGGCAGGCAGAACAGGAGGAAACCCTGACAGCCTCGGTGGACAAAATGCAGGGGCTGTGTGAGGGGACTCGCGCAGCTTGTACACCGTTAAAAAAGGCCTCTTAGTGACGGTGTGGTCGGTGCGAGGCCTCTTCCAAGACGTGCGGTGGAAATATGGAGTTTATACGTTCCTCCTAACGCGTTATCTAACACAGGACCGCCTTGAGGGGTTCTTCGGGCAGGTGCGAGACGGTGCACCTCTGGCTGACAAATTTGATGGGGGTATACTCAAGTCTTCCCGGAGAGGCACCTTTTCCCGGCTTGAGGGGCGCCGATTTTCACGGGGGCACATGCCGCCAGTGCCCCCCACCATGTTCTCGCCCCTGACGCCTATGGATGTACGCACACTGGGTAAGGCTGGAAAGGAGACGATCGTCCCACTTGGTGATTTCGTCTGGATACGTGCCTGGCCCCCTAACCTAACAGCATGTAGGAGCCTCCCAAAGTTTCATCTCCACATTCCTCAGCGCAATCCCAGATCCGGCATTGAGTAGATTCCCGTTATCCCCTCCATACTTTGCTCGCCCCATATCACTTTGCCTTCATAGTTGCTGTAGGACTGTGCAGAAGTATTTCAGAGAATACATACACAATGGTTACGAGCAGGTAATCTAAAATAGGTTATTTATATGTAGGAAAGGGACGTGTCTTTCAAATAAGGAATGGTTTTTATCTCAAAAACGTTTCATTTTTGTGCTTGGCTTCTCCAATCCCTCCATTACGATAACCTTATGAAGGAAAACCTTCACACTGCTGTGACGTCCCGCTGCCGATACCTTTCGCGTGGGCCGATTTTTGGTACAAGGATAACACTGGATGATGACACCAAGATAGATGACACCACCTCGTCGGAGCCGCGAGGAAGTGACTGTTGTGATCAAGATAACTAGTTTTGATAACCGGGAAGTTTCTGGTGAAGTCCCGGTCTGGCTGAGCAGTATATATTGTCCTGGGCTGAGTGAATTTGGCGGAGCGTGTGTTGGTGTAAAAACGAGGAAAATTGTAGTTTGGAAAGGATGGAGTCATTAAATGGTAATCGTTTTGTACTGAGCGTGGAACAGGTAAGCTTGGTTGAAAATTGAGAGTATTGTTAGAAGGGCAGAAGTAGGTATTGGGTATTAGGTATTGCAGTTTGAGGTAACTAGGTAGGTAGGTACCTAGGTACGAGACAAGTTTTACACACATACTCCATGAAGCATACAATAGTCGGTTTTACAGCGTAAATTTGCTCCCACGTCCCGTGGTCTCAGGAACAAGATAGAGGGAGAAGACCTGGCATAGTGATCTGCATAAATTAAAAGCGACCACCAAATATAATACTCATCAGTTTTAATAACGAAATAGGTTTTAGTATTGACGCTGCTGAAATAAGTAGGATTAAACGTACGAATATCAGCAAATTGCAATATGCTTTCTAATTTACGTCGAAGCTGCACCCAGCTCTACGGTATCTGGCAGCCGACGGATGACTGCCAGATGACAAATTGGTGCTGTGGTTAAATTAGCGAAGGGTGCGGTTATGAGCCAACTCCCTGAGCAACCGTAGATAAAATGATAACAAAAGTACACTTAATCGATGTCAACCAAGTTTATAAATCCATACCTGATACTGCCGACATGCTCACGCCGCACAACTAATAAATATTCACAACACACCCCACGAGTAGGATGCTCGTGCACAGAGTGATTTGTTGCCTGCCGCATACTGGGATATAGGTTTTGGAATATAAAATGGTTTAAGGAAGATTATACTAAGCCAATCAGTCTAAAATCGTTTTATTCTCACCACCAAGAAACAAGTTTTGTCAATGAAAAAGATGAGAAAATTGAGTGAAATCAATTCTTGTTAATAATAAATGTTCTCCGATGTGCTTTTTTAGTTCATGTCTGGAATGTTTAGTTGAAGCAAGGAATGACTTGGAAGGATGAAAAGCGACTAAACGGGAGAGCAAATTGCCGCTGTAAAACCGACTAATGTAGGGTTGGTTCCATTAGGTTAGATCAGGCTTCTGTTAGAAAGTTTTTGTTTTAATTGGAATAAAAAGTAAGTTTTCTCAGCAGCAACAGCACAGGCTAGGCAAGGTTTGGTTTCGTATTTTAAATATGTTAATAAAAAATTGTTTCAAAATTTTCCATTAAAAAATAAGCTGTTTCTTGCATGGAAGGTTAGGTGGTAAATATTTTGGTATATATTAAGACCTAGGTAAGATGTGATTTTGGGGATTTTTTAATACAGGGTAGGTATTTTAATGTAAAAATGATGATGTAACCACTAATTTTATCTGCAAATGATTACTTTTCAGTTGGCAAACAAATACATGATCATAATCTTCACTCTGAAAATATAGCACATCGCGTATAATTATCCGTACCTGGTGTCACAGACGTGATAAAGAAGACATTCAACACTTCATGCACTTGATTTACCATGTCTCTACTTACAGAAACTAAGCTTGCACTTGTCTTATTGAGCTAAGACACCAACCACCTTCTGACAGAGTCTAAACAAGGCATAACTCTGTAACTTAGACTTGATCAAACAGCCTGGATCCATATAGAAACTAGTTAGCAGTAGAACAATTTAAATAAATATAAATATTGCTCTTCCAAAAGAACCTTTGACGATAGCAGAAAGAGGCTGGGAGTTCCCACTCCCCTCTAATTCTTTCACTCGAACCAGTAATGATTATACACGTGAGTAAGAACTCCCAACCAACTATTTCCTGATGCTAGTTCAGTTGCAATATCTCGTTATTTTGATACATGGAACGATGAAAAGTGGCTTCAATTATGGTTGTTTAAACTAGCCATTGGTTTTTTTTCGAACCATTAGGTAAGCCAGTATAAAGTGTTGAATGAAATCAACAGTCATCTGTTGTAAATCTCCATTATGTCATAATACCAGATATACCAATGCTGGTGGTGAGATACAAAAAGCAGAAAAAGGAGCAGAATATGCCTCTACAAGTTCTTCGAGAAGCCACTCCTGACTGGATCTGGACTGATGGCTTTTGTTAAGTTGAGCAAAAAGGATGTTTAGAAAAAACCATCATATTAGACATATAAAGCAAAGGATAAGGGAATGGCTCGGGAGGTCCATCCAGAGTACTGGGAGATTCGGGGACTGGGGGCTGTGCTGCCCCCCCCCCACTTATTGAGATATGGTGGCCCTACAGAATGCTTCAGTGCACCCTCCCCACCTGCTCAATGAGTTTTTCAGCCGCTGGTGCCCCTCGAAGCAGAAAAGGTGCCCCTATGGAAAAATGGCCCCCTCCAGAACAAGAGTGTCCTCGGTCAAAGTTCCATAATCCGCCCATGATCTGGAGGGGCGGAGGTTGTATTCCTTCCATAGGCGAAGCGGTCAAACGGTACAGTATTGTGGAAAGGTTTACTGAAGCTTTGGTGATGCATTGATCAGCATTGTGGAAGATACTAGCTAGCATTTTAAGCATTGGATGCAATACATTAATTAAAAATGTGATAGTGGATCAAAGGAAGTGAGTTGGTAGCAACTGTCCCGAATAATGCAGGTCCCTGCCGACTTCTCTAATGTTTTGTTTCAGCAAACTGCACTGGCAAATTCAGGACTTCCATCCAAGACACCTGTTTCACTGCTTCACGAATTGGCAATTCAACAGGGGATCACACCCAAGTATGATCTTCTCCAGGTGAGCATGAGCAGCTGTGGCACTAAGATCAAGGTTGCACTACATGTGACGGTCAACAAAACAAGCACTACTGTTTAAAAATTGCATACTAAGCCAGTCCCTCACCTTTTCTCCCTCTTACTCGTCCTCTTCCTCTTCCTCTTCCTCTTCCTCTTCCTCTTCCTCGTCCTCTTCCTCTTCCTCTTCCTCTTCCTCTTTGTAACGGTTGGCCATGCCATGCCGAGCCCTGTCGTGCACTTCTGTACTCCCCGTAACATGTTCCCCAGCCACAACTAGCCGAAACTTGCTTCGTTCCTCCATCGCCATTTTCGGCCTCGTCATTGTTTATGCTAACGACACTGTTTTGCCGCCTCGGTTTATTGCCAGTCGGACCTTGGTCAATGTGATAAGAAGAGCAGACGCAGGGGCTTTCTACAGAAAACTGGATCGCTACATCTTCCTCTTCCTCTTCCTCTTCCTCTTCATCTTCATCTTCCTATTCCCCTTCCCCTTCCCCTTCCCCTTCCTCTTCCTCTTCCTCTTCCTATTCCTCTTCCTCTTCCTCTTCCTCTTCCTCTTCCTCTTCCTCTTCCTCTTCCTCTTCCTCTTCCTCTTCCTCTTCCTCTTCCTCTTCATCTTCATCTTCATCTTCATCTTCCTCTTCCTATTCCTATTCCTATTCCTCTTCCTCTTCCTCTTCCTCGTCCACTTCCTCTTCCTCTTCCTCTTCCTATTCCTCTTACTCTTACTCTTACTCTTACTCTCCCTCTTACTCTTACTCTTACTCTTACTCTCCCTCTTCCTATTCCTCTTTCTCTCTCTTCCTCTTCATCTTTCTCTTACTCTTACTCTTCCTCTTCCTCTCCTGTCTGCCTCTGTACAATGCAATTGTACAATCGCCATTGTCCTGCCACGAGCTTCCGACAATTCCACCGGCATGAACCAAATGATTTGTAAAAAGAGTCCAGGGGCAGGCTGTTTTTTAAAAAAAATAAAAATCTTGCACTGAACCCGACCGTCTCCAGGTGGAAGGCGCGGTGCACGAGCCGACGTTTTTGTACCGCGCCACCATCGGCGATCTCATCGCCAGTGGCCAGGGCCAGAACAAGAAGATGGCCAAGCACAAGGCGGCACGCGCCGCGCTGGACCAGATGCTGAGCCAGCAGCCGGTGGCGGTGCCGCTGGCGCCGCCGGCCCAGCCGCCGTCCCAGCTGGCCACGCTGCCCGGCGACGAGGGCGTGCCCGGAAACCCGGTGGGCCAGCTGCAGGAGCTGTGCATGTCGCGCCGCTGGCCGCCGCCCACCTACCCGCTGGTGCAGGAGGAGGGCCTGCCACACGAGCGCACCTTCACCATCGCCTGCTGCATCGACTCCAACCTGAGGGAGGTCGGTGAGTGGCCCGGCGAGACGGCAGCCAGACTGGATGTTGGCTGGGAGTGGCGACCGTTGAGCCGGACACTGAGCTGTGGGCTTCATATAACATACAAGTTGGGTTCCATTCCTGATGCTGCGTCGATGCTGCACATTCTTTGAAAGAGTCGCAAATAGTGTTTCGTGACACTGATAGCTTGGATAGAAATGAGGAAATGCCGTTTGTCTTACTTCATGACGCGCTGTATGCTGCCGTGGTGGAGGAAGGGGAGGAGTAGCAGTGGATGTGATGGAGGTGATGTAGATAAAATTATGGCCGATACCGATATTATGCAACTACACATTTATGCTCGTGATAGGCGGTCTAACTGGCCATAGTATTCACCGTAAAGGAGGTGAACGGCTTTATGTAAATATACTGGGGAGAATGATTAAGGAAGAATTAAAGTTACACAATTTAATGGCAATATTCAGGGATACCGTGAAACAATGTGCTTTGATAACGGTTTAGGCAGCAAGCTCCTTAGCCATCACTGTACAGTTAGATGTCTTTCAATGATAGAGACCTCGTATCGATTGCATATGTCTACGGATGTTTTCGTGACATATCCGAATGGCGCATTTGCGTTGTGAGGTGAGTAACTGAGCGGCGCAATAGTTACTCGCTGTGTGTGTGTCGGGAGAGAAGCCACCATCCAAGAAAGGGGTGTCTGTGCAATGAAGTAAGATGGTACTAAGGTATACTACCTCTTCGTTTTTGTGTTCGGGTATGTTCATAAACAAAGGAGCCACACATGTATATATTCCCTGCTATATGACCATTGCAGTCGATGCGCCCATAAACTACAACATATCCCTATGAAAATGATGCTTAGTTTTCGTTTTCGCCACTTAGTAACTATTCAAATAGCACATGTATTTACCTTTTCACCCCTACTTTGTTCGGTGCATAACGGGATATACAGGCACTATTAAGCTTAAATATAGCTTGTTGTGACCGTTTTGAGCGGAATGATTTTGGTGATGTAATCGCGCTACTGATCTCGAGAATGCACTGTTCATCTGAGATTAACGTTTCGGAGCATCGTTCACTCCCTTAAAAAGGAAGAAAAATAATAGTACGTTTCTCATTGAGGTGGGTTAGCTCAATTGTGTATGTGATGTATAGCAGTGTGTTGCCGGCTAGCTGTCTTCTCGAAGTGGCCCTACCACTCACTTTCGCCGTGGTGTGCGTACAGGTGTGGGCAAGTCCAAGAGAACTGCCAAGCGGAAAGCGTCGAGCCTGATGCTGAGCAAACTGACACTGACTGGTGACACTGCCGACACTGCTCCCCCCGATGGTGCTGACGCCCTTGACAACGAAGAAGACGAGGTGTGTTGGCACAGTACCAATGAGCGCACCGCGGCACCGTGCTCGGCTGTCTCGCCTGCACCCCGCCCGTAATTCGATCGTGACTGTTACTGACCGGCAGTCGGAAGGACATCGGCGCTTTTCTTGGGAGCCCCTTTTGAATGGCGATTTGGAGTTAAATTGAAGCACCACGATTTTTCACCAGGTTCGGTGTAAGATAGAGTTTAGGTGGGCTGATTTGACAGCTTCACACGGGGGCAGCTTCACATACTTACTGCCCTGATCTACATATGGTCATCCTACCTCCACTATATTATTATTGCAGTGATTCTATCTTCCCTGGATGTTTCTTTATGAGGTAAATAAGCCAAATTTCTGAACAGGTATTGTGTATGTCTGATTCAGCTTCCTTGGCCAAGAACGTCTAGTTTAGACGAGAGCATACTGACCTGTGATTTGGTTTCCGAGCACCATTCGTGTCTCAGTAGCGGATAGGATGGTGATGGCGGCATGCCTCGGAGCATGGCATACTCCTGCCATTCCTTCGATCACGAGTTTCTGACTGCAGGTGGTTCACAAGCTGACGTCACAATCCGCGAACGCATTTGTGCGCGACAACTGGGTTTCTAAGACGAGCCTTCAGACGGGGCAACGCATGAGTCAATTTCATCGAAGTCTGAAGGCTTCCAAGGGTCCGCTCATCACAGAACTGAAAGTGAGTGGGCTGGCTTCAGTCGCTTCCGCTTCCTGTTAGTCATGTTTCCGCTCGGTCTAGCCGTGAGTCGGCAGGCTGCGGCCGTTCCACATCCGCCCAGCACAGCCGCACCTGGCTCGGTTGAACACGGGCCCTCCGTGGAGGTACGCTGAAGCAGTTGTGCGCTGTTTTGAACAGCGAGGCCAACGACGTGAGTAGCGTCACCTTATTCAGGTTGTAAACTGGTGGTGGATTAGTTTCCTTTGTCACGCCGGCCCTTGTGATCGTGACGTTGAGAGTAGATACGAATCTGCAGGCAGAAACAACCAATCAATGTGGTTGTACGATCGGACCATACCATGTGCCAACAATAATTTGAGTGGCGGCAACTGGTGGCGACTTTTTCACGCTCATTATTGCTTAGATCACCCTTGCTTGCTCACATTAACAATTATTGCTTGCAACGATGCCAGAGTGATGTTCTCAACTTGGTTCGTGCTTTAATTTGGTTGTGCGACCATGCTTCCCAACACGCTAGCTTCATTATGAGCTCGTTCAGTCAGATATTATGACCTATGGTGTTAGAATGCTCAGGACGTAATATTACTTTTTAGCATGGGGAACGTATCCAT
This sequence comes from Ashinkailepas kermadecensis, assembly GCA_034440615.1. Taxonomy (NCBI): domain Eukaryota; kingdom Metazoa; phylum Arthropoda; class Thecostraca; family Neolepadidae; genus Ashinkailepas; species Ashinkailepas kermadecensis. The sequence continues at coordinate 585,454 of JAOTOM010005037.1, read as the reverse complement.
GTTTCATCTCTGAACGAATGCACTTGATATTTTGGTGAAATATGTGTTAAAGATACCTCGTAATTGGCAGAACGACACGAATCGCTCTTGTGGTCATTTACGAAGCATTTGTAGCAGAACATGTAACACAAGAAAGTAAGTGTTATTTTACCTCCTTGTCTTCAGCTTGATGTTGCATTATGAAAATGAACCTTTGTGCTATTATAATGATTTTAAGACAAAAAGACAAGCATTGCATTCCCCGTTTCCGACTATGGCCCTGCATGCCCTGAAACGCATGTTACGCTTTGTCAAGAGAACTCCCACCCCATTGGCTTCGGTTTGCTGGCAGAAACATGTAACATGGCGAATTTTATGTGAATATTTATGCTAAAAATGATATCTGATACCTTCAGTCATGACAAAAAGTTGACCAATACTATTTTGACACCAAAAATGGTCAGCTTTTCGCCGCCCACGTGTCGAGCTATGCCACTTGGCGGTCACAATATCAAGTGATTTTTTAATGCTCAGAATAAAACAAAAAGTAGACCGTAAACTGTGTCCCTGTTTCCCAGTCTCAGTTGCTGTCATCCGTCAAGGTCCCCGGACGTTACCTGCAGGAGATCGCCAAGGAGCAGAGCTTCGACGTCACCTGGGTCGATATTGAGGAGAAGAATATGGAGGGTCAGTGGGCAACGATGCCAATACAACATCGCGTGGCTATTCGCCAGCTGATGCCCTGTCGTCACCTCTCAAGCATGTTGCTGCCTTGTTCTGCCAGGTTCCGATGTGCTACCACTTCCTATGAACATATCCGATGTATGCTTAATACCATGAGTGCGATGTACGCTAAATGTCGAAGCCTAAGCAACCCACTTTCGAAAGTGAAAGCTCTACGTTGTTAATTGTAATGGAATTACTTTTTTTGCTACTTATGCACGCCTTGGGCTGGCTTGAGGTTTCTGCTTCGCTCACAAAAGAGTTCAGCCCTTTAAGTATTCAAGCCCGTAGACGATCATGTTACGAATGAAGGGAGACCCAGTGAGGTGTGAACATCACCATAAGCTTCACTAAGCAAATAATAACGTCGGAGTGACTTATCCTCCCTCTACCGACCAAGGGCGGTCGTCGGCGGGGCGGTGGCTGGTTTAGTTTTTGGGCTCATCAACCAGCCCAGTCTATGTGGCGCGCATAACGCAGTACCCAATCGAACACGGAGTTGGCGTTGGTACGGCGTCGCGCCGGGCATTTGTCTGTTGTGAGCTGGCCTGGTGGAGGAGGGGGAGGGGAGGACTTGGCGGTAGGCCAAGCTGAGCCGCCACTCTGCCGGCAGGCGGGTACCAGTGTCTGGTGCAGCTGTCCACCCTTCCGGTCGCCGTCTGCTATGGCACCGGAAACAGCCCCAGCACGGCCCGGTCGGACGCCGCCAGCAACGCGCTCGAGTATCTCCAGGTCATGGTGCAGAAGGGATCGGCGTCCATTCCTAGTGTCGAGTGTGAGAAGTGATGGATGTCCATGCCTAGTGTCGAGCGGGAGAAGTGATGGATGTCCATGCCTAGTGTCGAGCGGGAGAAGTGATGGATGTCCATGCCTAGTGTCGAGTGTGAGAAGTGATGGATGTCCATGCCTAGTGTCGAGCGGGAGAAGTGATGGATGTCCATGCCTAGTGTCGAGCGGGAGAAGTGATGGATGTCCATGCCTAGTGTCGAGTGTGAGAAGTGATGGATGTCCATGCCTAGTGTCGAGCGGGAGAAGTGATGGATGTCCATGCCTAGTGTCGAGCGGGAGAAGTGATGGATGTCCATGCCTAGTGTCGAGCGGGAGAAGTGATCGATGTCCATGCCTAGTGTCGAGCGGAAGAAGTAGAGCGGCGCAGAATCGTGCGTGGGCGTGTTGAGGTGCCGATTGCTTGTGACAGCGCGTCGCGTCACACCACTTGTACCGAAGTTGTGAAGGGATCAGGTGTTCGTTCCCTGTTTAGTGTTCTGTGTTGGACTTTTGGTGTTCAAATCTGACACCTCTAAAGCCCGGCGGCTACGCTCGCCCGACCGGCCGGCGGGGCCGGCCGACTGCCCGGTCACGCTCAGTCTCCAATGGAGTCACCCGGCGAGAGCTGCAGCGTTTGTATCGTGGTACCTCAGCACAAGAATCGTATACACACTTCAGCACCAAATAACATTGTAACATGGCGCGGTCGGTAGGACTGGCAAATTTGGTGAAACTGTGATACGGGAAAATTCGACGTGCGATCAGTGATTATTCGCGGTACAGTGCGGGAGTCGGTGGCGTCAGTGAGAGAGCGATAATTTGCCGCACCGTGCAGGGGTAGGCTGACAAGTGATTTTGTGTGCCGTGATCCCCGCTGTGTTTCTGTGCCTGCACGAAGATGCCCGATCCAGACTCCAAATCGGAATCGGCAGAATCTTCAACGGAGATGCTCACCCGCCTGCTCCAGCAGCAAATGGAGATTGCTGCCCGCCGTGATGAGCAGATGACGGCCCTACTACAGCATCTCTGCCCCGGCCCCGCTAGCGGCGTCCTTCCTCCGGGAGCCCACGGCCCGATTGCGTCGGACGCGACGCCGGGCCCCGTCCCTGCTGGTGTAGGTGCCCGGACCCGTATCAGCATTCCTGCAGCGGGAACGCCAATTCCCAGGCTCCATTCTACGGCTTCACTCATGGAGTTTGAGGCTTGGAAAAAGAAGTTCGAGGGCTATCGCTTGCTCACCCACATCGACGAGATGTCGCCACCGGAGCAGAAAGCGGCACTCCTCGCCGTCCTTGATGACGACTGGGCACGCGTCGTTCGCTTTGGCCTACCGATTTCGGCCGACGCCAGCATGGCCGATGTCATCGAGTCCATGCACGCCTACCTCCGTCGACAACGCAACGTCGTCATCGACAGACGGGATTTCAGTTCGAGAATGCAGGAGCCGGGCGAATCTGTCGACGAATATGTGTGCGCGCTGAAGGAAATAGCCGCATGCTGTGACTTTTGTGAAAAGTGCATCAACGACAGATTTCGTGACCACCTAGTGCTTGGAAGCAGTGATAATGAAGCGCGTCGACGCATACTCGAAACACCCGACTTGACATTCGAGAAGGTACTGGACATCTGTCGAGCTTCTGAGTGCGCGTCGAACAACAGCTCTGTGATCCGGGGCCCCGCCATTGTCAGCAGAGTGTCGCGCTACAGACGTGACCGCAACCGCCGCCGGCCCGACGGTGTGGAGCAGAGGCCTGCTGCCACCTGTGGGCGGTGCGGTGCGACGCAGCATCGTAACGCCAGTGATTGCGCTGCGCTCACCCGCACCTGCAACCTGTGCCACGCCCGCGGCCATTTTGCAGCCGTCTGCAGGAACCGGGCGGCGCGCGGTGCCGGCAGCCCAACCCGCGCCCGTCAACGGAGCACCAGCCGCACGGACAGCGCCACCTATACACACAGCGCCGCTCGCGGCCACCGAGGAAGGCCAGCTTCCAGACCTCGCCGCCGCATGGGAGCAGTATCCACAGACGCAGAATACAGTGACGAACTGAACAGTGATGAACTGAAACAGATAGCAGCATTGATGAATGTGTACGTGTCTGATGTACGCCTTCAGGGCATCTCGTCGAAGCGGTCTCCGCAGATAAATCTGCAAATGCAACACCGCGACGGACGCAGTGCGATCAGTACCTGGACACCAGATACCGGCGCAGAAATTTCTGCGATATCGCGAAAGGACGCGGAAGAAATGGGGGTCAACCTGACCCACCTGACTCCGTCTACAACGACGCTCTGGACGGCGGATGGCAGGAAGATGCGCTGCATGGGCACCTGCGACCTGACCCTGCAGCTGGGAGACACCGTGTGCACAGTGGAAGTGTCGGTGCTGGAGTCACTCCACTCACCACTCCTCTCGTGGCACGACTGCGTGAAGCTGGGCATCCTGCCAGCGAATTTTCCGCAGCAGATCTGTCGCCTGCAGACTGGGAAAGCTGCAATTCAACAGAGAACTCAGCGTTCGTCGTCCGCCTGCAGTAGAATCCCCGTAGCAAAACAGCGATGCAAAACTACGTCCCGCGCACCGGCGCGTTCAGCCACCCGCAGCGGGAGTGCTCCGGCAGCAGCTGGGAGGAAACCCGACCCCGCGCGTGCCAGCCGACACCGATCAGCCAGTCCTGGCGGCAGCGCAGGACCACCCGCTTGGATCCTGAAATTCATGCGTGAAGGAGGTGGCACACCGTCCGCACAGGAGCGTGAGAGACATTTTGAAGCTCTGAAGGCCGAGTTCCCGCGCGTGTTTGACGTGACGTCAGTTCTGCGGGAAATGGTGGCAGAGCCGATGAAGATCGAGCTCACTGAAGACGCGGTCCCGTATGCCCTGACCAGCGCACGCAACGTAGCGTTCTGCTGGAGGGATGACGTGCGCCAGCAGATAGATGAGCTCTTGGAGCACAACATTATCGAGCCTGTGGACTACCCGACCGAGTGGTGCCACGGCCTCGTTCCTGTGCCAAAGATGGACTCCGACGGCAAAATATCCGGCTGCCGTCTCACGGTGGACTTTACCAAACTCAACCGTTTCGTGAAGCGGCCGCCTCATCCCGCGAGAACTCCACAGGACGCGGTAGCATCGATCTCAACCGGTGCCATGTACTTCACCAAATTGGACTGCAAGGCCGGATATCACCAGGTCGCCATCAGAATGGAGGACCGCGACCTCACGTGTTTTATAACGCCGTGGGGGCGGTATCGCTACAAGCGGATGCCTATGGGTGTCACACACTCCGGCGACGTGTACAACCGGCATGGTGACGCTGTGTTTGGTGACGTCGCCAACACAGTGAAGGTGGTGGACGATGTGCTGTCCTGGGACGACGTCTACACCACGCATCTTCACCACATCTGGACGGTGCTGAAGAGATGCGACGACTACGGCGTCACACTCAACCCAGCGAAATGTCAGTTCGCTGAAGAGAAGGTCGACTTCTGTGGGTTTACCGTCAGTACTGACGGCTACACGGTGGACATGAAGAAGGTCCGGGCCATCCGAGATTTTCCGCAACCCAGCAATATCACCGATTTGCGATCGTTTCTCGGACTTGCAAATCAGCTGGGATCGTTCTCAGCCGAGATCGCGATGGCTGCGGAACCGCTGCGGCAGCTGTTACGCCCCCGCAACGCCTGGCTGTGGACCTCCGTACACAGAGAAGCGTTCCAGAAGGTGAAGGAGGCGCTGGTGTCTCCACCTATCCTGGATTTCTTCAACCCGAAGCGGCGCACGATCCTGGAGACGGACGCCTCACGTGTCGGCGGACTTGGATTTTGTCTCCGCCAGCTCGATGACATCGGAAGATGGCGCCTCATCCAGTGCGGGTCCCGTTTCCTGACTGACGTGGAAACGCGATACGCCGTGATCGAACTGGAGCTGCTGGCCTTGACATGGGCGTGCAAGAAAGCCGACGTGTACATCAAAGGCATGCAGCAGTTCGAAGTACTCCTGGACCACCGGCCGCTCATCCCCGTGTTAAACACGAAGACACTGGCGGAAATAGAAAATCCGCGACTGCAACGCCTCAGGGAGAAACTCATCCCGTACAACTTCGTCGCCAGCTGGAGGCAGGGAAAACTCCACATCATCCCGGACGCGCTCTCACGCGCGCCGGTGGACGACCCCTCGGCGGATGACGAAGAGGCGGAGCGCGACGTTGGACACCACATCCGGAGCCTGCTCGCTCGTCTCACATCCGACGTCGGAGAAGACGGCTTCAGCCCGTTCAAAGACTCAGCCCTGGATGAAGTGCGAGCCGCCGCTGTGAGAGATCCGGAAATACTCGCACTCAAGGACGCGATTATGAACGGATTCCCGGAGCATCGGAGTCAACTGGACCCTCTGGTGCAGCCCTACTGGAGCTGCAGAGACCGTCTCGCCGTCGAAGACGACCTCATCGTCTGCGGCCAGCGCCTGGTGATCCCCAAAAGTCTGCGACGGACCACACTGGAGCGGCTCCACACAAGCCACCAAGGCATCGAGCGCACCAAACGGCGCGCGCGCCAGGTTGTCCACTGGCCACAGCTCGACAAACAAATCGGCGATTTTGTCGCCGCCTGTGCAGCGTGTCAGCGCCACCTGCCCAGCCTGCAGAAAGAGCCGCTGGTCGCGGAAAAAACACCGTCTCGTGTTTTTCAAGCTGTCTCCGCTGATTATTTTTCCTGGGCCGGACATACCTACTTAGTCTATGTGGATAGGCTCAGCGCCTGGCCGTTCGTGTTCCACATCGTCGGAGACGCATCAGCCAGAGCCCTCACGCGGAGCCTCCGCAAGATGTTTTCGGCCACCGGAGTGCCCCAGACTCTGAGGACCGACGGCGGCGGACAGTTCTCGGCGCGACACACGCGAGACTTCCTGAAGCGGTGGGGCGTGGAACATCAGATCTCCACCCCTCGCTACCCCCAATCCAACGGTCATGCAGAATCAGCTGTAAAAAGCGTCAAGAGGCTCGTCCAGAAGTCTACCAGACACGGCGACCTCGACACAGATGACTTTGCGCACGGCCTGCTGGAGTTGCGCAATACTCCGCGAGCAGACGGCCGTTCACCTGCGCAAACTCTCTACGGCCACCCCATCCGATCAGCCGTACCAGCGCACCACCGCGCGTTCGCCACGCAATGGCAGCAGGCTGCCGACGTCTGCGACGCCAAGGCGGTGCAGCTGCAAAAGCGGACCGAGGAGCACTACAACGCGACAGCGCGGCCACATCCGCCTCTGCGCGTCGGCCAGCACGTCCTGATCCAGGACAGCAAGACCGGTGTGTGGGACCGCACCGGCACCATCACTGCTGTCGGGGAGAGGCGCGACTACATGGTCAAACTCCCGAGTGGTCGCCTCCTCTGGCGGAACCGACGGTTCCTGCGGCCTCGGCGTGCCTTCATCGCCGAAACGTCAGCCCCCTTCAACACTATCAGTCGCGCAGCCGAGCCCACATACGCGGCAAGCGTCCGAGCTTCCACTGCCACCGCGAGTAGCACCACCTGCACTGCCTCGTGAGACGCCCGCAACATCTGGTTCATCAGCACAGTCGGCAGCTGGCGTGCCCGCGGCACCGACCCGGACAGAGGGAGCACCAGAGCTGCGGCGCAGCACCCGACGGCGGCAGCAGACCAAACAGCTCTCCGTCAGCTGGGGAACGAAAACCTACCACATGATGCCAGACGTCTGAACCAGTCTGTTCATAACCGATCCGACTGTGAACTGGTCGGGAGAGACGCGGCGATTTCATATCGCATGAATTGCCCTTCGAGTGGATGGTGTACATTCTTTGAATATTTTCTTGCGACTCAGTGATTCCCTATCCGCGATGTTCCTCGCTACTGTGTCGCAGCGCGATAGTGTTGTCAGCAAGTGCGTTGGCGTGACATTATTCAGTGTGAGCTGATTGTTATCTGCAGGACATGATTTATTTGCCTCGCTCACAGTGGTTTTCGTCGCTGCCGACGAGGTTTGCGATACATTTTATGTCCGATTCGTCCGATATAATTTCTGGCACTCAAGATATTTTGCTTTCATTCTTTTCTCTAAGATCTTAGTCAGCTGTGCGACGTGCGACTTAGCAAATTTGTCAGACACATCTCCCTTGCTCGCCAATGTTCATGTGTCTTGGGAGGAGGTGGAATGTTGTCTTGGGGGGAGGTGTTCTGTGTTGGACTTTTGGTGTTCAAATCTGACACCTCTAAAGCCCGGCGGCTACGCTCGCCCGACCGGCCGGCGGGGCCGGCCGACTGCCCGGTCACGCTCAGTCTCCAATGGAGTCACCCGGCGAGAGCTGCAGCGTTTGTATCGTGGTACCTCAGCACAAGAATCGTATACACACTTCAGCACCAAATAACATTGTAACATTTAGCAGGCATTCCGGACTCCCCTTTGGTGGATGCTGTATGAGAGGAGCTGGTGCTGTAATAGCATGAGCCGCTTCCTCGGTAGTTTCTCGTGAGCGTTCACCACTTGCTCGCCACGGAAGCCGTTGGTCGGCGGACGACTCAGAGGCCTGTGTTAGCATCTGCGGTGTGTGTGCGGCACACGGCTGCGGCTCTGATTTGCTGGTCGACCGTGTCGCCGTCGCCCTCGTGTTTCGTTGACTGGTGGTGACATAGGGGTGCCCCGTCCACCGCCACCTTGTTGAATTGGGGACGAGTGGTTTAGGGGTAAGATGCTCGTCTCACAATCGAAAGATTGTGGGTTCGAATCTCACCTGTCGCTACTCTTCGCCCGCGACCAATCGGCGTCAGAGATTGACGACGCTATATGACTCAACGATCGACGTGTCGTAAAACCAATAACCAACCAACCAACCTTGTTGAATTGCTTCAACAAGGTGGCGTACTTAATGCACGAGCAGAAGCAGAGTGCTGGGCACAAGGAAATAATTCGAGATGTATTCAAGCACAGTCAGGAATGTTAGTTTCCTCGTTTTGGGCTGTCTGAGAAGAGTAAAGACGAAATAGCAAATGCATTGAAGCCATGATGTATCGAGTGTTATCGTGTTCTTCTGCAGGCATCTGCAATATCAAAAGTGTTATTTTTGTGATAACTCGATTCAAAGTTGAAAATCGAGAGAGGGGCTTTGTCACGGCTCTTGTCCGCTATGGTGGATATCGTCTGGCTCGGCAGTGATACTCCACGCGTGTCCAGTCTGTTGTTGATAAGCGTCTGTGGCGGTCGTTGTTGCGACTACCGGCGCCCTCCGCTCGTCCGCCAGCCAGCGATCCGTACACAGATGCTGCGGCTACCTTGCTGCCGCGAGCGCTGGCGAGCCGGCTGCTCCGACTGCGTCCGGGCGCCAGACTGGCGGCCGCCGTCCGCTGGCTCTGGGTCACGGCCACTGTGCCTGTGGTGACTGCTGCTCCGACCGCGGTCGGGTGCCAGACTGGCTCTGGGTCACGGGTCACGGCCACTGTGCCTGTGGCGACTGCTGCTCCGACCGCGGTCGGGTGCCAGACTGGCTCTGGGTCACGGGTCACGGCCACTGTGCCTGTGGCGACTGCTGCTCCGACCGCGGTCGGGTGCCAGACTGGCTCTGGGTCACGGGTCACGGCCACTGTGCCTGTGGCGACTGCTGCTCCGACCGCGGTCGGGTGCCAGACTGGCGGCCGCTGGCTCCCGGCGCAGCACTGGTCACGGTCACGGCCACCGTACCTGTGGCGACTGCTGCTCCGACCGCGGTCGGGTGCCAGACTGGGTCACGGGTCACGGCCACCGTGCCTGTGGCGACTGCTGCTCCGACCGCGGTCGGGTGCCAGACTGGGTCACGGGTCACGGCCACTGTGCCTGTGGCGACTGCTGCTCCGACCGCGGTCGGGTGCCAGACTGGCGGCCGCTGGCTCCCGGCGCAGCACTGGTCACGGTCACGGCCACCGTGCCTGTGGCGACTGCTGCTCCGACCGCGGTCGGGTGCCAGACTGGCGGCCGCTGGCTCCCAGCGCAGCACTGGTCACGGTCACGGCCACCGTACCTGTGGCGACTGCTGCTCCGACCGCGGTCGGGTGCCAGACTGGCGGCCGCTGGCTCCCAGCGCAGCACTGGTCACGGTCACGGCCACCGTACCTGTGGCGACTGCTGCTCCGACCGCGGTCGGGTGCCAGACTGGCGGCCGCTGGCTCCCAGCGCAGCACTGGTCACGGTCACAGCCACCGTACCTGTGGCGACTGCTGCTCCGACCGCGGTCGGATGCCAGACTGGCGGCCGCTGGCTCCCAGCGCAGCACTGGTCACGGTCACGGCCACCGTACCTGTGGCGACTGCTGCTCCGACCGCGGTCGGGTGCCAGACTGGCGGCCGCTGGCTCCCAGCGCAGCACTGGTCACGGTCACGGCCACCGTGCCTGTGGCGACTGCTGCTCCGACCGCGGTCGGGTGCCAGACTGGCGGCCGCTGGCTCCCAGCGCAGCACTGGTCACGGTCACGGCCACCGTACCTGTGGCGACTGCTGCTCCGACCGCGGTCGGGTGCCAGACTGGCGGCCGCTGGCTCCCAGCGCAGCACTGGTCACGGTCACGGCCACCGTACCTGTGGCGACTGCTGCTCCGACCGCGGTCGGGTGCCAGACTGGCGGCCGCTGGCTCCCAGCGCAGCACTGGTCACGGTCACGGCCACCGTGCCTGTGGCGACTGCTGCTCCGACCGCGGTCGGGTGCCAGACTGGCGGCCGCTGGCTCCCAGCGCAGCACTGGTCACGGTCACGGCCACCGTGCCTGTGGCGACTGCTGCTCCGACCGCGGTCGGGTGCCAGACTGGCGGCCGCTGGCTCCCAGCGCAGCACTGGTCACGGTTACGGCCACCGTACCTGTGGCGACTGCTGCTCTGACCGCGGTCGGGTGCCAGACTGGCGGCCGCTGGCTCCCCGGCGCAGCACTGGTCACGGTCACGGCCACCGTGCCTGTGGCGACTGCTGCTCCGACCGCGGTCGGGTGCCGGACTGGCGGCCGCTGGCTCCCAGCGCAGCACTGGTCACGGTCACGGCCACCGTGCCTGTGGCGACTGCTGCTCCGACCGCGGTCGGGTGCCAGACTGGCGGCCGCTGGCTCCCGGCGCAGCACGGGTCACGGCCACCGTGCCTGTGGCGACTGCTGCTCCGACCGCGGTCGGGTGCCAGACTGGCGGCCGCTGGCTCCCAGCGCAGCACTGGTCACGGTCACGGCCACCGTGCCTGTGGCGACTGCTGCTCCGACCGCGGTCGGGTGCCAGACTGGCGGCCGCTGGCTCCCGGCGCAGCACTGGTCACGGTCACGGCCACCGTGCCTGTGGCGACTGCTGCTCCGACCGCGGTCGGGTGCCAGACTGGCGGCCGCTGGCTCCCGGCGCAGCACGGGTCACGGTCACGGCCACCGTGCCTGTGGCGACTGCTGCTCCGACCGCGGTCGGGTGCCAGACTGGCGGCCGCTGGCTCCCGGCGCAGCACGGGTCACGGCCACGGTGCCTGTGGTGACGGCTGGCGCCGGCGCAGTTAGCAGCCCGTGCCACATTGTGATCCAGCGACTGGCTGGCCGGCAGACCGACCGGTCAAACGCGCCTCTGCAAACGAGACCTTGCGTCAACTCGCTCTGCCCTCTGGGCATCGGCGAAACCCTTGAATGAACCTTAATCTGCTTGCATGGCTTTGCAGGTACTGATGGCCGCTGTCTGGTAACTTGCGTCGATCTTGAGTGATTCACGAGTCTGTTACATTTCAGAGCAAGCTGCCTTTGGTAAATATTAATTTACGGTTATTTTCACCAACGAACTAAAATGCCATGCCTAGTCTTTATGTCATGTTGAACTATCCAGACTGCCGCCGAAGCTTGGCGCGCACTCCCGCAGCCGTTTTCTACGGCGCCCGGAGAGGCGTCTGCTGTCGGGTATTGGGCGGCAGGCGGGTGTTGGCCGCCCGCCTTGTCCGCCTGGCTGACCCTCCCGCCTCTGCGTGTCGCCGGAGGCACCTGCTGTCGGGTAACCGCAATGCACCACTCGTGCCTGGCTGGCGCCGACTAATCCAACTCGTGTTTCTACAATACGGCATTTAATTTGGAGGACGAAGCCCAAGTCTGCACATCTTGTGATGATAGATGATAATGATATCCGTATACGAGATTGTCGACCATCATCAAACGCACGACTGGCGCTTTCGCCCGCGTGCGTTTCGAAACCCACACCGGCATCGAACGCCTGTCTTACGTCTGCGCTGGAAGGAACATAGGCGTAGGAGCAGGGGGCGGTGGGGCCATGCCCCCCCCACTTTTCAAAGTGGTAGGGCCAGCAATGGTAGCTAGGCCCCTTTTCCATAATTGAAAATAAATTGCATGAGAAAATGATAAACTTTGAACAACCAATGACTCAAAATGTGTATACCTGTAACGACATTTTTCGCGAATGCACCCAGGCTGCGGATATTGACTTCTTTTGTATGATAATTAAGGTTTCAGTAGCCTTTGTTTCAGCCGCTGATTTTTTTCCGGAATTATTTGACCTAACGCGCACTGGAGGGGGGGGGGCGAAATCCGCCCACCCCTCCGGTTTTTCGCAAATAACTGCAGATTTTACCGGTCAATATACGCGATTTCCGGTGTACCTGCTTAGAAATGAACGGCGCGTCGTTTAAAGCAAGAAAAGTGGAAATCGGCCGAATTTTTTTTTTCAAGTTAGGGGCCGCTAAAGTAAAAAAATGTTATAGCGCCAGACCACGAAAATCGGCGCTGATGCGCTTCCAGTATACTGACAAAAGGGAAGTGTTCTAGGGAACACAAGCGACTTGTTTGATGCATATTGATATACTGTATAGTTTCAAGGTCATGTTAGGTCACCAATGTCACGTCAGGTCAAGTTCATGACAGGTTAATGGAACCAAACTTGATCAACTGGAATGTTGCCATAAATGCACTACTAGTTGTCATTTGTACTGTTTGTCATTGCGTTTCCATACTTTATTCATGTACTTCACTCCCTTCTTCACGAAGCCGATTGCTCCGAGCTGCCCGACGGAGCAGTCGGGCGGGCGGCCGGTTCCGGTAACTGGAACAGGTAACTGACCTGATAAAGTGGTGCTATATAGGTGACCTGAGGTCAAATGTTGGGTCTAGCATCTGCATTGCATCATTAGTAATGTCCAAAACATCATTGATGCCCATTTTTGAGCATTTAAACACAATCACAGCGATCCATAACGATGACAAGTCAAGCCACGCAAAACCGGAAAATGTTGCCAATCTGACCTCATTTGACCTTGAAGATATTGACCCGGAGGTCAAGTCACGAAAATTGCACACAATAGAGTTCACTACCGTGCCCATCCACCCTGCGAATTTCGTTCCTCCAGCTTTACTAGGAGCCGAGATCTTAGGGGGGCGGAATCCGCCCCCCCCCAGTGCGCGTAATTCTCAGAGGCCCTCCAGGGCGCGTGTTAATACCTAGTGGTTCAAACGAATTTTTGTCGGAACGCACGCTACCCCACCCCTGGTAAGGAAAATAATTTGGCACCTGGTCCCCCCACTTTTTGAAGCGTTCCTACGCCCATGGGAAGGAAAATGAGTTAGATATCCATGCGGGTATCATATATATGTATGTATATATCTTGCACTATTTTTGGCAGGAATTCATTACTTACTTTTCACTCATTCCACTTATTGCTCTCCCCCAGGATAATCGTGCCCCAATACCACCCGGGGATCTCCTTACGGTAGCCAATATGTTATTCCACACATCTCCAGGCCTGCTGGTCACACGACACTACACACTATGAAACCCACACTCTCCAACTTGCCCTCTTCCCACCAGCACTCCCGTTTGAGTGAGATGGTACTCGCCAGACTTCGCCTCGGACAGACCAGCTTAGCACACAATTATATTTTTCATCGATCACGTTGGCCCCCGATCTGCACCACATGCCGAGTTCGCATCGCTGTTGCCCACGTTTTACTTGCATGTCCAGCATAGCTCCTCATCGCCGCGCTTTTCTCCACTATTTCAACTGCAACCATATGCAGATTATATCGCTCCGGGCACTCCTCGGGAATGACCACCCGGCACTCCTCGATCTGCTCTTCCGGTTTGTACACAATACCAAGCTTTCCGAACTGATTTTATTTCTCTACCATACGTTACCCGGGTCCACCTGATTTGATGTGAAGTTGATTGATATATAGCACGCGTTGCGCCATATATTTGTAGACGGGTGACGTCATGGTCCCGCGCGTCGCCAAGGCGACGCGTGCATTCCGATTGGCTTGTTGCTTTCGCGCCAAAAGATCCCCGGCCGGGGGAGTGTGAGAATAAAGCTGACGGTGACCGGACGTGCGGTCCGCACGTGCGGGTTCGACTTGAAAACTGTCCGACGTGTTTGCAATTCGGACCCAGCGACTACATTGGTGGCAGCGGTCGGATTGACAGCTTTCGGATCGTCTGACTGGCACGACGGAAGCCAGATGACTCGATTGAGTGTTGTGGCGGACTGAGAACTGAGGAACGGAGGATTCGCGTCGTCGGAATCCTGTCGTAACGGTGTGTAGTGACTTATGACTTGGCTTGGTGTGACGCGTGAGTGCAGCCACTTACACAGAAGGATTGCGTGCAAGTGATGAGTTTTGGGGGTCGCGAGCAAGATGGCGGCCCTGCCAGATACAGGTTCTGGTGAGTGCTGTGGTCGCCTAGCAACGACAGACTAGCAGGCGCCTCCAGTACTCGTCTGCGCGCCAGCTGATTGAGATGACGTAATGACTCCGCGTAGCAACGTGGCATCTCGAGGACACGGCTAAGGCCCTACGCAGGACTGACTCGCAACTCCTGCGTGCGATTCTCAGCGTCGGAACCGTGAGTGCCTTGTCAAGGCGAGGCATATATGTCGGTTTAATGAGGCGCGTGGCGTGATTCAGTCGAGCCAGACGCGTTTGGATATTGGAAGTGTCGAGTGACTAGTATAAGCCGTGTTCGCAAGTCTGTAGTTAAAGCCCATTGGAACTAGCAGAATGGAGCCAAGGCTTGCTATGGTTGGTATGCCAAGCTTCGACGGAGGTGGCTCGGTGCAGAGATTTTGGACGACTATGAGAGGTTCAGTAGGCTTCATGATTGGGACGAGAGCCGGAAGTTGGATATGTTGCCATTGTGTCTAACAGGAATCGCAAGGGATGCGTTCGATGTCCTTGGTGCCCGACAGAAGGAGTCTTAGAGTGAAGTTGAGCTCGGCCTGAAGGGGAGTTTCAGCAGTGGTAGCTATGTGGACCACCATGTGGCCCTTATGGATCTCAGGTACGACCCATCCCAGTCGCTAGATGCGTTTGTGATACGGCTTAAGAAGATGGTGTCTCAAGCATTCCCAGGACAGGCATTGGAGGGTCTGCTATACAACCATTTCCTGTCGGCACTTCCAGGCGACCTGTACTAGCCTGTTGTCGCGTCGGGAGCGAGTACTTTTGAGGATGCAGTGGCAAAAGTACGTCACGTGTGCAGTGCCGCTCGGCACGTGATGCAGCCGGCCCAGCCTGAAGCGTCAGCTGTTGCTCGGTTAGAGAAGAGGATAGCCGAATTAGAGCTCTAAGTCCAGACTGGACTCAGGTCCAGTGGACCTGTGCGTAGGCCGCGCGAGTGTTACGTCTGTGGCCAGCCTGGTCACATGAGGTATAACTGTGACAAGCGATATTTTAGGTGCCCGAAGTGCGGTTGTCAGGGGCACGTGCCAGAGGTGTGTGGGAGGTATTCGGGAAACTCGCGGGTCCACCCGAGAGGCCATGGAGGGACCCGGACCCAGTCAAAGGCCGTGAGGAGTAAGCTGGGAGGATGTGATCCCGGAAAGGACAAAGGGACCTGGAGAGAAACCGGGAGGGGAGCGAACATAACCGACGGTGACTCAGGCGACCGAGAGGTTTCGCTGAACGTGGACATGACGGTTGTGGCTAAGATTTCGGGAGTCGATTGTAAATGTCTGCTGGACACAGGCAGCAACATTAGTATTCTGAACCAAGCAGCGTTCGACCTTTTGCCAAATTCCCCGAGGTTACGTAAGACTGCAGTGCGGGCCAAGACGGCGTCACGAGATGAGCTGCCACTGGCAGGCAAAGCCACTCTGTGCTTCCATGTTGACGGAATGCCAGTGAACATGAGTGTTTTCGTGTCGGACCACATAGATGTGCCGTGCCTACTGGGGCTTGACTTTCTGCGAGCTTGTCCATGCGTGATTGATATGAAGAGAAGGAGATGGATATTAACCCCGGCTGAGTCAGTTCGCTCGGTGTCGGCGGAGCCCGTGTCAGTTGGTCGTTTGGTGATGTCGAGTAGTGTCATAATTGCACCGGGTGAGGAAACAGTTCTGAGGGCATGGGTGCCCAATTGTGACTACATAGGCTCAGCTGTAGTGGAGCCGTCGTTGAACATTTGTGGTCTCGAGTTTGTTCCAGCAGTGGTCGATGTAGTAGGGAGTTCTGTCCCATTTGTCGTCCATAATATTACGACGGAGCCAATTAGCATTCCTAGACGCTCAGAAATTGGCGAACTCGAGGTGGGGTTCGGCGAGCACAGCTTGTACTCCTGGGGTAGTCACGGCGAGCCAGCTTCGAAATACGTAGAACCAAGTGGGCATATTGACCTGAGTAAGTCCCCATTGTCAGACGCACAGAAGGAGGCGGTCAGACGAGTTATTGACAAACATAAGTCGATGTTTGATGGCCATTTGGGCCACACCACGGTGACGACGCATACGATTGATACTAGTGACCATGCGCCTGTGAGTCAGGCGGCCCGGCGTGTACCACCCCATTTGCGGAACGAGGTGAGGGCGCAAATCGAGACATTAGTAGAACAAGGAGTTCTCGAGGAGTCTGATGGAGGGGGTTGGACTTCCCCCATATGTTTGGTAAGGAAGAAGTCTCGGCAGTACAGGATGTGCGCTGACATGAGACAGTTGAATGCCGTGACGACGCCCTCGTCATATCCGATTCCGAGGATTGACGACACTATTGAGATCTTGGCAGGATCGAAGATGTGGTGTGTCCTAGATTTGAATAATGCGTATTTTCAGGTAAGCATTGATGAACGGGATAGAGATAAGACTACGATTGTGACTCCATTCGGTGCACATCGGTTTGTTCGTATGCCATTCGGGTGCAAGTCGGCCCCGTCTACGTGTGCGCGTCTGCTGGATATAGTTTTAGGTGATTTGCGTCCCCTGTCGTGCGTGAACTATTTTGATGACGTCATAGTGCATGGAGCAGACTTTGATGATGTCCTGACTAAGCTGGATGCTGTGTTGGAAAGGCTACAACAGGCAGGTCTTACGTTGAATTCGGGAAAGTGGCGAGTTGTTCCGAACGGAAGTAACATTTCTGGGTCATGTATTGACCCCCGAGGTCTTGTTTGCTGACCCTGAAAAGATCCGGCAGCTGGCTGAGTGGCCCACTCCACGCACCCAAAAAGAGTTGAGTAGTTTCTAGGGCTAGCATCGTTCTTTCGGAAGTATGTGCGATCGTTCGCTGAGATGGCAGCGCCGCTGTTTTCGCTGACGGGGAAAGACGTAAAGTTTAGTTGGTCAGAGGAGGCGCGAGCATCGTTCGAAGCACTGAAGGTGGCGCTGTCGACTTCGCCTGTGATTTCGCTACCCAGGTTCGGCGCGGACGCTGGTATGTTCATTCTGGACTGTGATTGTTCGGACTTCAGTGCTGGAGCCGTTCTCCTGCAGGAACAGGATGGCGAAGAGAAACCGCTGGCGTATGCGAGTCGGAAGTTGTCCAAGTCTCAACGTAATTACAGTACAACTCGTAAAGAGTTGCTAGCGTGCGTTCTGTTCGTGCAGCAGTTTAGGCACTATTTGTTAGGCCGTAAGTTTAGGGTTCGTACCGACCACGCCAGCCTGCAATGGCTCATAAACTTCAAGCAGCCTTCCGGCATGCTCGCTCGTTGGTTTGAGATCTTGTCCGAGTTTTGATTATGAGATAGTGTTTCGCCCGGGTGTGCAGAATCCGGTGGCGGACGCGCTGAGTAGGCGTCCGGCAGACAGAGTGGATGCGGAGACACAGACCGGCGAAGTAGCTGAGTCAGTTCGCGAAGTGAATGCTTCCTCCTGGTCCTTGAGTTATCTGCGACAGGAACAGGATGAGGACCCTAGCATAAGTGAAATTGGGAAACATTTGTCGGCTGGAGTTAAGCCGCGACGAACCACGGTGTCAGGTTCCTCTAGGCCACTGTTTAAGCAGTGGAGACGACTGCAGTTGATTGATGGCATTTTGTATCGAATGTACAAGCCACGCGCTGGTGAGAGCGAACGGTTGCAGCTGGTGGTTCCAAGGCAGCTGGTGCCGGGAGTACTAACCTCGCTTCATGCTGGTCCAACAGGAGGACATTTTGGGGCCGAGAAATTGTTGGCCCAGGCGAGGATTCGGTTCTGGTGGAGTCAGATGTCGGCTGAAACCGAGGAGTTTTGTCGCAAGTGCCAGAAGTGCACCTTACACAGTCAACCGATCCCGCGACCACGTGCATCCCTTGGTGAGCTCTACTCAGATGAACCTTTTGATACGATTTCCATTGACTTTTTGACCGGTCTGCCGATTACCGGAAGCGGGAACAAGCATCTGTTGGTTGTGTGTGATCACTTCACCCGCTGGTGTGAGGTGTATCCTCTTCCGGATATGAAAGCGACGACAGTGGCGACGACCATTGTGAACGAGTTTGTCGCTCGGTTCGGCTGTCCACGGCGCTTGCACTCCGATTGCGCCGCGAATTGTGTATGGTCAGTCATGACGGAAACCTGCCGTATCCTCGGCATTGAAAAATCACGGATCTCCGCGTACCACCCCGAAGGTAACTCAAAGGTCGAAAGGATAATGCGGACTATCATCACGATGTTGGCGAGATATCTAGATGACAATCATTCGGAATGGGATGTTCATCTGCCGCTGTTGATGCTCGGGTATCGGTCCCAGGTGCATTCGTCGCTCGGCTATTCGCCCTACTTTCTCATGTTCGCTCGAGAGCCCCGGCTCCCAGCGGAAGCGAATCTGCACGCGCCTACGGTGGCGAAATCTCGGACGGTGTCCGAGTACGTGGACAACCTGTGTACCAGTCTGCGCAAAGCGAGAGAGTTTGGGATCGCTGCGTCGAATAGGCGACACGCGCGCAACAAGAGAGCCTACGAAAAGAAGCTGAGGGAGCATACCTTTCAGGCTGGTGATCAGGTCCTGTTGTATAAGAGTGTCGTGCCGAGAGGTCAGTATTATAAGTTTGTCCGCCCCTGGAAGCCGGCAACAGTCCTAAGCCGAGTGGGTGATGTAAATTATCGGATACGTCTGCACGGGAGCAGAAAGACGATTCTAGTGCATCATAACAGACTGCAACCAACGACCGCTCAGGTGACCAGGGATGCAGTGCCTGGATGTGCAGCTGGTGTAACGGACACACCAGCAGGACGTGACTTGAGTGTGGATGATGAGAGGCAGGGCGTCGGTGAGCCGCTCGCCCCGGCGTCCGGGGTTGGGTCACCCGCACCACCCGTTCGATGTGGCATATTCCGACCTGGCGTGCTGGAATCTGGAGGCGAAGGGGGTTCACATCCTTCCTCCGGAAGCACCGCTCTCGGAACTCGCGTCGTTGGGGAAAGTGGGGATCTCGGCGCGGATGCGTTAGCGGCTGGTGGTGACGACAGTAACAGCGGCGATATGGGTCCCACCCAAGCAACTTCCGTTCAGAGGGAAGAAGGGGATGGGTGCCCCGCTGTCAGGAGAGAATCGGCGTTGACGGGCACTACGGTTAGCTGAGGAATAGAAAGCCCTGATGTTGTCCCATCCGTGGAGGGAGTGGGATCAGAGACAGGTGACCCCGGGCCTGGACTTCCCCCGAGTGTACCGCCAACTGTGTTGCGACGATCGAGTCGGGTTAAGCGAGCTCCTGGTTGGGTGTTGTTAGAATAGTCGTTAGTTACAGTGTAAACGCGTGTATGGTGTGAGGTTGCGCGATGTTAGAATAAGATGCTAGTGTACGAATTGTTATAACTAGTGTTGGGCGGAAATGAGGATCCCGCCGGGGATGCGTTTGTGGATGGGCGGTTTGTTTCGGGTCTACACCACATTGTGAAACTGTGTAATGTCTGTGCGGATTGTGGAACGCTTCAGTCGTTTGGGCGCCTATGGCGAGTGCTAGATGCCTTGTGCTGAAATCTAGTGCGTACCCTATTAAGACTTGCGACGGTCTTGCGCAGTCGTGACATCAGTCTTTGTGTTGCGGATAAACCCGTTGCCATGCTGCTGACGACCACTTGTGACGATAGTTCGAACAGCGTGGCGATACATCGTGTGCCATTTCGCTCCGGTGTCATGTCTAGGTCATGTGCGTTGAGTGCGTGTGCACTCCTTTTTTCAAGGTTTATAGAGTGTAGACGGGTGACGTCATGGTCCCGCGCGTCGCCAAGGCGACGCGTGCATTCCGATTGGCTTGTTGCTTTCGCGCCAAAAGACCCCCGGCCGGGGGAGTGTGAGAATAAAGCTGACGGTGACCGGACGTGCGGTCCGCCCGTGCGGGTTGGACTTGAAAACTGTCAGACGTGTTTGCAATTCGGACCCAGCGACTACATATTAGCTGTATGACTGTGTTACACACGTGTTCCTCTCCGTCGTTGAAAAACACATACACATAGGATATTTTACACTAGGTAGGAACAGACCGATCAAATTTGGCAAAAAACGGACGGTTCTCCTTGTACATTGCGCTTGGTTTTTTGCCTACGGGTTTTCCAAGCTGCTTGGCTTTTCCCCTTCTCAGGTTTTCCCAAGCATTAACTCAAACATGCACTTACACATGCAAGGTCGGGCCCGACGCCTACGACTCGCCCTGGGCGCCGGGCCTCCGCTTCGCCTTTCAGGTCGCAGGTGGGCAGTATAGCCTCTGCAGGTTACGATGCTGTCCACCCTCCAAGTGTTCTTCTGATTGTCGTGTATGTATGTATGTATGTATGTCCGTGTGTGAACCTGTATGCTATGTATGTATCGGCCCTTTACGCCACGTTCTTTGGTTGCCGGCGTCTCATCTTTCCTCTCTTGCTTCTTTGATATAACCGGATTAACGTAAGCATTTCTTTAACGTAACAAATCTCTAGCGGATGGCACTCCGCCTCTGCTAAAGATGAACACAATTCAACTCATGTATTGCTTGAACGTCTCTCAAGAGATTAGTGTCACGACATCTGAACAGGGATAATTCATTACTTTATTCACGCTATTTGATGTGGGAAGCCATCTTGGCTGGCACATATTAAATGATCATGGGTCACAACAGTTCCTAAAATTACGGCAATGAATTCAGCTCAGCTTTTGTCCAATTAAAGTTCGAGAAGGTCGGTCGCACTGAATTTCACCCGGTGGACTTCGTCTGAACCAGGGCATTTCAGAACGACCTGGATTCTGGTATTGTATTTCTGGTATTCTTGTATTCTGCTGGTCTCGTGGGTATTTTCATATCATTATCATATTATTGTAGATATCGTGCACCGTACGGCAAGTAAGGTACTCATATATGAGTACCTTATATAGAATACTTCTTGATGCATATAACTATAGTTCTGTGCATCAAGAAGTATTCTTAGATGCACAGAAATATGTGTACCTTACTTGCCGTACGGTGCACGATATCTACAATAATATGACAATGAGCGCAAGCACACCCAACAATTTGGGATACCTAGTGAAACTGGTGTGTAATCAACGACACTAATTAATTTGTTAATAAATTATGATTAACCCGCGCCGTCTCGGGGGCGGGGGGGTGGGTTGTTATCCACCCCCATCCCCTAATTAGGTATTCCGCGGATAGTGAAAGAACAGCGCGCGGCAGCGCGCCGAAATTTTGCATACCTTTTTCCACATCAATGTGGCATGTTGTGTCCAAATTTTGAGATCAGGTCATCTAGGGTCAACGAGTTAGTGAAGGTCGAGTGAGGGCACCTCCAAAAAAGTTCAATCAATCGTCCGTCACGCTTTAACGGATACAGATATTTTAATGAAACTTTCAACGTTTGCTTATCTTTAGGGACAACAAAACGCACCAGAAGAGTTTTTTCCCCGTTTTTTTGTATTACTTATTAGTTTTGCATATTTGTCCATTAGATATAAAATCGAAGATGCTGGCGAATGTAAGCACTTTTTACTAGAGCAAGCTTACTTCGAACACAGTTTTTCGGTCCGCTCTACCCATTAGAAAAGGAAAAAATTAAAGAAAGCATTTAAACTCAAAATTTGGAAATTTCCAAAAAAATGACGTTTTTGATTTTGGGTGCAAAAAATGTTATGGCCTTGGTCATTTTCGTCTTCCTTTTCTGATTCCAAATAAATTTTGTTTTCTTCAAATCTCCCCCAAAATGAACTCCCCAGAGCATATTTACATCAAAATATGATGTAAATCGTGAAAATATAAGCCCTTAGTGACGTCACCTTAGGGGGGAATTGGGGGTGGTGTCTGGCCCTACTCGTCGAGCGCTTTCCGATGACACCGCTTTCGTTTTCGTGCGACGCTTAGTTTGGAGATTAGAGGGGGAGGGTTTATCCCCCGAGACGGGGTGTGAGGATCTGACCGGAGAGACCGGAGGGTTAATGCAAGTGTATCACTTGGAACTGAAATAATTGTAGGTAGGCAGTAATTATCCATTAATTATCCACGGAACGGGATGATTTTGATTATTGATGATGATGATTGATGATTTTGTCAAGAGGGTCGGGCTGCAACCCCGAAATTTAGAATCTAACCTCGGCTACCTTCAGAACACTCCATACTTTGCTCGCCCCATGCCATTTTCCTTTATAGGTGTGTGGGACTATGCAAGATTATATTTGAGAATAATTGCACAATATTTATGAGCAAATAATCCCCAAAAGGTTCCATTTCTGCATAGCAAAGTTATGTGCCTTTCAAATAAGGAACAGTATTTATTTCAACATCTTTTCATTTTAGCGCTTGTCTTTGCAAAAAGTGCGTCCCTCAGTTCCGATAATCTTATAATGGAAAACCTTCATTTCGCTGTGACGTAGCCTGCCAATCACGTTGGTTGGGACTGGTTTCGGATACCTTAAAGATCACGAGGAAGGTGCTGGTCTGGGGGTACTAAACTATAGGGTACAACGGAATCTAGTAGGTGTTCTAGTTCCAGCCCAAGTTACGTAGTCAGGAATATGCGGGATTTCTAGTAGAATCTACCAAGATTTTGGCATATACGGTGACGTCACGTAAACATCCCAAATACGGTTTAAAACCTGGCTTAGATTCATCTGTGGCGCAGCGAAGACATCAGAGTGTTGTTGTGGTTGGGCGGTGTTCTATAGCCTTGGGTTGGGCATACCGCGTTTCTAATTGTTGGCATGGGAAATTGAAATATGAGGTTGATGAATATTGTTTGGATTCCTAGGTTCTTGAACATACTCTTAAGTTTGGTGCAGAATTTCTTCAGTTCATAGGATACAACAACCCTCAACCTGTTATCGTTCATATCCCTTAAAGTTTCACGAATTGAAATTGACTGACCTGATCTACACGTGCATTAACCTAGTCCTGCGTTATACTGACTGTATGCTTTCGGTGTGATTCCAGGTTAAGTCCAGGAGCATTCAGTTTGTGTGCAACTGAATATCGTTTGATCAAAATGCTTACTTTTCAGGTTGTGAGCAAAATAACCCAAAAAAGGCTTCCATTTAGGTAGCATAGCGTAAAAATAAATGTTTCTTTTAATGCAGCATAACCGAGCCTAGCCTATCCTAAGCTTTTGATGGAAATATCCTCATTTCCAGCTATGATGCTTCTGTCAACTTAATTTGCTTGTGAATTACCATGCATAATTAATACCATTATATTACTGGAGTGCATATGCATTGGAGCATACTTTCTGCATGATCACATCCTAGACTGTAAATCTTAGTAACTTGAGGTGCACTGTGTGCATCAGCTGGTTCACAGAGGCCCATGACCCCTAAAGGAAAAGGCACACTGAGTGTACTTGGGATAAAAATTGAACCAACTGCAGTGCAAAAGTACTATTAAGAGGAGGATTTGTGGCCATGCATGCCTAAACACATGAATAAAGCACCAAGCGACCTCTTTTTGTGAAAAGTAAGGTGCATTTTTAACTCTTTTTTGTGTATTTGCATGTGGGGGTAAACGGGTTTCGAGGTGGCTCAGGCAACATTCATGCAAATAGTCGCCGGATTTGAACCAGTATTTTTCATAAGTATCCATTATTATTTTATGCTAAGATGAGTAGGAACAACTTAATTTGGCCCTGCAAGGTGCCAAACCTATCACCATCGTTCTGAAGTCAACGGATTTCAACCCCCTCCTTCCTGTTCAAATGCTTCCGAAGTGGCCGGTACGTTTTCATATATAAAATGGCCGGCCATATATAAAATTCACATATAAATAATAATGAGGAAAACAAATTATTGATTATTATACTATAGATTATTGGGGTGGAAAATACATGAAGTTAATTGGAAGCCCCACATCGATGTGACGCATGTTCCATGGTACCACATGTTAAACGTCTAAATTATTGGGGGACAGAGCCAACACTGAGGGACATTTGCCCCTTCAAAAATATGTCAAAGAACACCCCTGGTCTAGACGCATATGAATGCAAAATTGAAAACAACCCTGGAAACCAGCTGCAAGTTCCGTATCTACACATGGGTGATAAGGGCGTGACATTCCAACCAGTATCGGTACCTCCGCCGGTCGCCTAAATAAAATGTTGGCGCCTTTTCCTGGCCGGAGGGGTACCACATTCCCATGTGAGGCACATGCCCCCAGTGCCCCCACCCTTGTTTACACCCCTGCACCGAGTGTGGAGGAATTTTGTTGCAACATTTATATTTTACTTGATCCTACCCTTCATTCCCAGCCGTGATCTTCAGTTGGCCTGTCTCATCACATTGCTAGTACCCGTGGCACCGCGAGATTCCTGCGTCGCTCGACATGAATGCAGTCAGCGCGGGTCAAAACAAAAAGTCCCAGAGTTAGGGAAAAATACAGCTCATATTCGTGGACAAGATTGCTCAAGCTTTCAAATTAACCATCTTTTGTCCCATTTTGATGGTATTTAAGATCGTAAATGTCGTGTGGAAAACACGGAAGTTTGGCTGGAGCGCATACGGGACTGAGCAATTGTCCAGCCTATGTGACGTCACCGGTTGCCAAACAATATTGGAGGGCCCCGATACTAAAGTGCTGGTGGTTGAGCTCGTGTGGTGCAAGGCGTGTGTGTGGTGAATGTCAATGGTATTTCAGGTTTGATTTATATGGTTCAAAGGTAGGCATATCACTTGTGCTACAATCGCAAGAATGCCTCCCAAGAAATCAAATCTTGGAAAATCACTTCTTCGAGATCGGTTCAGAGGAAGACATAGAAGAAGGGATCACGGTGACGGATCCTCAGTACGTATCAGAACCGATATTAGTGTAGTTTAAGGTAATCATAAGGCAAGTTTTGCGCACATTTTACCTCCATGAAGCATGGGAAACGGTTACGCTATGTTAGACATTTGTTGTAAGTTAGAAAATTCCCCCCCCCCACACGTTTTTTTGGGGGAGATATAAACAATTGTATTCTTCAAAAACAGTGCAGGCTAACGGGCTAAATAAGGTCAAGCAAGGTTTTTGTTATATTTGTCTTCAAAGGTGTTTTGGGAATTTTTCTTCAGAATACCATAGTTCTGAAGGTGACAAAGATGATGGGACCACCTATGTTCTGGGCAAATGCTTACTTTTCAGGTGGTGAGCAAAATAGGGTAAAATTTTCTTAAAAGGTGTTTTGGGAATTTTGGATTTTTTTCTTCAGAATACCATGTTTATGAACGTGATTCAGAAGATGCGATCATCCATTTTCTCCGTAAATGCTTACGTCTCGGTTAATCCTAGCGATAATATCTATAATGCACCATATATGCCACACCGCTGCTCTTTGTTACATAATTTATCCATCCCTCACCTGGCACTTCTCAGACTTGATTAAAGGAACATTCAACACTTCACGCAGTTGATTCAACACTCACGTCGAAATGCTTAATTTCCGCCTCTTTGCCACATAAATGACACCACTACTATTCCACCACAATGCTGCAAAAAAATAGGTAAATTTTTCTTAAACAGTGTTTTAGGAATTTTTTATCGGAATACTATGTTTATGAACGTGATTCGGAAGATGCGATCACTCATTTTCTCCGTAAATGCTTACTTTTTAATTTGAACGATGACGTCATAGTCACGTCGGTACGGTATGATGACATCATATGCATGGGACTGAGGCTTTGATTGGCTAACGCTACAAACGTCCACATACCTTAATGAGATGGTCCCGGCTTTATCTAACCACAGATTAATCAAACACACAACTTACCACGGTTCCAGGCGGGTTCCATCGAGAAAAGTTCCTTTGTAGTCGCTTGTGGTGAACCCACACCTCTTCTCCTTCCTTCTGGCGACACGAAACGTCTCGGTGCACTCCCACCGATGCCTACTCTCCTGCAACCTGCAGGCCTTGGAACACTTAGAGCAGACAACTACGGCAGGAAGAACTCCATGGCGTCTAAGGAAGTCTAAGCTCACTTGGTTGTCCTTATAACAAAGTTTGATTATATCATATGGCACTGGATCACAACCTACACACACCGAAGCCATTTTCGAACTGATGACCTCAAAGTGACCCCTGTGACCCCGGTCTCGTCTATCCTCACGACTTCCAACAAATAGTATGATAATTCATAATTAAATAGGAAAATCTAACCTAACATAACCTAACATGATACAATCTACTCTTATCTAAACTAATATAAGCTCATATATTTTAATTTAAAAACACAAGCGTAATGTTTATCGTGACGGACCGCGAAGTGATATTTAAAAGACAACTTCCAGCAAGCAGTATGATAATTAGTAATTAAATAGGAAAACCTAACCCACTAACCTAACCTTACGTAATACAATCTACTCTTATCTAAACTAATATAAACTTGTATATTGTAATTTCAAAACAAGCGTAATATTTATCGTGACGTCATCCGTACATCACGCCCGGAAGCCGTGCTCTGCTTAGTTTTTTTCCGGCGTTGCGGTGAAATAATTGTGGTGTCATCTATGTGTCAGAGGCGGAAATTAAGCATTTTCGAAGTGAAAAAGTGTTGAATCAACTGCGTGAAGTATTGAATGTCCCTTTAATCACGTCTGAGAAGTGCCAGGTGAGGGATGGATAAATTATGCAACAAACAACAGCAGTGTGGCATATATGGCGCATTATAGATATTATCGCTAAGATTAACCGAGACGTAAGCATTTACGGAGAAAACGAATGATCGCATCTTCCGCATCACGTTAATAAACATGATATTCCGGGACAGAAATCCCAAAATTCCCAAAACACCCTTTAAGACAAAAATACCAAAAAATAAACATACAGCATGGCTCAGAGAGCAGCCGGCTTCTGCTCAGTCTCGTCTTGCCTCACAACTTCCAACAAATAGTATGATAAATCATAATTAAATAGGAAAACCTAACCTAACCTAATGTAATACAATCTACTCTTATCTAAATTAATATAAACTCATATATTATGATTAAAAAACACAAGCGTAATGTTTATCGTGACATCATCCGTACATCACTGCCTCGAGCCGTGCTCTGCTTAGTTTTTTTGGCGTTCTGGTGGAGTAGTAGCTGTGTGTCATCTATGTGGCAAAGAGGCAGAAATTAAGCATTTTTGACGTGAAAAGGTGTTGAATGTCCCTTTAATCACGTCTGAGAAATGCCAGGTGAGGGATGGATAAATTATGAGACAAATAACAGCAGTGTGGCATATATGGTGCATTATAGATATTATTGCTGAGATTAAACGAGACGTAAGCATTTACGGAGAAAACGAATGATCGCATCTTCAGAATCACGTTCATAAACATGATGTTCCACAAAAAAAATCCTGAAATTCCCAAAACACCTTTTAGGAAAAAAAATTCCTGAAATAGTGCAAAAAGTGGCTTTAAGTTAAGTAAGAAGCAGCATAAAAGAAATGATTTTAAAAAAGAAGCTGACAGTAATGATCGCACGATGGGTCAGTACTACCGACTGTAACAATGTATGTTATGTATGAACGGTCTACCTACTGTTCGGCAGTAGAACGTGCATACTTTCTGTATGTATGGGCTGTGCTGACTGGAGTTGAGTGGAGGCTGATTGTGACCTCATTTGACCCTGAAGATGTTGACCTTGGGTCATGAATTGTATACTGCAGCGAGTTCACTACAGCCGTAATTCCTCCAAATTGTGTGCTTCTAGTTTCAGATCTTAGGTGGCCAAACCCCCAGTGAATGTTATGTGAGAGGCATGTTGACCGGGGATCTTCTGCACTTCATATAGTAGCATTGCTTGCACTCACAATGTAACAGAATGTGGTGTGTATGGAACCAGGCTGTTGAAATAAACAACTTGTACTGGACATGGGTGCAATGTTTCATGGGGTCACAAACCCTCACTGTGAGGTAGGTGTATGACCACTTTGGTTCAAAGATACCAAAAGTTGAATACCTGCAGAAAATGAGAGGTCTTACTGCTGGGCAGTGTCAAGCTATCATGGAACCATATCAGTGGCTCCAGTTCATCAGAATCCCTTTCAATTGTTTCTGGGACTGGGGTGGATACAAGGGGTGCTGGGGGCATGTGTCCCCTCAGGTTTTCGGCCAGAGTTGCACATTGAAAGAAGTATAACCTTCAGTGTGCCCGAATGACCCCCTCAAATTTTTCAGCCAGAAGCACCCTTCCAGAGACAAAGTTCCACGATGCCAATTCCAGATGGTCCAATTGGACATTCTTTGCATGAGTAGGCTTTAATTGAGTATTTCCTGGTAAATTTTTGATAAAAGGTGTTTTTTGAATTTTTGGAAAAAAAATCAGAATATGATGTTCATGAACATGACTAAGAAGATGCGACCACTCATTTTCGGCACTGATGCTTACTTTTCAATTTGAACGATGACATCACATCAGTACGGTTTGATGACGTCGTACTTATGGCACAGTTCACATACCTTAATGAGATGGTCGAAGTAGCTTAATCTAATATAATCTAACCTAACCTAACCTAAACTAACTTAGCTAACTGGTAAATTTTAATCTAATAAAAAGTGTAAATTAAAACACCTTTTATCAAAAATTTACCGGTCGGTTTAAGTTAGTTTAGTTTAGGCTAGGTTAGGTTAGGTTCGGTTAGATTATGTTAGGTTAGATTATATTAGATTAAGCTACTTAGACCCTCTCATTAAAGTATGTGAACCATGCCATACATATGACGTCATCAAACTGTACCGATGTGACGTCATCGTTCAAATCGAAAAGTAAGCATCAGCGCCGAAATTGAGTGGTCGCATCTTCTTAGTCCTGCTCATGAACATCATATTCTGAATTGTTTTCCAAAAATTCAACAAAAAAAAACCCTTTTATAAAAAAAATACCTGTTTCCCTCCTTACTTCCATGGAAAAATATTATTACATCAAGCAACTCGTATGATAGTGCAAAGTAATCTAAAGTGCAACAATAACCAACTGCCCTGACCATTAATGACTGTGTGACTGGGTTAAAAGTGTTGCGGCGCTGAGATTCAAACCCACCACCATCTGTCCGGAAAGCGGACTATAACCAACTGCGCCAACTGTCGTAGTGCGGGCGGAATACACGATGTAGAGCATGCCAACTGAGGAGATGTTTATTTTATTGATGATCTCTGACAAAGTGGGGTATGTTCTTTACACACCACCTAATTATAGTGCAACATAAACTAAACTAATCTAACCTAACCTCCCTTTGGAGAAAAGAAATATAAAAAGGAAATTAGAAAATGTGAAGCAATTTATGTTCTGAAAATGTTCAAAAGTAAAATAAACCTAACCCAACCTAATATATCCTAACGTAAGCTGTTTTTAAGAAGAAATCCCTGTTTATTTATTTTTGTTTACAAACAATTGGACACATTTTTTCAACTTAAAAGGCCTATACAAACCTAACATAACCAAACCTAACCAATTTGTTTGCTTTATGCAGGCAAGTGTGTGTAAAAACTTTTCTTGTCCCACCTTAAACCACAATGATACTGGCTGGGCTAGGTTAGCTAAGATTATGTTATCTCTTTTTTAGTATTATTGCAGATAAAAGCAACTTGATTCTTAAGAATGACTCCCTCAAATACAGTGTTTATTTTATATAATTAAGATGATGTGACCACTCATTTTCTGTGCAAGTGATTACTTTTCAGGTTGTCAAAAATGCATGATCATAATCTTCACTCTACAAATATAGCCAATCATATATAATTATCTGTACCTGGTGTGTCACAGCAGGGTTAAAATAATGGTTTTTCTTTAGGTGTGAGATGCCGAAACCGGCACAGAAGATGTCGAAATTTGTCTTCGAATTAGTGTCATTTATAATGATTTTGATGTCTTTCAGACTCAAGTTTGAGCCAGCGATGTAGGTACTTACTACTACATATCATTTGCTTTGAGATTCATAATGTAGGAAGAGCTATATTCAGGACTTGGATAAATTTACCTATGCTATAAACTGGTACCGTACGCCATATCACATCATAGTTAATCCCTTTACCGAAATTGCATTGCGAAATGTTCGTGTATCACTATTCCATATCAGGAGCATTAACATGATACCTATAAATGAGATACTGTTAGAAAGGAGACACAAAGACTTCATAAGCACTCATCAAGGAGCAGGATGTCGATACTTCTGGGAGAAGGACGTTGATTGAGTGTTCAGAAAGTGGTATTTTCCACCCTATTTCACGAATAATTTATCACTGTGTCACAGACATGATGCAGAAGAAATTCAACACTTCATGCACTCTGTTAAGTAGGTACTCATTCACATCGAAAACCTGATGTTTCTGGCTTAATTTCATATTCATTCGCAATACTGAACATTTGCAGCCATACCTTTGATCAAGGTATGGTTGTCCAGAACCTTTGATCAAGTCCAGAAGTTCCTTATGATGCTGTTAGCATTAACGGCAGCACTAATGTTTGCTAAGATTTGATGGTGTTGTGGTGGGAAATTATTTTTCACAGTCATTGTGAAATCACAGTCACAGTCAATGATCACAGTCATTAATGGTCACGGCAGTCACTGTTGCACTTTCGATCATTCTACACTAGCATATGAGTTGCTTGATGTACTAATATTTGTCTATGAAAGTAAGGAGGGGACATACTCAATTAAAGCCTACAGAATGTCCATTTGGACCATCTGGAATTGTCATGGAGCTTTGTCCCTGGAAGGGTGCTTCTGGCTGAAACATTTAATGGCAGCATTCAAGTGCACTGAAGAGCAGACTTCTTTCAAGGTGCGACTCTGGCCAAAATCCTGAAGGGACACTGGGGACACATATCCCCAGCACCCCTTGTATCTGCCCCTGTCCAAGAATCAATCGAAAGGGATACTGATGAATTTGAGCCACTGCGATGGCTCCATGATAGCTTCATGCTGCCCTGCAGCAAAACCTCTCACTTTCTGCTCACATTCAACTTTTGGTATCCTTGAATCAAAGTGAGTCATATAACTACCTCACAGGGATGGTTTGTGATGCAATGAAAACACTGCATACATATCCAGTTGTTTATTTCAACAGCGAGATTCTGTATGCTCCATATTCTGTTACATTTGGAGTGCAAGCAGCACTACAGTAGGAAGTGCAGAAGATCCCTGGTCAACATTCCTCTCACATAACACCAATGGGGGTGATTTCTGGCCCCCTAAGATGTCTGAAACTACTGATACTAGAAGCACACAATTTGAATGAATTACAGCTGGAGTGAGCTTGCTGCAGTATGCGTTTCGTGACTCTAGGTCAATGTCTTCAGGGTCAAATCAGGTCTCAATCAGCCTCCACACCAACCCAGCCTGCATTCCCAGGGGTCCCAAATTGGTCCAAGCATGCTCATATGTACAGTTGCTACATACAGTAGTACAGACCGTGCATACTGTCTCTATGGTCGATAGTACAAACCATAAGTAGTACACTCGTTACAGCCAGCATATTTATTATGCTACAGGTTTGTAGCATTTGTAGTATGTAGCTGTTTTCCATTTACAAACTTAACCTGAATAGACCCTTTCAGCTCTTATTAAGTCTGAACACTTCATGACTTTCTAACCTAACCTAGCCTGACATGTTTTGGAATAAAAATAAATTTAAGAAAAATATCCCCCCTAACACAAAAAAGAGAAAATACTTCCAACTTAAAATGAAAGCCTAAACTAACCTAACGAAACCTAACTCTTTTGTTAGCTTCATGGAGGTTAAATATGTTTAAACCTTGCCATGTAGATACCTTAAGCTGCAATAATGCCTTCCTCCTCTACCATTTCTTTGATATATCACATCAGCAAGATATTTGCAGTTTAAAATCGCACCATTTAGCATTCATACAGCAGATGATGCAGATTCCTTTCATGGCATAGTGCTATTAATTGATCCAAAATTGGTAGGTTTTATTCAATTTAATATCAGTAGGTTGAAGTCAATCCACCATCAGTGTATTTAGGGTATCCAAGAGCAGTAGGTTATAGGCAATCCAACATAAGTAGATCATAGGCAATCCAACATCAGTAGGTTCTATGTGATGAAACATCAGTAGGTTAGGGTTTTTATGTTGAAATTTTGCATTATTCTTCATTATATATTATGTGACCCAAATCCCATTTTCTCCACATGCCTTTCCAGATATGGAATAACATGTATCTGCAATGTTCCAAAAATTATGGTATTCTTTAATGTTTCTTGAATACATTTGAAGTTTATTTCCTGGTCAACTGACTACTTATTGAGATGTAAGTTCTTCAACTTGAACTGTTTATAACCTGAAAACTTGTTATTTCCCAAATAAATAAATATCAAATTAATTGAAATCACACCAGAAGGCACCAGAAAAGCCTATTTGTGAACAGAAAATGTCCTAGGTGCTTCTATGTAATTACCTTTCTTGTTCTAGTGTATTTCATTTTGAAATTGGATGTGCTTTTAGACAATGATGAGCATTTAATATTGCATGCTTCCAAGACTTCCTCAGCATGCACAGATAGCCAACACCCTACAGAATATATTTTCTTCAATAGAAGCTCCATTTTGAGTTCAAACATTTCCATCATATTTATTATTGACATTTGCCTTTTTAATTTTGTTTTTCTAAACATGCCAGAGATCTGAGTATTGACAGTATGTCCTTTCATTTTGAACTGGGATTCATAATTTTTAATCTGATGTTTATATTTTATATGCTACAGAAAGTACGGATTTATGCATGGAATTGAATGGCGATCTAAAATATGCCCTTAGTTTCTACCCTACCATTCCAGGTGTCCAGTGTTAAAATAATGATTCTTGTTAGGTGTGAGATGTCAAAACAAGTACAACAGGATGTACTCAGCAATACAGCAGGTGCAATAACCCTTGGGAAACAAATTGCACCAAGGAAGAAAACAGCTTGCTGAAAACACATGAAGAAGCATGATGCTGATACTTCTTTGGAAAGGTTGTTGCTTGCTTGTTCAGAAAGTGGCATATTGCATCCTATTTCAAGGAAAATTGATCACTGCACCCCATCCTTATGCTCCTGGCAATGTCGTTGATGTTTCATCTGCACATGTATGGACATAAAATGCTGCTATGTACTATTGGAGATTATTTATATTCAACCATGTACAATTTTACTAGTGTAAATTGCGGCCAGTCCCAAATGGTTTTGATCAATTACCCCTAACTTTTTCCTTCTGATTTCACCATTATGAAACTTTAAAATTGTACGTTATAAATGTGTAGATTAGATCGGCAGAATTCGTTTCAACTCTTCAGTTTTGAAATCAGTCCAATAGATTCTGAGATCTTGGAGGAGAAGGGGCAGAATCTGCCCCTTCCAGATTTACTTCTCATGCAAAATGCAAGAGCCCTGCCATACTAGGGTTAAAAGATAGCTACCTGTCTTTTGTTGTTCCAACACTTTTACAACTGGATGTCCGATGTCCGATGTTCATGAACAATCAGTGCGCACCTTGCAGCGTACGAGTTGTGTATTACAGCGGCAAACGCCGTGGGCAGGCCACACCAGTCTGACTGACATGGCTGACGGTTAACAGCGCCACACTGAGGAGCTCGGAGACGGCTACGACTGGAACAAGATCAACCTGCGCTCGGTCACCGACGAAACCAGCATCGACGAGTTCCTCAACACCGCACAGTTGGCTGGCACAGAGTTTGCGGTAAGGTATCATCCACCTGTTGCTGACTGATAATTGCATATAAATATCCAACTTGTGGGTTCATCTATGTGCCAGTATGGTCATGAGCCAAAGAAATGATTGCTCCATTATTTTATGTGGGAACTAAATTTCCTGGGAGTATCTGCTCCAATGTATTTGCTGTTTTGATTAATTCAAGATTATCAATGAATGAAAAATGAGTTAAACACTTTATCAAAGTAGTTCACTGTCAACCAACACCATTCATCCTCCAGATGATAAAAACGAGAAGATAAATTTCCGGAAAGGATAATGTTTTTCATGGCAAATACCCAGGAACAGCATAGTTTTCCAACTCTCGTCATCACTGCCGTAGATGGTCACCATAAGATGAAGTGCCCATTTCCTGCCTCGCTCTGTTCCTGAACGTTTGCGAACCCGTCGTGACATCACCGTAGTGAAGTCATGACGTCACCTTAATGAAGCTCCCTCGTGATACGGATAAACTCGTCTCAGCACTATCGCTGTCTCCATCTAAGATGCAAAGCACGGCGATGCCCATGCAGTCAGGTTTGATCCCATAGGCTTCATAGTATTGGCGCGGTATTACCATCGCTGTTGAGCAACACGGGAGTCAAGGCAACTAACCACAATACTTCACAATGCAAATGCACCTTTAAGGGCTTTCCATTTTTTTATTGTTGCGGAAAATTTACACTAGAATTTCGGAACCCCAATTTGAAAATGCAACCGGATAGTTTTAATACGTGTGTTGTGTATGGCCGAATTGTAGCATGACCTCACATGCCTTCTGGCGAAAGCGATGTCGGAGGTGTGAGCTCAGACCCACCCGTCGATGCTTTCCTCGGGTACGCACACTGCCAGAAGGTATCTGACAGGCCACATTCCATGACGCTCTGTGCATTGTCAGCTGTTTGTCGCATGCGTGTGGTAGCTGTTGAGTGGTTATGGCTGAGATGCACCCACGTCGGTATGGCGGCCGTCGGCAGGCGGAAAAGCTCAACATCACCTTCGTCAACCAGCAAGGTCGGATAGGCGTGCTGTCGGCCGAGGAGCGTCACCAGGTGGACGAGCTGCAGCGCGAGAGCAGGGCGCTACTGCAGATCCCCAGACGGTGAGCGGCAGTCGCAGTCTCGACCGCGGTCATAGTCATAGTCTATGTCAAAACAGCAATCATCGTCAAAATATATATAGTCACAGTATAGTCATGTACTATATAGTCAGTAATATCAGTATCAGTCAGTCAGTAATAATATACTCGGTAATATAGTCATAGACTATAATCATGTCAAAACAGTTTGCTCTGCTGGGTTGGTGTCGCGTCCAGAGATGACGCACGTCCAAAATCGGTGTATTTATTGGGGGGGGGGTCTTTCAATGCATCGCTGTTCAATGCAAATTTGGCTAATTTGCCCAAAAATCGTCCCGAAGTAACCCAGGCCAGTTATCCGGACTAATAAATGCAGGCGCGTAAGTGCGTCGCTTAATATATTGTAGAACCATTGCTTGCACTTTTCCATTGCTTTCGTTCCAAAATAGCATTGGACCCCTTCCCCCAACCATTTGCAGTGACCAAGCTATGTACGGGCATTGTCTCCAATCATTAAAGCATGAACACTGTCCATGCGAAATGCACCAGTGTGTACCTGCGTGGCGCTTCCGCTGCGTCTTGGTCCGTGGCGCACACGGACACCTGTACCGATGTGTGGTGTGTCACGTTCGTGTTCTATGTGAAATCTGAACGGCCACTTGTCACCGCAGGCCCGCCTGGGACGAGAACACGTCGGCGGCCGAGCTGCACGCCGCTGAGGAGCATGCGTTCCTGCAGTGGCGGCGCCAGCTGGCGCAGCTGCAGGAGGAGCGCGGACTGACCCTCACGCCGTACGAGCGCAACCTGCAGTTCTGGCGCCAGCTGTGGCGAGTGGTAGACCGCAGGTGAGGCGATACGACCGGCCGGCTACCACGCGCGCGACGGTCGTCCAGTTGTTAGCCGAAGTTGTGTCAGTCGGATGGGCATGCTTCCGCATTTGTGAAGCTGGAACGGTCGTTCCTTGCATTGCCGTTTACGTGGCGCTGTGCTGTGGTGTAGCTCTTTGTGCTGAACCACGTGTTTCTATGCTAGTTGGGTTGCTCAGATGCAGTGCGATGTTTGGCATCTCATGAGCATGCAAGTTCAGTGCATGTGTGAATTTGTGTCCTGTGACTGCGAACTCAGCTGGAGTCTGGCCAGTAACTGATGCCACTCTGCAGCGATGTGGTGGTGCAGATTCTGGACGCGCGAAACCCGCTGCTGTACCGCTGCGAAGATCTGGAGCGCTACGTGCGCGAGGTGAACCCCGAGAAGGACAATCTGCTGCTCATCAACAAGTCCGATTTCCTGACGGATGAGCAGCGGGCCACCTGGGCCGAGTTCTTCAATGAGCGAGGCATAAAGGCCGCCTTCTTCTCGGCCCT
This sequence comes from Ashinkailepas kermadecensis, assembly GCA_034440615.1. Classification (NCBI taxonomy): domain Eukaryota; kingdom Metazoa; phylum Arthropoda; class Thecostraca; family Neolepadidae; genus Ashinkailepas; species Ashinkailepas kermadecensis. Next base: position 549,254 of record JAOTOM010005037.1, on the reverse strand, counting down.
GATCGAGGCGGACCCGCCACCGGCCACGACGGACGAGGAACCGAGCAGGTCCGACTCGACCGATGACGAGACCAGTAGTCAGGACGAATACAGTGGTGATGAGGAGGACAGTGATGATGGGAGTGAAGCTGAGCCGGACAGTGGCGCGACCCCGCCCGAGCCGCCGGCGCCGGAGGTCATGGCTGGCTTCAGCAGCGCGCGTCTGCTGCCGCGAGACGAGCTGATCGCCCTGCTGAAGACAATGCACACGGGCGAAAAGTACACTCCCGGCCAGACCACGGTCGGCTTCGTCGGGTACCCGAACGTCGGAAAGAGCTCCACCATCAACGCGTTGCTGCAGGCCAAGCGGGTGTCCGTGTCGGCGACCCCCGGGAAAACCAAACACTTCCAGGTGAGGCGGAGTCGTCGGCTCGCTGGCTGGTGAGCAGTGGTGGATCTTCACTTTGCAGTCATGGATTTGGAGTATATAATCCTTGAGTTCATGCAATTATGTAGTATATAATGTCTGGTAAGCAAAGGTTGCATGCAATTTACCAAGACTAAGGAATAATAAGTCTTGTTTTTACATTCAAGGAACATACATTAACGATGTTTGATCGCACAGAGCCTGGTATGCCTCCTGGTGCTGGATCACATAAAAATAGCATTTACTGGCAATACAAGCTTCACACAGTTCGCAGTCATTTATGCTGTGGTACTGGACCAGTCCTAAATATACTATGTCATTGGCAAAAAGTGATGCATTTATTCATGTTTAATTATCCATGATGTTTTGAATGTTTCAGCTTCACGTACGGAGGTATATTGTTACGATAAAGAGGTAGTATTGCTGGTTGAGGTATCCACAAGACAGGTTTTACATAGTTTTCCTCCATAAAGCATAAACATGGGTTAGGCTAGGTTAGGCAAGGCTTCACTTTTAAGTTGGGAAATTTTTCAAATTTGTTTGTTGTGTAGTTAAACAAAAATTATCTTTCTTGTTCAAAACAGATCAGGCTAGGTTAGGTTTGGACAGGTTAAGTTTTTTAGTTGAAGATTTTTTAGAGAATAAAAGTGGTGTAAAATTTCCATTTTTTTATTCAATTCCTTTCTAGCATGGAAGGTTAGGTCAGGTTGTCGCATGGTTTTTTCTTTTGAACATTAGTGTTTATGCTATGTTGCCAAACTCCTAGCCTGTTTCTTGGTATTATTTTGCCTGCCAACTGAAAAGCATGAGTTTGCAGAGGACATGAGTGGTCGCATCATGTTAGCCATGTATATAAATATTGCGTTTAAAAAAGAAATTGCAAGAAATCAAAAATCACCCTGAACTGCAAATTGTCCTGTGTCGGGGTTCAGACCCCGCCCGTTGATGCTGTCCTGGTGACCTCACGAACAAAATACTGTTAGAAATTAGATATGAAGACATTGTGGAGACTCACCGCGAAGCACGATGCCCCTGCTTCGTTCGGAGGGATGTCGATTCAGTGTTCAGAAAGTGGTATATTCCACCATATTTCAAGAATAATTTATCACTGCGTTTGTGACCGGTCCTGTGTCGGGTTTCAGACATTGCTGATTGACGCTGACCTGATGCTGTGCGACTGTCCGGGCCTGGTGATGCCCTCGTTCCTGTCCACCAAAGCCGAAATGGTTGTCTGGGGTGTGCTGCCCATCGACCAGATGCGCGACCACGTGCCGCCGGTGAACCTGGTGGCGCACCTGATACCGCGCAACGTGCTGGAGCGCACCTACGGCCTGATGCTGCCCGCGCCGCGCGAGGGCGAGCAGCAGGACCGGCCGCCCACCGCCGAGGAGCTCTGCAACGCATATGGCTGTGAGTGCCGCCGACCGGCCGCCGCCCGATGCTGGGGGGGGGTAGGCTAGCCGTGGGGAAGTCTGCCAAGTCTGGCTAATCAGTGGGGATGTGGATGTGTATCGGTGTCGCGATGGAGAGAATAGGACCGGGTCGGTTCGGGGTCTGGATTGAGTTTGGTCACAATAGAATGGCTTCCAGGGAGGGTCTTCAGGCTTGGGTTGGCTGGTTTCTGGAAAGAGGATTTGGACGTGTTAATTCCTCGGGAGGAGGTCGGATTAGGCTGGGTTCATTGCTAGGAAGAAGATTCCTGTGTTGCTGTGTTGGGTTTGATGGAAAAGGTCGGACCGCTATTGACATATTCTCTCGTTCAGACAGGTAACATGTAGGGATGATCAAGTGTGATCTATGTGGCACACCTGCCCACATGCTTTGTACAGTTTCCTTTGGCCTCTGCCGCAGATATGCGGGGCTTCATGACTGCGCGTGGAATGCCGGACCGTCCTCGCTCGTCACGGGTCATTCTCAAGGACTTCGTGAAAGGAAAACTGCGGTACTGTCTGGCTCCGCCGGAGTACGATCAAGAGAAGTTCCACAGCTGGCCACTAGGGGCGCCACGGGAGCGACCGGCCGGCCAGCGGCCACCACAGGAGAAGATGGTCAAGGTGAGACTAAAAACTGAATTGGAAGACCAGATGCTAGCAAATGGGACTGGGAGCGGCCGAAACATCGCGAAAATGTCGATCTGAAAACTGTCATTGTAATAGTTTAAATAATTGAGGCTGATAGTGATAGTTCTCACCAGCTGATATCCACTGCCGGGCGATAGTGTGCCGTGGATGGAGCAACAGTGAATGCAACAGCCACGGCGAGCTGGAGAGATAGCGAAGTGAAGAATCACTGGCGGTATTACCACGGGTTAGAAAGGAGTAGCTGTGAATGCGATGGGAGGAGAGCTGAAAATATTGAGGCCTATGTTCTTGTACGATGCATAGATCATCACAGACCTTGTGGCGCTGGTACTCTTTCGTGCCGAACTAATCACAGAGGAACGGTGACCTTTTTTCTCTACAGGTACACGTATCCACTGCCTATAGTCTTTTTTCGTGGATAGTCTTTTTTCGGAGTAGTCTGAGTAGTCGGATTTTTAGATAGTCTTTTTTCCAGGATAGTCTTTTTTTCGTGATAACTGCTGGTGCAGAGATCTGTTTAAGCTGCCACATCTACAAACGTACTCTCTCGAACATTTGTATCTGCCAATATCGCTGTGACTTTACCAAACTTGTCCCAGCTTTGCATTACATTTGGAGGTGTGCGCCAGTGCGCCAATTGCCACGTGGATCGCTTCAGACACGTGCGTACACGTTTCGTTTGCGCAAGTACGCGATACGTAGGAAACTACAGATGTACATAGGTTTATGCCTGGTATGTTGTCTTGGACTCGCGAGGAAATGTGGGAAAACGCGTGTTCTCGTTTTCAGCGAACCCACCCGCGCAGCGCAGTGATCGGGTTTTTCCCGCATCTGTGTATACGAAATCAGTATGTACACCTTTCCCTTCCCATCTGCTCACCTTTTTTACACGTGGTTGCGATGTTCATCTGATACTGCACGATTGTCCCATGTTTAGCAACTTGCCTTCGTCCGCAGTTATTTTGCCTTAAAATAGGCCCTGGCTCGTGGTCGTCGTGGGTCTTAGCTGATGTCCTGTATCGCCAGCCTGCCGTGCGCGGTCGTGCTGCTGGTGAACTCTTCCCCGGCTGTGTCCCACAGCCCAGCCTGCCGTCGGCTGCCGCCGTCGAGAACAGCTTCTTCCACCAGATCGAGAGTCAGGCGCACAGCAGAGACGTGCGCGGTGTGCGACGGACGGACGGCCTGATGCAGGCCCTGCCGGATGGGTGAGGCCTAGTGCACGAGTCGCACTGCACTGTGCCAGTTATTGTCGGGGCGTGCATGAGCTTATCTGCAGGTGGAATGTGCCAGGGAACAATTTATTGATCCAATCCGCTCCATATGCTCGGTCAATTGAAACCGAGATTAGTCACGTACGCTGTGCGCTGTATAATCTATATAGCTAAATGATCACGCTTTCGTCGAAGCGCCCTTAAACTCAAATAACTCAAAGTATAATGTATAGATTACACACTGTTATTTGGACCAAACATAACCAGTCTTATCACAACACGCCTGGACAAGCTTAAGGATGCATGATAACCGGTGGTAACCGACCTCTGTGTCCACGCTGCTCTAACCCGCTTACCGTGCACCATGTTTTAGTAGGCTGTACACTGTTAGAACCTCTACGACCCCAGATTTTAGGACGGCCGAACGCCGACACTTCTTTACGTATGCTACTAGGGAACGACTCTGAGGTCGTGTCGTCTGGGAATATTTTTACCTTCCTTCGACAAGCTCGCCTTGAGGTGATATACCCCCAAGCGTGAATATTAATAACAAGCTATTATAGCAGCACCGTATATTGATTATAATACAGTTATGGGCGCAAAATGACCCTGTATGTCGACGCGCCCCTAAACTCCAATCCACCACCACTAAGGATGCATGATATTGTCGACCTCCGGTGGTATCTGTCCGTCCATTGCTGTTGTCGCCGAGGTTCTTCGCCATCTGGTGAGCAGGCCATCTGGTGGCTGGTCGCCATCTGCTGGCTGGTTGCCATCTGGTGGGCAGGCCATCTGGTGGCTGGTCGCCATCTGGTGAGCAGGCCATCTGGTTGCTGGTCGCCATCTGGTGGGCAGGCTATCTGGTGGCTGGTCGCCATCTGGTGAGCAGGCCATCTCGTGGCTGGTCGCCATCTGGCGGCTGGTCGCCACCTGGTGGGCAGGCCATCTGGTGGCTGGTGCCAATGGCGTGACGTGCCGGTCTCGTTTCAGCGGCGACACGATGTCCGAGACGAGGAATGACACTATGTCCGAGTCGAGGGCATCGAGCAAGCCGTGGCGAGCTGAGCGCACCACCAAGCGGCCGCAGAAGGGCAAGCTGCGTCGACTGTACCGGCATCTGGACGACGTGTGACGTGCCCGGTTGCCGGAGTGTTTGCCTGGGTGGGCGACTCGTGACGCGTGTGCTGGGTACGTCTGAGGCTGGTCGGTGGCGTGCTGACTGTCTCGTCAGCCGTGTGGCGCATCTGTGGGCGGCCGCACACGCTCGCTGTCGGCACTCGGCAGGCAGTCGGCTGCAGGACGGCTGCAGGGCGGCTGCAGGACGGCAGGCAGTCGGCTGCAGGACGGCTGCAGGGCGGCTGCAGGACGGCAGGCAGTCGGCTGCAGGACGGCAGGCAGTCGGCTGCAGGACGGCTGCAGGACGGCTGCAGGGCGGTGGTCAGGTGGCGGTCACGAGGTGTACAAGCGGCAACAACTTGAGTTTAGGTGGCCATCGTGGGCGCTCGGGTCGCCGCCAGTGTTGTGAACGGGACCATGTGGTAGGGACAGTCGCAACAGACTGCTTCTACTTTGCACCCATGCCTGGCCACTAATGGACTTGTTTTCCGTGACAATGAAGGAATATATCGGCAATTGGATTGTGTATTTTCTCATTGCACATGTACGTTTCGGCTGTATGCTACGTGGCGTCTCCCATGTGTCCGCTGCATTATCCCCCGACAAGGAGGCACCTTTCCGTGGCGGGGGTGATTGCGTGTTTGGAAGGTCCGGCGGGCGGTTCAATGTGGGGAGGAGCAGACTGAGAGTGTCTGTTTCATCCCTGTGTTTCTATCTCAACATCCGGTCCGTGTCCGCGTTTTAATCACTGTCCTTCACCCGGCCCCGGCCAACCCACCTTTGGTGCTGATACCCGGGATGTGTGAGTGGGTCCGTATGGCCCCATACGGGACAAGTGGCTCGTGGTCTCGCGTTGTCGGGCTCCTCTTTGGACCAGTGCCCGCTGGCCTGGCCGGCAGCGGGTCAATGGGTGAGCGGCGCTGGGTCACGGTCAGGGTGTTGAGTCTCCCTCCTGGCCGGGGGATGGTTTTCGTGCCCCGTATAGCTCATCGGACTGGGAAAAACTATTTCTTCTTCGACTATCTAAAGGAAGGATATTGCGTACATACAAGGGCAGCTTTGATGTATGCTGCGGGATTCATTTCTGACAAAGTCCCTCACACAAGCGTTTGTTATGATGCCTCTTTTGGATGTCTCAATGACTGCCGATCGCTACGAAAAAAAATGCAGGAAAGCTATGCTAATGCCACAGAAAGTGAACCAGAAGACCCAGCATTGCGCTGATAACGAGCCAAGCCCGAGAAGTGTTATCTTTTCGGAAATTTGAAGCGACTTGAAATGCTCCTTTGTACATTGAGCTAACCTTGTAATAATTTACCACTGACCGCAACAATTGCAATCAGAGGTGTAGCCAAGGGGACGGGAGCTCGTATTCCCCGTTTGCAAAATAGACCAGATCGAATCAAACATATTGGGATTTGCAATCACCGGATACTGATTTTTCGGCGCGTGAAGCGCGCGAATGCGGCCTCGGTACGTTAACCTTTTTGGAGTGGTCAGATCCATTCAGAAAATCCCGGCTGTGCACGTGCGATAGTTCAGGCATTGAAGCAAAGTTGCCTCTAGCATGGCAAGGCATAGTGCTACGTTTCGAGCATGCTCAATTTGAATATCACTAGGTGGTAAGAATGTAGCTCAGAACACTAATTCAAGTGACAAAAGAACCCTTCAATTCAAGAGAGCGGTGGGATTAGGGGATGAAGAAATTCCTCAGGAGCGAGGAAATTAGACCGGGAAAAAAGAGTCGGGCACGGAGCCCCAGCTTGGACGGGTAGTGCCGCATTTGGTTCACTGTACCACTTGTTTCACGTACCACTCACTGTTGCATTGCTCATTCCAACGCTCACTCGAAGAAAGCGTTTTGAGGGTATGAAGTGGGTGAGCGAGAGTAAAAGGGAAGACTGAGTTTAGACCTGTGCCGGACCACAGAAGCCATTTGCGCCGCCTTTAAAACGAATGGGTTTTGCAAGCAAGTATAAGGCAAGTGTACATTTACGTTGAAAGAGTTTTACGTTACAGTGTATGTGGCGTTAAGGTGCTGAAGGCGGGGCTGGGAGAGGAACATCTCCGGTACGTTGGTAGTTTTAGTTTACTTTACTCTTCCGCAGGGATAAGCTGTACCTTTGGTGGGGGAGGGTTTACAAGAAAGTTGATTTTGCCAGGGTGCCGGCATTAGCATACTCTTATTGAAGAGCACAGGGATGTTTACCGTGCTGACAAGGAGGTAATTGTCCACACTGCCTATCACTCAGGCTGCCGCGTGTTGGTTGTTAGTAGTGGTTAGTAGCAGCATGCTTTCATGCAAGGTTGTTTGTGGGATTAGTACAGTGTTTTGCATTTCGTCTCATCTATGTTCGTTGTACCTCCGGTTAACTGTTTTACGTTATAGATTGCGCGGCAAATCGGCTCATCTACGTCCGATGGCCTCTCTGGGTAATCGTTGTACGTCATGTTAATTTGTAAGGCAAGTCGGCTCATCTACGTCCGACGGCACCACTAGGTGGCCATTTGATTCCAATGGGAAAGCGAATCGGCTCATGTACGTCCGATGTCATTCGTGCATGACTATTTACGTTATTCCTACGAGTGCATGCGTGGGCGTGTTGTGCGTGATGGAGTGCGTGTTCAAGTGTGTGTTGGTGGTGTGGTGTGTACAATGCTCCTGCTTGTTTGGTGGCGTACAGATATTCAAATACAGATTGTGTCGATGTGTTCTGGTGAAGCTTGCGTATGCGGCGTGGTAGGTGTGCTTTGCAATCGTCTACCGAATAGTCCATGTTGGGATAAGTGGTCGATGTTTGCTTTGCCGGCCGATCTGTTTGCTCGTTTTCTGGAATGCTGGCGTGGCCCGGAATCCAGAGGAAGGAAAAGTTGTTTACGCTAAGGGTCACGGCTTGTTGGGCTCGATCAGTGATTGGATGTGGGCAATTGTGTGTTGTTAACTGACTGAAGGACTGATTAGGAACTGAATAACTTTCTATGTTTCTCGTTTTGCGCCTCATTAAAATGGAGCTAGAATAGCCATCGCTTCAGCGGTGTAGATTGAAAAGTTATCCTGTAGATGGTTGGGAAGCCTAGGGCCTAGTCCAGTTATGCCGATGCCTACTCTGACCTCGTGTTTTGACTCATTCGTGAATACGAGTGTTTTGTGATTGTTGACATCCGCGAATTCGTTCAAGGTGCCAAGAATTTCCGCCGATGTGATATCCGATTTCTTTTCCGAGAGCAAGTACTCGACCTTTGGTTGACTGAGGATCCAGCATGGCCTGGTGGGCGGTCGAGCTGCTGTGGTTGGCATTGTGAGTTCAATATCTGAAAGAGCCGTGACTATCTAAACACTAAAGGTGGCAGTTTGCGCCCAAATCGGCTCTTGTCGTATCTGTCATGCTTAAAGTATCGCTGTGCCGGGTGGTTTTCAGTGGATTTGATTTGAATGTGGTAGCGGCACAGCTGTTGTGTCCTCCTGAAGCGTGTCCGAGTCTACTAGAAGACTGGACGGTGTCGCCCTGAGGGTTCCTGTGGCTGTTCTGATGCAGTTGTTTATAATTGTTTCTAACTGTTTGCTCAGTGCTGGTGAAGTGGTCGCAAAGATGACGCTGTTGTATTCTAGAACGGGTCTTATGATCGACTTCTAGAGTAGCAGTAGTGTTTTCTTGTCCCTGCCCTAGTCTGCCTGCAAGTGTACGGAATGTGTTGACGCGCTTCGGGCATCTCATCGAGATTGCAGTGATATGTGTGTAGAAGCTAAGGGTTTGTCCACGTTTACTCCTAAGAACTTGACACTTTTCACCTGTTCGATGGCCTTGCTGTCGATGTTAAGGAAAGTTGTGGGTGTGGGGCGGAGGCGACTATATGTGACTGTGACCGATTTTTATGCGGACAGAGTGATGCCCCAGGTGTTACAACACTGATATGTGGTCTAGAGCTATTTGAATGGTTTTCTCAACGTTTGGGAAACATTTTCCTGTTGCCGAAATAGCCATGTCGTCCGCGAAAACTGAGTATTGAAGTGACGTATCTGTGTGATCAGCAAGTATGTCGTTAATCATGATGCGGAAAAGGCTCTGCGAGAGCACGCTCCCCTGTGCCAGGCTCTGATCCTGAGGCGTGGTGCTTGATGTGACGCTGCCGCACCTGACGTTAAGGGTCCTGTCTCTGAGAAAGTTGAGAATGAAGCGTGGATGTGTCCGTGTAGGCCTATCTTGTAGAATTTGGATGTTAACGCCGACTTGTGTACTCGGTCCAATGCGGCAGTGATGTCTAAGTATGTAGCTATTGTTGTGCGTGTGATTCGTATGCCACTTTTTATGTCGGCACTAGCCTAATGAGATTGTCTGTGATTGATTTTCGACGCTCGAAGCCGCCTGCAATCCATCGAGCAGGTCGTTGTGTTCTAGAAAATGTCGCAATCGTATGTTGACCATGCGCTCGACCAGCGTACCAGCGCAGCTGGTAAGCGAGATAGGCCTATAGCCTTTTGGAGTGGAACGATTTTTGTGCAGCCTTGGTAATGAAATGACTACACTTACCCGTCAAGTAGCAAGAGAGGTATCGCTTAGGCACCTCGAAGGTCCCATCCGCGGAAACGCCTGTGATGCGATTTCAGTATATTCATTACGATTTCGCAATCGTCAATAAGCAACCCAGTACATTCATCGAACTCCAGCATGCGATAATAAATTAGCAAAATAAGATCATATCTATGGATAGTATCGACACCCGATAAGTACAATGGGCACTGGAAACGTCTACACATAAGGTTTGGGGTGGGGGATGAAATGAGCAAAGTGGCCTTACCTTGAAGAGCACATAATTCAGAATAACGATTTAAAAAAATTGGAGGCGCACATCAAATACAAGAAGAATGCAAAGCCCAGTATATCCCCAAATATTGAAAGATTAAGCATCTCTCCATGCTGGGAACCAAACCTACTGCTTCGGCGTTGAAGTCGGAATGTTCTACGCAGTAGACTGTGGAGAAAACATGACCGACGTGAACTACGGGTGTCTAAGCGCTACCGCGCTGTCTGAGCGCATCACCGCGCTGTCTGAGCGCATCACCGCGCTGTCTAAGCGCTACCGCGCCGTCTAAGCGCCTGAATGGCCCCTCCCTGGATCCGCTAGTGCCATCAGTAGTGACAGTTGTGGTCGTCATCGATGAGCTCGTTGGGGCAGTTGGTCGGGCACCCATCGGTCGAGCAGTTGTATTGGTAAGGGTAGCCGCACGCCTGCGGCTCCTCGGAGAATATGAGTTGATACGAACAGCAGCACAAGTAGTCGCGGTGATTGGCGCACTTGTAGAACTTGTGGCAGTCCAACGGGTATGTCAGCAGTTCGCCGTCTGCAACCGAGATCATTCAACCGTTCACCCATGCGGCATCACTGGACTGAGCGGCGATTGTTCTGGCAACAAGAGATTCAGATCTGGTACTGGAAGGTGCAGTCACATTTTTTGAAGGGAGAGAGAGAGAGGGAGAGATAGACACAGATACCGATTTGTATCTGTGCACAGAGAGAGACAGAGACAGACAGACATAAAAAAGTTATATATATATATATAGTAGAGTCGGTTTTATCCGAAGAAAGTAATTGAGTTGACATTTGGAATTCAGTAGTTCGCTAATATAACTTTTGCTGTAGTCCTAGTTTGCACCTTTATTTCCTTCAGCAAGCTCTTGACCCCCTGTTTGTTAATCTTGCGACTCTCTCTTTCAGATCCTACCATCCTTTCAGCTGCTTTGCTTTCCATGATTCCGTTTATCACATCATACACATAGGATGGGCACAATCCTTGCTCCTAGAAGTGTTGTACGGTATACGTTTTACCATACATATCATACACATAGCATCGGCACAATCCTTGCTCCTGGAAGTGTTTTACGGTGTAAGTTTTACCATGCACATCATACACATAGGATCGGTACAATCGTTGCTTCAGGAGGTGTCTTACGGTGTAAGCTTTACCCTGCTCCTTGTGATTTTCAAAGAGCTGTGCGACTATGCGCTGTCAGTCGTTCTCATTTAAGACTTTCGTGTTGAAGACGGATGCATAATTAGATGTAGAAGTTGGTTTGCGAAAAGTAATATCACGAGGAATCTATTAAGGTATGGAATTCCTAGGTAAAAGTTAGTCATCAAGTAATAAATCGAAGTAAAAACTAGTCGAGATATTTAGTAAACATCCGTTTTACATATATATGTACATGTTTATATATATATATATATATATATATATATATATATATCATATATATATAAATATATATATATATATATATATATATATATATATATATATATATATATATATATATATATATATATATATATATATATATTGGTGAAAGAAGTGAGCAGTAGTAGTAAACATTTTGAACCAAAAATGAACGTCTAACATACATAATTCGTAAACTCCTCCTTCTCTAGTATTTGTACCGTGTCTCTGTGCATCGGTGAGACAGAAAGTAAGTCACCAAGTGGTGTCATAAATCGTCTAATATTGTCAACGTTTCGTCAGATTCTACTGACATTAAACAAAAATAGATACACAGCCACATACCAAGCAGGTCAACGAAGCAAATGTTGGGTTGGTACAATTATGTGCTAAGTCAGCAACGTGCTAAATTCGAGCTCGTTGGTCATATTCACTTCGTGCACAATTCAATTGCAAATGTGTCACATCGAATCCAATGCATTGAGACAAAATATACATTTGAGTGCACGACCAGTTTTTTGGGGCGACAACCTTCACAGGAAAGCGCTTACACTTTGGCCTAATTGCTGGTGAAACATATTCCACAGTGTCAGGACAATATTGTGTTCTTGCTCATTGTTGATAGTGGGCTTATGGAAGATAATGATGTCCCCTTCCATTATTTTTAGTCGTGTTCGGTTCTTTTCGTGGGCGAGCATGGTGCGTTCACCACTAGGTCCAGTCTAGACAAAGTGCGGTCGTGGGCGGTCCTTGTATGTATGCGAGGAGAACCAGATTGCAGGTGACAGTCGAGGAATTGCGATATTAACTTAGTGGTATGGCCAGTGTAGCATGCGTTTTTGTCTGGAGTTTGAAACCTCCATGTTGACATATGTAAGCATGCACTACATTGGTGTCCTTCATACTGGGTTCCGTGTGCCGGTTATTTGTCATGACGAAATATGATGTGCGTTTGTTTTTGTAGTGGATAATTAATCGAATGCAGTCATCTTTGTTACTGGGGTTTCCTGACTTTTGATGATGGGATTAACTTTCACATGAAGGTTGACAGTACCACGACCACACCTTGAATAGACAGGACCTAGTGGAGAACACCACCATACTCGTCCATGAAAAGACCCGAAATCGACAAACAAAAAATGGAAGAGACCAATATCCGTTTGCATAAGCCAACCATGAATAATAAAGAAGAACGTGTGATGTCCTGCTACTTTGGGATGTTTCACCAGCAATCAGGCCAAAGTACACAGCCTTCCTGTAAAGTTTGTCGCCAAAGCACTGATCGTGAATGCAGATTTATTTTGTCTCAATGTGTTTGTGTGGATGAGATACATCAGCGCTTGAATTATGCATGAAGTGTATATGGCCGACCGACTCGAACTGAGTATCTTGCCGACTTCACACATAACTGTACCATTCATATATATCCCAACCGTTGACTTGTTGATCTGCTTGATATGTGACCGTATAACTACTGTTCTCGAAAATGTCAGCAAAGACTGACAAAACGTTCAAAATATCAGGTGGCCTGTGGAACCACTGGGCGACTTCCTACTCCGTCTTGCCGAGCAGCAAAGAGACCCGATGCGAAGATTGGAGAAGAACAAGAAGCTTAGAAATGTATGTTACGCGGTAGATTTGAAAATAAATATATATATATATGTATATATATATATATATATATATATATATATATATATATATATATATATATATATATATATATATAGGGGGGTGTGGTGTGTGTGTGTGTGTGTGTGTGTGTGTGTGTATGTCCAATGGCTCGATACGAAAAACACAGTCTACACAGTAACCTACACCACATTCGTGACAGCCTTACCCTTATGGTCCTTGCAGACTGTTTTTGGCGGTAGCGAAGTGGTTGGCAACTGAGTGGTAGAGGGAGGTAGAGTAGTGGTCGGTTGTTGGGTGGTCGTAACTGGTTGGATGGTGGTTGACGTTGGGGTGGTTGTAGGCGTCTGAGTAGTGGTTGGCAGATGGGTGGTGCTAAGTGGTTGGATGGTGGTTGGTGACTGAGTGGTGGGATGTGCTGGGGTGGTAGTAGATGGCACTGAGCAGTTGTAGCGGATTTGAATCCGTTTGATATCCAGATCAGAAAGCATCGCTTCTTTTCCGATTCCTGAAACAGAACCATCAACCAGCTTAATTTTTAGCCCATGTCACCAGGAAAAAGAAACGCAACAAAAGGATCGGGCCAGCAAGGGCTTCAACTTTCGCTGGTGACGTGCCAGGCGAGCACGCGGACCCTAGCTGTGCATCCTTTCTCTCCCCATCCAGTTGATTTATTGAAATTGTCAACATCCCCGGTTATATCCTTCATTGAGCCCTGCAACAGGAACCTCCTCCAATGTCACGAGCGGGTAAGCCAGCTTCCCCTGGTCAACCCGTCCGCTCAGTTAATTCGGGATGGTGACACCTCTCGGCCCATCCCCGGGGTTGACGGAGTCCTGGAGGCTGAGGTCTCCCGTCGCAATGTGCTTGTTGCGACAGGGGAGTGACACGCTTCTTTTGTCTCGATATTCCGGAGGGGCGGGCGGGCCCGAAGGGCCCCATATGGGCCAAGTGACAAGTCGCCTCGGGCCGGGGTGGGCTTATGGGGGCCTCGGCTTCCTCTCAGTGCCTGCCGACCCGGCCGGCTAGGGTCGAGGGGTGGGGCGCGCAGTTAGAGTGGTGGTGAGTCTCTCTCTCTCTCTCTCTCTCTCTCTCTCTCTCTCTCTCTCTCTCTCTCTCTCTCTCTCTCTCTCTCTCTCTCTCTCTCTCTCTCTCTCTCTCTCTCTCTCTGTCTCTCTGTCTCTCTGTCTCTCTGTCTCTCTGTCTCTCTGTCTCTCTGTATCTCTGTCTCTCTGTCTCTCTGTCTCTCTGTCTCTCTGTCTCTATGTCTCTCTGTCTCTCTGTCTCTCTGTCTCTCTGTCTCTCTGTCTCTCTGTCTCTCTGTCTCCATGTCTCCATGTCTCTCTGTCTCTCTGTCTCTCTCTCCCCCTCTCTCTCTCTCTTTCTATCTTTATATCTTTCTCTCTCTCTCGCTCTTTCTCTCTTTCTCTCTCTCTCTCTCTCTCTCTCTCTCTCTCTCTCTCTCTCTCTCTCTCTCTCTCTCTCTCTCTCTCTCTCTCTCTCTCTCTCTCGGCCGTGCAAAGGCGCCACCTGCCCCGCATTGCTCCTTTGGCGTCTGGCGTCCTCCCGTCCGCCGGACTTAGGCGTCCCCCCAGTAGGGTCCCTGTGCGGTGGGGCGCTAGAGGAGCCGAATACTAACTTACCTCATGGCATCTACAAATAAAAAAATACTCCTGGTTCCTCTAGTAGGGGCCAGACCATCCTGCCACCCATCGCGTGCGGAAGAATCCATAATCAGGAGGACAACATAACTACTTTTCCCAATGCCCCTCGTATTCCCATCGTCCGAGGACTGACCAAGGATCTGGTCTCTTCTCCTTTTCAGAGACGAGATGGGTGCGATAGATTCGGTAAGATTGTCCGTTGTGCGAGGTTGAAGGACGGAGCGTTGGAGGTGTAGTTCGCAGTGGCACAGGAAGCAGAGAGGGCGTTCATGATGTCTGTGTTCGCATACAGCATGCGCAAATGTGGTAGGAAAATTGAGGAAAGCATCCAAGTTAAAATCGAACCCCATCAAACGAAAAATACATCACGAGGAACAACAATCTGCTACGATCTCAGAGACGTATCGGATGATTAAAGAGTGGATGGGTCGTCGGTGTTTAGCGTCGCAGGAGCGAGGAAGCTGAAGGCTAGACGAGGTGCAGAACTGATTACGACGAACAATGCTATCCTGACGTTCAATTCAACCGACTTCCCTTCCGAGATATGGGTTGGGTACATCCGTGTGAGGTGGTGAAAATGACGCCACTTTTTTCTCCAGAATCCGATACGTTGCTTTAAGTGTCAAAAGCATGGACACACTAACCAGTACTGTATAAATCATCCCAGTGTATCATGTAGCAAGTGTGCTTCCCGGACCATAGTAGCAAACAGTGTACCTCCGAAGTGCCATTCTGTGTCAACTGCGGCAGAAGATAGGATCCCCATACATCGTTGGACCGCGCCTGTACCAGCTACGCCAAATAGAAGGAAATGAGCTCCACCAAACGCACAAGAAAAATATAACATTTCGGAAAGCTAGGGATTTGCACAACCAATCTCATCTGAGCATATCCTACGCCTCGAAGGTTCGAAACATCACTCCAGACACATACCAGGTACAGGAAAATAAAACCGACCAACTGATCACATATCTGATTTCGCTTCTCCACTCCCTCCGCGTATCCGTCGCCTCGCCAACGACACCACAAAGCCATGCTGCTGAGACGTACTCCGAGGTGGTAAAGGTCGTTGCTCCGCCTCCAGCAGCCCCTGAAGTTGCCACGCTGCCTACTGCAGAGCGGGATCCGGAGGAGTGGCACCGTGCACAGCGAACCAAGAGGCCTACAACAACTACCTGGAGTCTTTATCAGCCGCTCCCAACGATCCTACAGCAAGCCTGAGGGTCCTGAAAGTGTCCACAATTAAATGCTCAAACATCTCCCACCAAACGCACGCCAGGTACTTCTGTCGTGCTTTAGCTCTCTTTTTAACTATATCGTTTTAACTATGTGAGAGTGGTGAGTTTCCGTCTTCCTGGCGAGAAGCTACTGTCATCCCTATACTTCAGCCTAGCAAGATTGGCTCTGACTCTCTGCACTATCGACCGATCTCTGTGACTTCATGTCTGCAAACTTATGGAGAGGATAGTTATTGTGCACCTCATGTGGTTCTTAGACCAGCAGGTGGTCTAAGCAGGACTGCACGTGGTTCTTCACCAAGACGCCAAGACCAAGTCTTCTTCTTCTTCGCCAAGACGCCTCTTCGTCTTGGCCAAGACGCCAAGACGCCAAGGCGTCTTCTTCACCAAGACGCCTATGACACAACGTGGAAACGCGGTATACTTTTGAAACTCTGGAGTTGTACAGCCCTCTGTCGACACCACTTTATCAGACACCGGGAAGGAAGACATCGTCCCCAAGATGTTCCGCCAAAAAGCACCAGCAACACCTCGACAACTACTCTACACGCACTGCTGCATACATCGATGGCTTAAAGACTGATGATGTTTGGGCTGTCCTTTTGTGAGTGTCTGCGACCAAGGCCTAGTTTCATCAATATTACGACTTGATGATTTCCTCTTCCTTAGGCATTGGTAACATCCTTTTTATCCAGTATCATCTTGAAGATAACCTTCCCTGCCTTGCAGCTTTCTTATTCCCATGATTGATTTTAAAAATTAATGGGTGTGATGAATGAATGGCTGATGAATGGTAGATGGTAGATCTCAGCATTTATTCACCTATTGCTGTACTTCCGTGAAATAAGCAGTGTTTTATGGCTTCTGACAAGAATCTTGCCTATACAATATTCATGATCAATGTACAAGAAGCCAATGATCAAGATCAAGAAGCAAAATATATGTATGTATGTATATATATATATAGATACAAAATGGGTTCCCATGGAACGCACCCATATGTGAATAGTAGGAAATCACACCACGTTCTAGAAAAGACTGTAGCTCGAGCTGTTACATACCAACGAAGACAACCGTAGATAAATGAAAACATGGCCTGTACGCCAACCAACTGAAAGCAATCACAGGAAGTGCTGGCATCCGCTCTACTGCTGTGGCATCGATGATGCAGTGCTGCTCACTGCATACAGAACAGAATACGGCCTCCATTGTGGAAACCAAACGACCGCCGCCAAAGAGAAGCAACACGAAAAAAATGTCCGCTCGATGCACATGGCAAACATTTCCTGGGTTGTTTAAATGATTCAGTGAATAAGGCATCTGCCGTTCAAGCCATCGATGAAACCATCACTGATCCAGCTCTGGTAGATGTCGACGTCGACACTTGCCCAAGCCGTACGCCGCAGCTGCCAGCACGCCACCAGCCGACAAATACCGGCTGGAAGAAGATGACTCATGTGAACTGTCGACTGAAGCGCGTCCATGAGGCCGGCGTAGATCAGCGAAGGCACACAGCACATCCACTGCCGTATGGCCATGGGGAAAGGCTGGAGAACGACCAACCGAGTACTTGCCAAATAAGCACGGACAGGGACGGCGTAACATCTCG
The DNA here is from genome assembly GCA_034440615.1 of Ashinkailepas kermadecensis. Lineage (NCBI taxonomy): Eukaryota > Metazoa > Arthropoda > Thecostraca > Neolepadidae > Ashinkailepas > Ashinkailepas kermadecensis. The sequence goes on along the minus strand of JAOTOM010005037.1, from coordinate 532,083 downwards.
CGGCAAGGGTACGCTGTACTCAAATATCTATTTTTTGTTAGCGTGGTAGCTGGTGTTGGCGGCAATTTTGTGTTCCTCGGGCCACAAATTCGCTTTTTTACGCATCGTCAGGTGGTAATTGTGTTGCCCGGTGGCAAAGCGATACCACGGATTTTGGATCGGGAATGAGATGGGCTTAGGTTGATTTTGTCGTGCAAGGTCATAGGGGTACTATAAGTGTTCGAAAATCTGACGCCTTTCCACTTCAGATAAAGACACATTTAGCTGCTTTACAACATACGTTTCTGCGACAAAAAGTTTACCTGATTTTTCGTGAGGGACAGATCTCAACATATATTCACCTATCGCTGTACTTCCGGAAGTTGGGCAATGTCTTTATGGCTTCTGACAAGTATCTTGGTTATGCAATAGCAACCATCAACGTACATGACTGGAAGAAGTCAAATCACTTCATACTAGCGGTCAGGCTAGAAACGACCAAGCGCGTCGCCACGGTCTCAAATAAACAAGCTAACGCTAGATCAGGGTTAAAATACTGGAGACGCGCCTGCTAGCTCGCAATGGGACAATGGAGAAAAGCTTCGCTCGGACAATTTCCACGCATCCCACTGCCCTGCGGTTGTGATAAGTATCAAAATTATGACATCTACTGGCGGAAGACTAAATCTCTTTTCTTAATGTTAGTATTAACCCTCGCAAGACTGGAAAGGAAGGGATGCATCATGCTCCATGGGGTCCATCCATGCTCCACGCTACATGGCATTATGAATGAAAAACGGCTTGAGTGAAAAACGCTGTAGTTTTTGGTAGCTTATGTGGCGTTGCGCGCAGGAGATGCAGCCAGGATTTTCTTAAGGAGCCCGACGACAACAAAACATGTTATGGGGACCACGCGCGCGCAGCGGTTGGATAATGTCTGGTATGGCACGGTGAAAGTCCAAAAAATTAGTTGTTCTAGTGCAATTGTTTGGATAAAAGGGGAACTGCTCTCTCCACTGGCTCTGCCTCTGATTCAGATAATTTGTATATACAAATCTTGTTCTTAACTACTGCAGTGTTCTAGTTACAGTGGTTGCAGTGTTTTTAAAAGGAACTTTTCAAATTTACACCCAGCATTTTTGGTCTGCGCGTGGGTTGCCAAATGCAAGTTCGTATTTTATATCCAGCATATTACCAAATATTACCGAAATGGCTGAATACAATGCAACGAAACCGTCCAGACTTATGGATACTAAATTCAGAACTTTTGGCACGAATCTTGTTTCCAGGTCAGGTCAGGTCACCGACGTTAGACGATTGTTCGTAAATATGTTCCGGCGGATTTCCGCAGATTTCGCACTTTTCGAGTTCGGACCCAAATAAATAGCGAACTCTGTATGAAACCTTCACGATATGCACAGTACCGTGTAGAACATTCAATCGAGGTCCAGCGATGGGTCGCATGCTCCTATAGCATTCCATAGCCTCTCATGGCACCTTATACGCAGGCTGATGTTGAAATGCAAACATGGGATTTATGTGCAAAAAGAATCCCGCCGCCCGTAAGGAGAAAGCTGATGTCTGTTTTCCAGTTGAAAGCTACGATTTGCATGAAATCGAACTCGGAAAGTAAAATCGTGTTTCCTGGGATGGTACAGGGGCGGCCCACTCCACGGTTTACATTCCGTGTTGGCTTCCATTTAGATGTGTTGCTTACGTGTACACTGGGCAGGGCACTGACCGGTGGTATTGACGATGCCATGGGGCTGCATGGTCTGCAGGCTGTAGCGGTCCTTGGACCACATGTTGAGTGCCAGGTGCGTAACACTGTGGAAGTCGTACGGAAGTGCCTCCGCGAAGCCTGGCTCGTCCCTGCCGAGACAATGAAAGAGTTCTGGCCAGCCATAGTCATTGTTGGACATTACTATTTGATTTGTTTCGATTGTATTGAAATTGTGCTCCAGCTGGGAGCCCCAGAACTTCTTGTGGCTTGAGTGATAGTCTAGGGAAGTCTCGTTCGGATCGCGGATACTTGGTCCGAAAGGATTGCTACCACTTGGCTTCTTTTGGCTGGACTTCCGAATGGCATAGGACGGCAGCCGGG
>JAOTOM010005037.1:430000-527500 GCA_034440615.1 Ashinkailepas kermadecensis | reverse complement strand
GCCAGAAGCCTGCGAGTGAAGGCGGCCGTCGAGATGACGTCATTGCTGACATGGTATGCAGATTACAGCCATGAACTCCGCGAAGTGTTCAATTGCAGGCATGAGCCATCCTTTATGAAGTCGGTTTTTTACATGCGGTATAACACGTAAGGTTCCAAAGTGTGGGGTGGGCGGCTATCACATGCAAAACTCCAAAGCATGAGGTGGGCGAGGATATCACATGTAAGGCTTCAAAGTGCGGGGTAGGGTGGGTATTACATGCAAGACCTAAAAGCATGATGTAGGGTGAGCTTCACATGTAAAACTCCAAAGTATGGGGTAGTGCCGGGGCAACTCCTGTCGGTTCCATACAGAAGAGGCGAGAAGCAAATCAACACAGGTGTGGGGTGGGAGAGCGATGACCGTTCAAACGTATGTGAAAATACGGTACCTTTGACTGCAGATTGAACTTGATATTCCAAGCGATCCATAATGTGCTTGTTTTCATTTCCAAGGTACACGCGATGCAGCATATTTATAAAATGCATAGCGGGCTGATATGCCACTTCCGCACCATGTTTACTGTTTAAGTGTAGGTGGTTTGGCACTTTCCATTGCAATACCGTATGTCAGGCATATATATTGGGCAGCATGCAACACAGTGTAACTGTTTCTGTTGCAGCAAATAGCACACAGAAACTGATATAATTTCGAACACGGTACGGTGGAACATGTCCGGGCACAAAATACAGCGCATCAAATTACTACGTACACAGCAAGGAAATTTACCCAAGCAAAGTGTGTAGTACAGAGAGAACACATCTAGTCACAGCATAAAGCATTGTGGAGCTCATCAAATGAAAACATACAGGGGAAAGCTGGTTTCTTGTCAGCTAAAATCACGGAAAAACTAAACGGCAGCATACAGCACAGGAAGCTCTCCCAGCGGCCGAGCACAGCATACGCAAGTTGTTCAACGGCAACATAAAACAGAAGGGAATTGTTCAATGGCAGTCTACATTCCAGGAGAATTGCTGGATGGCGGCATGTGGCTGGAGAAAGGCGAGCGATGTACAGCGTACAGGACAGAGGCTCTGGTCCGACAGCAGCATGCGGCACACAGGAATTGGTCGACTAAATAACATCCAAGATCCACAGATGATTTCGCCTACGAAGGCCTGTTCCCCGTCCAGCCTACGTGCCTAGCGCGTGCAGCAGCAGGTGTTTGATGTTGCCGATGGTACTGGTCTTGATGCCGATGTTGAGCGTCTGGTTGCCGCCGCGGCGGCCGACGGCGGAGAAGCCGCAGTTGTCGGCGCTCATGGTGTCTGTGATGAATAGGAAGTCGTCGGACGCGCCCGGCGACCACGGCACGAACTGGATACAGCGTCGGCCGGCCGTGGCCGTGCTGGTCTGGATGTGGTGCAGAGCCAGCTGCAGGCCGATGACCACTGTCGGCACGACCGTCCGTCGGTGGCGCCACAGCCCACGGCGATATTCGAACCACCACGGCCCTGTTTCACAAACTAATTCACAAATTTACGAAGGTATGTCTCGAGTATGTTCTCGAGTTTTAGGACAGCTATGATCCTACGAATCGTAGTTTCGTAGTTTTGTGACCACTAGTCAATTATCTGTTGCTCAGATATTTGTTTTAGGTATAAGCGGAGTTTATCCACAAGATCATCGATTTTGTGTATTATTTTAAGCAACATATGCTTCCTTTTGACAAACATGGTGTCAAAATCCATTCCCACCGGCACCATTGGTTTATCGTAAACATTGCTTACCTGAAACAATGTGCTGAAAGGAACTCTATGTTGATGTGTTCACGGTATCGTCGTCGTTTTCTGTTCGTATATATTGCGATTCGCACTCGCCAAGCACCATGAACGGAATTATAAATAGCTTCCCGCAACCTTACAATGGATGTTTTCGCTGGCGATCCGAAAGTTATCTTTGAAAACTCTCCTCTATGCGTGCATGAGGAGGGTGGGTCTAGTCTGTTGCCCGGAGTTGTTCCGACGCCCATGCTCCTCAACTATCGAACCGAATTTCATGAAACATTCACCAATCGATGCATTTGAATCGATTAACTTGGGACTTTTGTATATGGTGACTTTCACCGTAATGTAGAGCGGTTAAATTATCCATTAAACTCGAAGTGGCCATTTTCTAAAATATTGCCGCGCCCATGCTCCTAAACGGCTGTACCGAATTTCATGAAATCTTCACCAATCGATGCTGCATAGTCGATTTACTTGGGACTTTACAATATGGCGACCTTGACCTTGACCTTGACCTAAGGTCACCGAATATGCTTTTCATTTTTGCCACGCCCATGCTCCCAAACTACTGAACCGAATTTCATGAAACCTTCACTAATCGACGTGGAGTGATCGATATACTTCGGACTTTTTAGCATTGTGACCTTGGCTTTTGGTCAAAGTCACCTAAGATGCATATAACTCTTTATATCGGTTGTTGCCACGCCCATGTCCCGAAAGTATTGAACCGATTTTCATGAAACCTTCACTCATCGACATAGAGTGATCGATATACTTGGGATTTCTGAATATGGTGGCCTTGACTTTAGATCAAGGTCATCAGAAATGCACAAAATCGTGTATAAGGCTTACTGCTATGCCATACTCCGAAACTACGGAGCCGAATTTCATGAAACCTTTAACAATCGACGTGGCGTAAGTGATATACTTCTGATTAAAAAAAATATGACCTTGGCTTTAGATCAAGGTCACCAAAGATACACAAAATTCCTTTTGAGGGTTGTTGCCACATGCATGCTCTGGAACTACTGAATCGAATATCATGAAGCCTTCACCAATCGACGTTACATGGTCGATATAGCTATGACTTTTGAACATGGTGACCACGGTGTTAGGTTAAGGTCATTAAAATCCATACACAGCTGTTCATAATGCCCTTGCTGCTTTACCCATATTCTCAAGGTAGGTAGATGTGGATAAAAACTTCAGAAATTGACAGAGATAGTGTCTGAATCGCATAAAGAACCATTAAACAATACTTAGCAGTTTTCTGCATTTATGAAGACCTTAAGCCGAAACCGAGGTTACCATTTTTAACAGTCCCACGTATATCGTCCACGCTGTGTCGATTGGTGAAGGTTTCATGACATTCGGTTCAGTACTTTCGGAGCATGGGCGTGGCAAAAATTGAAAATAAAGAAATGCTGATTTGGTAACCTTAGGTCAAGGCCATGGTCATCATATTGCGAAGTCCCAAGCAAATCGACTATGCTGCATCGATTGGTGATGGTTTCATGAAATTCGGTCCAGCCGATTAGGAGCATGGGCGCGGCAATATTTTCCAGAATGGTCGCTTCAAATTTAATGGATAATTTAAATGCTCTGCATAACGGTGAGAGTCACCATATTCAAAAGTCCCCAGTGCATCGATCCCAATGCCCCGATTGGTGAATGTTGCATGCAATTCGGTTCGGTAACTGAGGAGCATGGGCGTGCCAACAACTCCGGGCAACAGAGTAGACTCAACCGCATGAAACCTACGACTCATGCATCACGCCTCACGCACATGTATTCGTCAATTCTTCATGCTTTTTACGGCAAAAATGGAACAGCTCGCAGTCGTGAAACTTCTTTCAGGGTACTTTATAAGAATGCATGAATACATCGCTCCGTCATTTTGATTGTGTAATTCGTAGGTTTGACTGTTTGTGGAACTCGAATCTACGAATGTGCAGCAAATTTGCCGTACATTCGCACTTTAGTAGCTTTCTTAACTTCGTGAAACAGGGCCCAAGTCAAATGCTTTGCAGCGTCATCGGCTACATTGGTGAGAAACTGCATGCATTCCCAGGCGTGTTTTACGATTGATGCACTGTCCTGAAAGCTCCCATGGATGTTTTCCCATGTGACTTTATGTTCTTCGAAGGCAGAGATGCAGAAACGTCTCAAAAAGTGGGGAGGGGGAAACCCCCTTTGAAGTTGATTCTTACCATGCGTCGCCATATTCTTAGTGTTAAACCTTCACGAAAAGTGGGGTTCATGGCACCCCTGCCCCCTGTCCCAACACCTATGATTGAAGGGCACACATGCCCGTAAAATAATACAAGTATATCCACCGATGTCATCCACATATGTGCTGACGTGTGGCCATGGCAGGAGCAACTATGAAAGGGCAAACTTATAGGCATCCGTCAATGTAGTGAGAAAAAAAATTACTGCCAGAAAATGTCAATAACCACAGAAAACATATGCATATATCCGACTTCGGAATTCAGAGATCAGTGTTGAATCGTTGTTCCTAATTTACTTAAATGCGCTTCGTGCAGCTGCCTATTCCGGGAATACAACGATGGCGTTAGGTACATCTCTAATTTCCAACAGAAGCAAAAAGTAACATATTAGGCTGCGTTGAGCACAGCAAGAACAGCTTTGCGTGACGCAACATGGGGAAAGACCTAGCGGGGTTTGGTAGCCATCAGTTGAGGAGATACGTCTGTGTGGCACGCGACGACGGCTGTCTACTGGCGGAGTGAGAATTCCGTCCACACGACGACAGCTGCTTACTGGCAGAGTGATAATTCCGTCCACGCGACGACAGCTGCCTACTGGCGGAGTGAGAATTCCGTCCACGCGACGACAGCTGCTTACTGGCAGAGTGAGAATTCCGTCCAGGCGACGACAGCTGTCTACTGGCAGAGTGATAATTCTGTCCACGCGACGACAGCTGCTTACTGGCAGAGTGAGAATTCCGTCCAGGCGACGACAGCTGTCTACTGGCAGAGTGATAATTCTGTCCACGCGACGACAGCTGCCTACTGGCAGAGTGAGAATTCCGTCCACGCGACGACAGCTGCTTACTGGCAGAGTGAGAATTCCGTCCAGGCGACGACAGCTGTCTACTGGCGGAGTGAGAATTCCGTCCACGCGACGACAGCTGTCTACTGACAGAGTGAGAATTCCGTCCTCCAAATATATTGCGCTGTGTCCATGAACCAGCATAGTTCAATTTGGTTTGATCATCAAGGCCGCATCCATTGCAGCCAATGTGAATTTATTGCTAACCTTCACAGGAACAAATGTATGCACTGAGCTTGATTATCCTCTGCCAACTTTCTGCTCAGAATATCTTCTGCGTTTTGTTTGCCCTGATTTCGAATTAAATACCTTTCATTATTTGCAATGGGTAGTGTGGGTGCAATATGATCCAGCCGGGGTCGATGCAGCCTAAAGCACTACTAACCACTGTGGACTCCAATGTAGGCATTTGGCAAGTTCCTACCTACCACTACTGTATCAGGATGTGTACTATGAGACTTTTGACCTGGCCTGGCCATTTAGCGATGTCTGTGACGAGGCCAGGTAAAGTGTCACAGATTCCCAAGATATCAGCTTTTCTCTGGTGCTCATCTCCCAGTTCTGTGTGAAATATTTTGCATGCACATCGGGGCAATGTCCGTTTTCCTAAGGATTTTGATAATTGATCTGCACTGGAAGGCTTACCGAAAGTGGAAAAATAGTACCTCCGAGGGTAGATTCGTGACAAGTACCGCACAATTTTTTTTAAAGCCCGCGGCTTCACAAACAGAAAGAGAGGTGACAAGGCGCGATCCCCCTGTTGGGTTAGAGGGCTGTCAAAATGCTGAAGGCTGTGAAGGTATGGGACGCTTAGCTTCCCAGATGCATGAAAAATGAAGCGTCCCACACATTGTTCGGAAGTGATTTTGCTGAGTGCCGATTGAAAGGACTTTTATGCTACGAAGAACTTTGCTTACAGGAACTGAAAACAAAGGGTTCCGCATTATCGAAAAGTCGGCTCCAAAAAGAGTATCTTCGCTGACACGTGACCGTACCTACTGGGTTCCGTACGTCAGCCACGTAGTGCACGACTCCGCCGGGCCACAGGTTCACCACATCCGGCGTCTGGAGGCGCCACGTGTCATCTGGCTCGGCCCACGGCTCCACCTGTCGAGCAGTGTCACGTCTGAGGTACCGGGGACGTTCACCAGGGCACCGAGCTCCCGGCGGCGTGACTTTGGCGACGAGTCCCACCTTTCGAGGGAAGGTAGTCGTGGCAGGGAGGATCAGTGCAAAATGTGCGCTGCAGGCCGTGTCTTGTGGTGGTGATTGGTTGATTGGTTATCGGGGCTTAAGGGCGCACCGACAGCGGGGGTCACGTGGCACTCACCTGTGGTGGCGATGACGGAACTAAGTATCTGCATATTTCCGAGCAAGGACGATGTTTTGGAAAATATGGGTGTGAGGGTGGACATTGCTAAAGTTGGTGGTCTCGAAAACCTCGCACATTCTGACGTATTGAACACCATGCTAAATAGCAAATCATTGGGGGAGGTTCGAACACTTCGAAAGAGATAAGGCATTCAAGCTGGGTTTTTTAACGGAAAACTGAATGTATGGAATACTATGTTTGATGGCCAAAGAATGATTAGACGACGCACAGAATAAAGAGGACCCTTGTTGCCCGAGATTGACATTCAGCCCGCCAATGTACATGCGCCGTACTACCCAGTAATGGTACGCCTGGGGTTTGACACAGTGAAATAACGCCCTTTTCTCATCTATGCACTGGTGTGAACTTCGATAACTCTCGCCCGTGCAGGGGCAACACCCCGCCCTCCGTGCACTATATTTGTTGGCGACCACGGGGAAACGGCTTGTGTCAGCGCGCCGCCGCTTGGCATATCTCATGGTCAACGTTTTGTATAAAAATATGGAGATGTCCATGGCTCACCTATGACGTCATAAGTGGGACATGCCAGGCCGTTTTTTGCCTAAATCGTGAATCTTCGGCGATTTTTCTCGCTTATTGCCATCAAATCACAACTAATGGGCATGGTAGTATGATGGATAACTCAGCTAGCCTGCCTGCATAGGTTATTGTCATTTCCAAGTTCGGCCTGGGTCAGTGACCTAATGTGATCTAAGATAAATATTTTCGGGTTGAAAGTCGCTGATGGTTAATTTGGATGCCAAATCTGGATTTAGAGCCTGATTATTTACTTTATGGCATTCAGAGATGCTGAATGCCGCAAAGTAGCGTTTGAGGGCACTATTTTGAAAATTTATGGAATGAGGTGAACACTTTCACCTCAGCTGGACCTTTACCTATCAATTGAAATGAACAATTCACACATGGTTTCCTAAGATACTGAGGAACACCATGGTGAACATTTGAAGCACACATCTGCGACGGTTTTCACAGAGGCAGCGATTGAATAAAAAACCTTTGTATTTTAAGAAAACATGCCATTTAAGGTGACCTGTTAGGTTTTCCAATGATCCAAAACATACAAAAACATGGTAGGTATCAGTCGTGAGACATCATAACGTGCAACACGCAGATATGTGCCAAATGTCGACAGTTGTCCGTTTGAAAATGCAGGGGCTACAACAACACCCTCTACAATGACGAAGGTGAAAAGAAAAGCTGCCGTGCACGGGTGGGCAAGGGTTAGTATCTAAGCACTAGCGCAACCAGGGGGGGCCAAGGGGCCATGGCCCCCCCCTAAATTTTTGGGGCCCGGTCCGAGCCAGGGGCCCGCGAAGCGGGCCCCTTGCTCGGAGTGGGCCACCCTACTCAGAGCCCTGGCTAGGGGCCCGCGAAGCGGATCTGTGGCTCGAATCAGGGGCCCTTTGAACCAACTGAAAATCTGGGGGCCAGTTTTAACCAGGGCCCGCCTCGAACCGGGGCCCATTTTGATTCAGGGGCCCGCATTGAACCAATAGCCCGCTTAGAACCAGGGGCCCGCTTCAACCTGGGGCCCTGTCTTGAACCAGGGGCTCTCTGGAACCAGGGGCCCGCTTAGAACCGGGCCCACTTTGATCCAGGGGCCTGCATTGAACCAATAGCCCGCTTAGAACCAGGGGCCCGCTTTTACCTGGGGCCCGCCTCGTTTTAGTTTTTACAAACATAGGGGCCGGCTCAAAAGTAAGTGCATGTTTTCCGCAGACTTTTTAAAAACATGAGGGGGGCCCGCTTGCGAGGGGGCCCGCTCTCCAACCGTGGCCCCCCCCGAACTGAAATCCTGGTTGCGCCACTGTATCTAAGCACGCATGATGTAGGGCGGGTACAGTTCGTGACGCCGGCGGGGCTGGGGGTCTTGGCTGGCGGGGCATTTGATGTCGGCATTATCTCTTGTGTGCCTTAGTAGGGCGCGTAATGGCCGGCTGGTGCGGCTCATGTGAGCCGGCGGATGCGGCTCACGTGGCCGGCGACTTGCTGCAGGTAGTCACCTCCGCCGGTGGGCGTGGCCGACTACTTGGGCGTGCGTGACGACTGGTGGGCGTGGTCGGATGCTGGTGATAGCCGCGTGGTAGTGTGGGTGTGTCGGCCTGCCACCGCCCCTGCCTTCGTCCCCGTTGTTGCTGTTGTTCTGCAGTTCGAACGTCCGCTGCCACTGCGCGCACAGCGCCGCCTTCGCTGTTGTCCTGATGTCCGTCCCGTCGCTGCCGCTTCATGATGTGCACGGCTGCTCCAACTGTGTAGACCGGTCGACCGCCTGGCCCGTGCCGCCCATACACAACATGGATACAGCGAGGCCAGGTCTTCCACTGTCACCACTTCCATCCGTGAGTGGAGATCTAGATGGTCGTGGCGCTATAGAAGGCTAAGAAAACCCGTCGTTGGGGGGGAGGGAGGTGCAGGCAAGGGTAGGCATAGCAATTGAGATTGCGTCCATTGCCGGCCTTCATCCAGCGCCGGGGCCCTCTTGTGTACTTAGATCCCTCTTTCCTTCCCTCCTTCTCCCCATCAGCGATATTGTACGTGTCGCTGGACTTGCAATTTGAAGGTCTGTGTAATTACACACAGTTAAAATTTTGACGACGATGAGTTTCTGACAGCTGGATGCATATATCTGGCCCCAACGCCTCCCATGGTCCTTAATTACTCATAGCTACGTCATGCACGCTCCAACTTTGCCCATTCATTTTGAACATCCTCTCCATTTGTTTAATCATTAACATGCTTGGCACATAAGTTTCCCCTCTAGTGGTACGTGAGCCTTCAGCAAATCCTACTCTCTCGGATCGCTGTTTAGGGCTCACGAACCCAAAATTAAATGTAAATTACCCATTCTTAGGTTCACAACTGTAACCCTAGCTGTACGTCCTTTCCATGTAGCCCTAGCTGTACATCCATCCCATTATCCGTTAACTGTCAAAATATCTGATTATGTCCTGCATCCAACCCTGTAGCACCAACTCCTCCCATGTCACGAGCAGGTACGCCAGCTTCCCCTTGTCCGCTCAGTTTTATCGGGGTAGCCGCGCCCCCTCGGCCCGTCCCCCGGGGTTGACGGAGTCCTGGAGGCTGAGGTCCCCCGCCGCACGGTGCCAGTTGTGACGGGGGACCAACACGCCTCTTCTGTCCCGATATTCCGGAGGAGCGGGCGGGTCCCAAATTGGTCAAGTGTCAAATTGTCTCGGCCTGAAGACCTGGGCTTTGGCATGGTGCCTGCCGTCCCGGCCGGCTGTGGTCAAGGAGTGGGCGGTGCTGTAGCTCGGCTGGGTTGGTGAATCTCTCTCTCTCTCTCTCTCTCTCTCTCTCTCTCTCTCTCTCTCTCTCTCTCTCTCTCTCTCTCTCTCTCTCTCTCTCTCTCTCTCTCTCTCTCTCTCTCTCTCTCTCCCGACCATGCGAAGGCGCCGCCTGTCCCGTGAAGCTCCTCGGCGCCTGGTGTCCTCCCGTCCGCGGGCCGAACGCGTCCCCCTGTAGGGCCCCTTTGTGGTGGGCCGCCAAGAGGAGCAGAACACATCCACATCACATGGCAACCACAAACACAAAAACAACTCACCTGTTCCCTCTAGTATGGGACGGACCAGTAGTAAAGTCAGTCTTCCCGCACCCCGTATTCACAGTATAAAGTCACTAGAAGCAGGTAAGTCTTTCCTCGCTGACACTAATCCAAAGAAAAGGAGTGTTGACAGGCTGGGGATGGTACTGAGGCATCAAAAGCTGAGGGACGGCTAAACAAGACACTCTCTCTTGGTGAGCGCTTTTAGGAAATGTGCGTTATGTGAGCGTCTTTCCGTCCTGTAACATAGTGACGAAGCATATTACACTACAATAAAATGCAACAATGTAAGGAATATCAATGTAACAATCTTGTGTTAATGCATTACAGCATAATAATGCAATGCAATGAAGTATAATAATGGAATGCAATACAATGCAGTGTAATACCGCAACACAATACAGTATACTAATGTCATGAAAAATAGCATAATAATGCAATGCAATGCAGTATAATACTGCAATGCAATACTGCAATGATCTGCCATCGGCAGATCATTCGAGAACTTGTACGGTCGGTCAGAATCCCAGTTATAGACTATGATAATTTTGCACTGTGAACAATTAAATCAATACGATCTGCATCAGCGCTCTCACTGCCGCGTCTCACTTCACCGAGCTACCCCTACCATACGCCCTGCATCGGTGGATAGCTCGTAAACCATCACGGTGTAGTGAGTGGGCCACCGGCATACCCCATCGTTCTCTTTACCGTGATCGCTGCTTTCGACACGCCCTCAGTGAGGTGGGTCGTGACGTCCATTTCCACTTGTCCTATCAAATTGTATGCATTGCATGTAGCACGACCACCGGATGTCTTCCGCGGCATTTCTCGTCCCCGCAGTGGGGTCAGCCATCGCTACTCGGCTGGCTAGGGACTAGCGCTTCGGGTTACCACAGCCGCCCAATAACGGGCGTGGAAACACAAACGGTGTTCATGGGGGATATTCGTGGTCCAAATTCTTCCAATCTCCCGTCTCATATCAGCGTTCCTGTCTCGGTCCTCCAACTCGTCGTGTTGTCTGACGTTCGCTTGCTTCTCTGTTTGAATTGCCAAGCTATGGGCGCTGCATGGTCCATGCAGTCGATGCGCCTCTAAACTACATTAGCTAACTACAGCATTGCATGTGCGCCTGAGGTTACGTTAGCATCACTTAGAGAGATAATAACACAGCTTACATTGTCATATACATTTTTACTGCGTTGGATCGATAGTAAGGAATGATGATTGATTTCAAACATTGAAAAGTTGGGACAGTTTCGATGAGATATGCACTCCAATATAAACTATCCTATCGATATGCAATCTGTGTGCAATGCAATCTATCGATATGAAATATATGGTATGATATACCACCATATCGATATGCTATCCATGAAATTTATACTACCCTATCGATATGCTATCCATGATATAATATACCACCATATCGATGTGCTACCTATGATGTGACAGATACCCTATCGATATGCTATGTATGATATGATATACCACCCTATATCGATATGCTTTCTGTGATATGATATACTACCATATCGATATGCTTTCTGTGATATGACATACTACCCTATAGATATGCTATTTATGATATGATGTACTAACTACCCTATCGATATGCTATCTTCACAAAATCGATCTTCAGGGAAGAGATAAAAGCTTGGTGAAAGTGACATGTTGAGCAACTTTTTCCACTTCGAATGCAGTTAGCGTTGCGCTACTTTTAAGCGGATTGCGGGTGGATGGCTTACCCCGTCTAAGAAGATGTCACCCTCGTAGAACTCTGAAATGAAAAGGGCGTCGTAAGTCACGGCAGTGTAGCTTTTAACGTGACTTTTAACGCGGGACCCTATGGTCTCATGTCAAAAGTTTAAATTATTTGGGGGGGGGAAGGGGGTGGCAAAGTCAATATTGAGGGGGCACTTGCCCCCTCAAGTACATAAAACAACACCCCTGGTTATCCGTATCCATAGCGCGGTAACGTAGGTAATGTCTCTTTAGCTGGAATGTCGTTATCCACGAAAGTAATGCACATGTCTATATTTGATTGCACTATAGTATCGATTACCCTATATTATTAATCGGTGTATGTGTGCAGCAAATACAATTATTATATTCGAAATATTACATGGTTACTTATGGAAGCATCCGATGTCGGCAGAGCTTCTATGATAGTGGTAGCTGAAGATTTTCCCATTGCGGCCGCACCGATAGCTGGGTATGGGTGGTCACCATGGTTACTCACCAGGGCAGAATCCGTAGCCCAGGCCGTCGCCGCCACCAGCCGTTTGGTGCTCGTTCCATGGAAGCAGCGTCTGCAACACATTTGTTTGTGCAGTTCAAGAGCGCAGTGCGAGGTGGGGGGTGACCGAACTGCAGCACCAGTGCGGGATCCCAGTATCGCCTGTCGGCTCTCGGTGATGATCAAGATGACCTCTGGCAGATGTGCTGATCCCACCTAACGCTGCTCTGCCTGCCCGCTGTCTGTCCGGTACAGCCCGGTACAACGCACGACAATGGTCGCTGGGAAGCGCACCAGCGACTGTTCAGTAGGCATGGACTTGTCCCGCGGACAACTCACGTTGTTTAACACGTGCATCGGAGGGGGAAGTAGCGCAATCCGCCTAACTCCTGTTTTTCGACGATATCTCATAAACGGGAGGGTATATTGTGATGCAATCTTGTGACGTTGAAAATTGATCAGCACAACCTTTGGGCCGCGTGTTAAATGGTGGCAAACAATGAATATCTTGGCCGGTTCTTTATCAATAACACATGTTACTTCTCGGAACTGTCAAGCGGCTGGTGCTTTCGTGCACTATGGTTGAAATATCAATTTACCACTAACCTTTCAGATATGTCTCACTCCCTCCTTCCCACACACATCCATGCTGAATCATGCACATCATAAAAATGTCAGGCAGCTCAGACGTAGAGATCAGGTGAGCGGGCTGTTCGAAGACCAGCCCTTCGTCTCAGGGGTCTCGGGGAGCATTCATAACATCCAGAGTTCATAACGTCCAGAGGCCATAACGTCCAAAGCTCACAACGTACAAGGATGATAACGTCCAAAATGCGAAATAAAGTCCAAAAAGTCCAAAATGTATCGGACAGGGTGCGTTCATAACGTTCAGATTTCATAACGTCCAAGGATCACAACGTCCAAAACTGGCTTCAGAGAGAGCGTTCATAACGTTCAGGGTTCATAAAGTGCAGAGCTCATAACGTCCAATAACGTCCGAAAATAGTTCCTCATTTGTCCGCTAGAGGAGCCAGCGAAGCCCTGACGGTGAAATCGTGCGGCTGTGTCTCCGTTTTCTGTCAACAGGTGGCAGTGGCAAACGTGGCGTTTCGTCCACCCCTTCAGGCAGGCTTCAGCAGGGGATGAAGCCTGTCTTCTCCATCGCACACCCCGGTGCGTCCGATTTGGCATGCGTGTTATCTATCGCTGATAACCCACACCCCTCCAATAAGCGCACCGGGGAAGCGTCAGTCGCCGACCGGCTGGCCGCAAAAAGGCCGCGGACTGGCCGACCGGCCGACCGGACGGGTCCATGCAGAGGACCGACCGCGTAGCCATTGTTACCAGGTTGATATGATGAGCAAATTTGAGCAGCCTTTTCCTCAGTCTAACCTCAATATTGTTCACGAAGATTATAAATAGAAGAGTATCTTGAACGGAGCCCTGTGGCACACCAATCATAATTCTTCCATTCAGATTCATATCCATTGCATACTACCTTTTGTTTCCTTCCCCTTAACAATGTTTCAATCCAGTCAAGAACTTCCCCATATGCCCCGTGCTGCTGATGAATGAAGTAGGAGACTCTGTTTGGAAACCTGCATGTATAGTTCTATGGGATTGAAAAGCGATGAAAACCATGATGACAAACATTTTAACCACTAGGAACTGCATAATTAGATAAACACGGAGATTTATTAATAGATTTCAGGGACCGATCCGCTAGATGACGATTGGCTATGTATTTCATGAAGTTATGTCTGCGTTTCGACTGTGACGGCTAGGCATAGCCGGAAATAACGAGTGGTTTAATAGGCACGAAACGCGGATATTTATGGCATTGCATTGAGAAAGACTATATGAGATGATTGCCTGAGTGGCTGTTCGTGAATCCATTGGTGGATATATTTGACTGATAACTATGGTGGATTCCTGATCTCGAACCAACCGCAATGACACATAAATGTAAACCGGAGGCGGAGGTCTCGGGATCTCCGTGTCAATATCGCTGCCAGAGGAATCGAGGATCGGCGGGGAAGGCAGAGGGATCACGACGGAACGTTCTTATCACAACCAACCTGAATTGAAATCACAACTGGAACGAAGAGAGAAATAGTGTTTTGCACCAGTATGTCACAATACGCCCATGTGAAATCCAATCTAGCTCTTCTTGAGTGTGCTCTTCAAATCAAACCGAATGAAATTGGACAAAGGCCGCCATATGGAATGGGCAATTCCACGACAAATCGACAATTGAAAGGGCAAAAATAACACTCAATATTATATATTTTGATGAAAATAATTGTGTGGGGTTATCTGATGAGCCGAATCCAGTCGTGCCATTTTTAGAAAGATCAGGTCAACGGTCAGGGAGTTATAGCCTCGGGCAATTTTTAGATGTCACCGAACAAGGGTGTCTTTTTAGGACTATTATTCAATGAAGAACAATCTGAATTGTGCAAAAGTATATATCGATGAACTCACAATGACCCACTGTATCTTTTGGCTATTTCCAAGTTATCGTTTGCTGGATATTTGAAATCGTGACATCGTCACCTTAGGATAAGTGACCTATTTTACAAAAAGGGGACGAGTAATCTAGGGGTAAGTTGCCCGTCTCACAATCGATAGATTGTTGGTTCGAGTCTCATCTGTCGCTGCTCTTCGTCCGCGACCAATCGGCGCGAGAGATTGGCGACGTTACATGACTCAACGGTCGACGTGTCGAAAAACCAACCACCACCACCTTCCGGGACCGTCACAATGCGATTTAAAGAAGTGCATAAATAAAGTTCGATAGAATCTTTCGAAGCAAAAAAGTAAAAAACAGGGTTTTGCTCTTAAACCCCTACATATCCGTTTAAAAATAGGCATGCATGGTTGTTTTCGCGCTAGTTTATCGTGACCTATATGAATATGTATTTATAATGGTATATTGCTGAAATACAATGTTTTTGGCGTTCGAGACACGTGATGGGATGATAATGTTAGTCATCTGATCTTGAATGTTGTGTTGCACAAGCGTTCTAACTCGTGACGTCAAGGGTCAAACACAATATCAGGAATGTCTCCAAATTGTGGTAGTAGATGATTTCTGAGTTATACCTTACCATGAATTACAAGGAGAAAGAAGCATCCACAATATAGCAATCACATTCCGATGACCGATAAACCATTTGCACAACCATTGCACAACCACAACATCGCACAAATATAAATGTACGAACGTAGTGAAATATCAGGGAGGGCACAAACAAGGGGTGGCACCGTGTTTGGGTGCCCAGTGCTCACTGCTCACTCTCGCTGAACATGCTGCCTGTGAAGCGATGAAATTTCTGATGGTGCCGGACGCAGTCAAGGTGAAAGTATAGCTATTTTTATGAGTCTGATCAGATCAGCCGAATGTGTCTCGGCAGGACCGACCGTGTCACGGTGCGACAAGTTGATGGAACCAAAAGTAGAGTTCAGAAAAGGTTTGCTTTTGAAAATTTGTGTGAGATATATGATATATACAAGCAAAACTCTGAAAACGCTCGCACCGGCTTCTTAACCTTTGATACCCTTCATCCGAAGCATTGCGTCTTGGCAGGCAGCAGTGGGACGCACTCGGTGTGCATGTGCACTTATAATCAAAACCCAAAACTGCTTATATCGGCTCTCGGCCTTCCCGTTCTCAAATACCGCAACCTCCTCGATCACGCTGTATTTCGCATGTGTGTGTATGTGATACATTGAAAACCGTGATTGCATGATGCACAACTGAGGACTGCCCTGGTGAAGACGGGGTAATGAACTTTCTAAGGACTCGCGGACAAATCAGGAGAAGAGAGTGAAGGTGATTTAGCCCCAGATGATGACTTGGATAATTATATTAGGTACAAACAGTGGATGAGCACGCATCGCTGTACACTCGCAGAAATAGTTTAGACCAAAGAGGGAAGCATGCGATATTTCAGCCCGCAAACCGTGAAGCTGATCAAACACCACTTTGTGGCTGACAAACAAGGCCAGCACTTCACCTACGCAAAGGCTATTGCCAAGGAGGGTGAAGTGATTGCCCAGTACGATTTCGCCGACAATTATTAATTTGTGGTGCAGGATTCCACTGTGATTCGTCCCTGTGTACGGGGCACCCGTTTGCAGTGTACTGGCGTGAGGACGAGGTGCTGTGCCATCAAAGCTACTGCTGTATCTCTGACGGCACAAAGCACAACACTGACATGGTGCATGCGTTCCTGCAACGGCTTATCCCAGAAATTCGGACCGCAGTACCTGACCTCCAAAAATATGTATTTAACAGACGGCAGTATAAGAATAAACATGACTTCGTTAATGTGTGTCACCATCAGGCAGATTTTGTGGTACCCTGTGAGTGGCTTTTTTGTCACATATCATGGCATGGACGCTTGCGACGGCATCAGGGGCACAGCCAAAGCGTGCCGTGACTCAAGAGAGCCTCAAGCGCTCGCTTAACAGCCAGATACTGACGGCGGAGGGCACGTTTGAGTATGTGTCGCACAAGCTAGCCAGCTGCATCAAATTCATATTTGTATCAAAGCAGGAGGCAATGGACGTCACGACCCACCTTACCGAGCGCTTCCCGAAAGCCATCACGGTGAAAGGAATGGGCGCGAATGATCAATTCTGGTCGAAGCGCCCTAAAGCCCAAATAACTAACTAACTAACGGTGAAAGGAACACATGGGTACCACAAGTTCGAACCATTGACCCACAGCATCGTAATAGGTTATGAAGTGAAGTGGGTGAAGTGAGACGCGTTGGTGTGCGCGCTGATACGGATTGTGTTTATTCATATTATCGCAGTGACAGTTCATCAGTCTGAACTGGGATTCTGACAAGGTATTGGATGATCTGCACATCTGTAGATCATTGCGTTGCATTGCATTATAATGCTTTACTGTAACACATTATGGTATTGCATTGCATTGTGTTGCTTTATTTTATTACACCGATGTAGACGGCTCATGATCCAATGCGATTCAGTTTAAGCTCAGCATGTGTCAATGGATGCGTCCGCGCCAAATTTGTTCTCAAGCAGTTCAAGATGAATGGGATTACTCATCGTGATGGAATACTTGCACGTGATGGGATACGTGCCACGAACATCAAAAGGCTTGTATTTCAGGAATGCACTGTTCTAAACCAATAATAGAACAGGCCACGATAAACTAGCGCAGAAACAACCATGCATGGCTAATTTCGAACGGATATTAAGATTTTTATGGGCAAAACCTTATTTTTATTTATTATTGCTTCGAAAGATAATATATCGGACTACATTTCTGCGCTTTTTCAAATCGCATTGTGACTGTCCCGATAGTTAAAGTAGGTCACGTTACGTTAGGTCACGATATCACGATTTGAAATGTCCCGTAAACGAAAATTCCGAAAGAGTCAAAAGATGCAGTGGATTATTGCGAGTTCAACGCTATATACTTTTGCACAATTCGGATTGTTCTTCATTGTACTGAGGACCTCAAAAGACACCCTTGTTTGGTGGCATCTCAGAAATTACCGATGCTATAACTCCTTGACCGTTGACCTGTCAAGGAGTTATAGCTGGATTCAAAGCATCAGATAACCCCATACAAATATTTTCATCCAAATATATAATATTGGGTGTTGTCGAGTTGTTGTGGAATGGGCCTAACGAAAAAATGCAGACAATCTGATGTCCACTGCATATGGCTGCAGATCCGGGGTGGGTTGTGATGGTTCCGACCCCCTGGTTGGTGACTGCTAATGCTAATTTCTCATTTACACTTATCAATCTGAAAACTTTCTGACCAGAACACCTTTAGTACTTATGCACTGTATGAGAGAGCACTTGTGATTGAAAGTGTGAGCACGAGACTTGTGCAATATCAACAACAATAACACAAGAAATCGTACAAACATATTTCACCACTATTGCAAGCCATTCCCACTTGCAACACCAAAACCAATGCTGTTCAGAGAGAGCGGGCAATGTTATGAGAAACTAGCCTCATTCACCTATAATGAATGGTATGTTTCAGTAGTTTTCTATACAAGAATGGACATGGTAAGATTTGGAGATATGCGATAAATAACTTGGTCCACTTCACCATTCAATTTCATTCCTGGGGAGCCCATGCATCGCATGTACTGTGCGCAAGATTCATTGCAGCCCCAAAACACCCATCTTCGAGTATGCACTTATGCCAATGTTTCCGATATTTCTCCCGTGCTAACGAAAGCATGTACTTTGCCTTGTCTTACCATGATTCCCTATGATGCTGATTTAGTCCCACTCCCTTCTTCATGCTTTTCAATCTTAATTGCTATTAGGAGTAGCTTCAAGAAACTTGGTGGCTGTTCACAGCTTTCATGTACATTTGGTATCATAATGTCAACTTTTTGTCTCGACATGGCTGAATCTACAGCAGGCCCATCCACAACAAATCGGCATGAGCATAACACCCAATATTTTATATTTTGATTATAATAATTGTGTTGGGTTATCTGATGCACTGAATCCAGTCATGCCGTTTTTAGACAGATCAAGTCAATGGTCAAGGAGCCTCTGGCATTTCTGAGATGCCACCTGACAATGGTGTATTTTGAGGTCCTTAGTACAATGAAGAACAAACCGAATTATGCAAAAGCATATATCGGTGAACTCACAACATTCCACTGCATACTTTCATTTTTGCTGAATTTTCGCTTACGGGTTCTTTGAAATCGTGACATCGTGACTTAAATGACATAATTTAACCTTCGGGACAGTCACATTGCGATTTGAAAAAGTGCAGAAATAAAATTCGATATTTTATCTTTCGGAGTAAAACGTAAAATAGTGTTTTGTCCCTAAAACTCTACATATCCGTTCTAAATTAGACATGCATGGTTGTTTTTGTGCTAGTTTATCGTTTATGTGTTTATGTGTTTATAACGGCATGTTATTGAAATACAAGCCTTTTGACGTTCGAGGCACGTGAGGGAATGATAATGTTAGTCATCTGATAGAGTGTTATGTTGCACAAGTGTTCTAACTCGTTGTGAGGTCAAGGGCTAAACAGAAATGGCAGAAATGCCTACGAATTGTAGTAGGTGGCCCATTCCACGACAAATTGACAAGTGAAGGGGCCAAAATAACAGCCTACACTTCATATTCCAGGGAAAATGCTCATATAGAGTAAGTTTGTCACTATATTCCAGCTGCTATGCAATTTTGAGAAATATCCGAGCAACGGTTAAGGAGTTAGCCTCGGACATATTTGAGTGGTCACCGAACTGTTTGGAGGCCTGGAACTCAATGAAGAGTAGCACGAATTGCACAAAGCTATGTATGGCTGAACTCGTCATGATCCACAGCATCTTGTGTCAGTTTCGAAATTTCTGTTCACGCGCTTTTTTAAACCGTGAACTTGTGACCTAAGATAACATGATCTAGTTTGACCTTCGAGAGTGTCACAATGCTATTCTGGAAATGCAGAAGCGACGAAGGGTGATTTGTGAAATCCTAGATCGTCACTTGTAGACAGAACAGAAACATCAATTTTTCACCTGATACAATATATTTCCGCACCAATACCAGCATATCAAAAATGTACGATCATATTTCACCGACAACACTGAATGGATTATAACTCCGCCAACCACTGTAATATCAACTTTCTGGCGTTTCAAACCCCACATTCTGGAACCGAAAAGATGAACGTCATTGACTGAGTAAGTGTAGTCATCGTGAACTGTTTGAGAACAAATTTGGTGCGGACGCATTCATTGAGACACGTTGAGTTTGAAATGAATCGAATTGGAACGTGAGCTGTCTACATCAGCGTATTATAATTGGAGTAGCATAATTACACAATGCGATGCAATACAATTCGTTGTTGCAGTACAGTATTATAATGTAATGCAATGTGATGATCTACAGATCTGCAGATCATCCCATACCTTGTCAGAATCCCAATGCAGACTGATGATCTGTCACTGCGATAGTTAGTTAGTTATTTGAGGTTTAGGGCGCCTCGACCAAAATTGTGATCATTTAGCGCCCCTGTCACTGCGATGATAACAATAAAAGATAGGTATCAGAGCGCACACTAACTCGTCTCATTTCACCCAGCTACCATTAACGCACGCGCCGCATCGGTAGACAGTTAATGAACTATTTCGGTTCTGTATACTGGTGCGAACTTGTGGTACCCCTGTGTTCCCTTCGCCGTGACGGCTTCCGAGAAGCGCTCGATAAGGTGGGTCGTGGCGTTCATTGCCTCCTGCTTTGATACAACTATGAACTTGATGCCGTTGACAAGCTTGTGCGACAGATATTCAAACATTCCTTCGTCAGTGCCTGGTTGCTAAGCGGGCGCTTGAGACTCTCTTGAGAGGCGACACGCTTGACTGTGTCCCCGATACCGTCGTAAACGCTCTTGCCATGAGATGCGGAAAAAAGCCACTCACAGGCTACCCCAAAATGTGTCTGACGGTAACACATATTTATGCTTTTTTATCAATATGTTTTTAATCTTTTTTTAATCTTTTCTTTTTAATCAATATTTTTGATTATTAAAAAAAAAAAATGCAAGGTGACTGGGAAGTGTAAGTGTATGGTAGTCATTGGGGACTTGAGTAAGAAAGTAGATATGTTAGCAAGGGAGGTGGAGCGTCTGAAGTGTTTGGTGGCAGGGCCCACCATAGGAAATGTCAGCCAGGCAAGCCAGGTGCAGGAGTCTAGGAGTGATAGGGGTGGAGATGGTATGGACCATGATAGTAGAGAGTGGAAAGTAGCTAGACGCCAGAGTACGAGACTAGCTTTAAGGAAAATTGACAAAGGCATTGAAACTAATAATAGATTTCAGGTACTGCAAGAGAGAGATAGTAGTGCTGCTAAGGAGGAAGGTAGGAACGACCAGGCAGCTGATGATGGAGAGGGGGAAGTTTTAGTTATAGGGGACTCAAGAGTGAGGTACATGGACCGTACTTTTTGTAGCAGGAACCCCAACAAACGGACTCGTGTTTGCTACCCAGGGGCCCAGGTAAAGGATGTTGGTGATAGGATAGAAGGAGTGATGAAGGGTAGTGGAGAGAGCACAACAGTAATTGTGCAGGTTGGTGTAAATGATGTAGGAAAAGCAAAAACAGAGGAAACAATACAAGAGTATAGGACTTTGATAGGTAGGTTAGCTGTGAGTAGGAAACGAGGAGTGGTAGCATCCATCCTCCCTATGGTTAACGCAAGCATAGAGTGGTACTCGAGGGCCATTGGGCTGAATACCAGGGTGGCCAAGATTTGTAAGGAACTTGGGGTGGGGTTCTTGGATTTGTGGAGGGATTTCTGGGGGAGGACTGAAATGTTTGCATTAGATGGGTTACATTTGAGCAAGAGAGGAGTTGAATTGCTCAGCAATAGGTATGAGGAGGCTCTCATTAGGACACAGGGAAACTAGGCAGGTCATGGGGGGATGTAGCTGATAGAGAGAGAAGTCTTGCAAACACCTCACAGTCAGCAAATAGGGGTAGCAGTAGATCGAGGGGGCAGAGTGGTAGTTCATCCAGAGATGATAGAGCTACTCAACATGAAAAAGCCAAAGAAGGTTATGGAACTTTTGTTAAGTGTATGATGCTTAATGCTCAGAGCATTCGATCCAAATTTGATGAGTTCAAGTGTTATGTTGCTGAGGAGAAACCAGATTTTGTTTGCATTACTGAGGCATGGGTCAGTGAGGGATATTTTGGGGATAACTTGCAGGACTATGAGATCCAGGGATACAATATGTTTTCATGCAATAGGGGTCCAGCAGTGAAAGGGGGTGGTGTAATGCTCTATGTGAATAGCTTATACAGTTCTCAGAAAGTAGCAGATGGGGTAAAAAATGTGTCTGTGGAGTCCATTTGGCTTGATGTTGCTGTGGGAAAAGGCAACAGCAATAAACTGAGGATTGGAGCTTTGTATCGATCAGGAACCTTGCCACATTCTCAGCAACTGGAGCTCGATAAGGTGATTTGTGAGGAAATCGGTAGAAACTTTCATAGGAAATGCCTTATTCTTGGTGACTTTAATCTAAAAGGATATGAAAATGTTGGTGTTGGCTCCCCATCATGTAAACTGTTTAGGAAATGCCTTGAAGAGGACTTGTTCTTACACCAGTTTGTAATGGAACCAACCAGGCAGGGCTCATTCTTGGACCTTGTCTTCTCAGATTTAAGTGATTTAGTTCAAGATTTGACTGTAGGAGAAACTCTGGGAAGAAGTGACCATAACATAGTGAGATTTAAGGTACAAATAGCAGGGACAATCAAGGATAACTTGGCAAAGATTCCAAATTTTAACAGGGCAGACTGTGACTCCATGAGAGAGGCTTTAAGTGCCATAAAATGGGAAGAATAATTTTTTTATTTAAATGCCTGTGAAATGTGGGGAAAGTTCAAATCTTACTTGAGGGAAATTCAGATTAGACATGTCCCCCAAAAGCAAAGGCGCAAAAGAAGGGTAGGAAAGTCAGCATGGCTTACACCAGATTTGAGGAGATCAATTAAGGCTAAGAAAGATGCATTTAGAGTATTTAAGGAAGCTTCAAATATCGTAAATCTAAGGTCGTATAAAAAAACTAGAGATGCTGTGAAGCAGAAAACCAGAGCAGCAAGGCGGGCAAAAAAATTGGATTTGGCTAGGAACTGTAATGGGGACAGTAAAAAGTTCTTTAGTTTCTACAAGCTAAGTAAAGTTTCAAGCACAATTGGTCCACTGGAAGTAAATGGGACTATATTGAGTGAGGATGGTGAGATGGTTGAGGAGCTGAGCAAGCAGTTTAAATCAGTGTTTACAGTGGAAGATGTGACAAATTTGCCAACCGTGAACCACAGTTCAGCGACAGGTGATCAGATACACAATGTTGATTTCATTGATAGTGATGTTGTTTTCAATTATATCAGAAAAATAAAGCCAAACAAGGCAGCAGGACCTGATGGAATTTATGCTAGGGTATTGCGGGAAGCTGAAAAGTAACTGGCAATTCCACTTAGTATAATATTTTGTAGATCAGTTTCACAAAATGAAATTCCAACAGATTGGAAAAGGGCAAATGTAGTTCCTATTTTCAAGAAAGGAGAAAGAGGGAAAGTTGAAAATTATAGGCCAGTAAGCCTCACATCCCTAGTCTGCAAGGTACTCGAATCAATTATAAAAGATAGAATAGTTAGTTTTCTGGAAGGAAACAGATTGATTCAAGATACTCAACATGGGTTTAGAAAAGGGAGATCGTGTCTCACAAATCTCTTGGACTTTAAATTTTGCTTCAGAACAATTTGATCAGGGTAATCAGGTTGATGTAGCATATCTTGACTTTAGTAAGGCCTTTGACAAGGTACCCCATAAACGGTTAATGATGCAGCTTCAGGTCCATGGCATTGCAGGTAGCATCCTAAAATGGATTGAGTTGTGGCTTTCAGATAGACAGCAGAGAGTGATGCTTAATGGTACAAAGTCATCATGGCAAAATGTTCTTAATGGAGTCCCTCAGGGGTCGGTACTGGGGCCACTGTTGTTCATTATATTTGTGAATAGCATTGAATGTGGCCTAAGCAGTAAGGTTTTGAAATTTGCGGATGATTTGAAGATCTTTAGGGCAATAACAGGGCACAATGAGCAGGTTTTGCTGCAGAACGACTTAGACGAGCTTGTGAAGTGGTCCGAAAAATGGCAAATGAAGTTTAATTTTGATAAGTGCAAAGTCATGCATGTAGGTAGGCAGCATATGAAGGCGCCATACTTGATGGATGGCCAAGTACTATCTGTGACTCAGCAGGAGAAGGACTTAGGTGTTATTTTGAACACAAAATTGGGGGCATCAGAACAGACCAAAGAAGCCAGGAAGAAGGCACTAAGAATGCTTGGGGCGATACAGAGGAATGTGTCATACAAAAGTGAGGAGGTCATCAGGAAGCTTTACTGTGCATATGTCAGGCCACATTTGGAATACTGTGTCCAAGCTTGGTCCCCTAGTTATGAGAAAGATTATGAGAAAGATTGTTGGCTTTTAGAGAGAGTACAAAATAGGGCAACAAAAATGGTTAATGGTATAGGCAACCTGGCATATGAGGAAAGATTGAAGAAATTGAATATGTTTTCACTTAGGTATAGAAGGCTGAGAGGAGATCTCATCGAGGTTTTTAAATTTGTTCATGGTCAGGAACAGGGATATCTCAGGGAAATGTTTGAATTTAACAGAAATGATGCAATTAGAGGTCATCAATTCAAAATTAAAGTTAAGCACAGCAGGACAAGGTTAAGACAGTCTTTCTTCACCAACAGGGTAGTACAACACTGGAACCAGCTGCCAGGAACAATTGTGAGTAGCAACACACTGAACATCTTTAAAAACGGCATAGACAATTATTATAAGAATAGGGGGCTTGTTTTTCTGTATTTCAGGGAGGGTTGATTGACAGATTTGGTGGGCAACTGGTTCAGTGTACAAAGTGCAACCAAGAAGGGCCCTTGTGGCTCATAGTTGCACTGATCTTTTATGTCTTTATGTCTTTATGATGCAGTTATGCTGATTCGTATACTGTGCAGCACTTCCGTATCTGAAATAAATATCCTTGGAGATAAAGTACTGCGGTCCGAATTTCTGGGATAAGCCATTGCAGGAACGCATGCACCATGTCGGTGTTGTGCTTTGTGCCGTCAGAGATACAGCAGTAACTCTGATGGCACAGTACCTCGTCCTCACGCCAGTGCACTACAAACTGGTGCGCAGTACACAGGGACGAATCCCAGTAGAAGCCTTGAGCTATATCCTGCACCACAAATAAATAATTGTCAGCGAAATCGCACTGGACAATCGTTTCGCCCTCCTTGCCAGTAGCCTTTGCGTAGGTGAAGTACTGACCTTGTTTGTTAGCCACAAAGTGGTGTTTGGTCAGCTTAACGGTTTGCTGGCTCAAATATCTCATTCTTTCCTCTTTGGTCTACACTATTTCTACGAGTGCACATTGATGCATGCTCATCCACTGTCTGTACCTAATCTCATTATCCATGTCATCATCTGGGGCTGAATCACTTTCTCTTTTCCTGATTTGTCCGTGAGGGTAATCCTTATAAATTTCATCTTCCCCAGGGCAGTCCTCACAGTTGGGCATCATACAATCACGGTTTTCCTTGCCACATACAGCGTGATTGAGGAGGTCCCGGCCTTTGAGACCGGGAAGGCCGAGAGCGGATATGAACAGTTTCGGGTTTTGCTGATAAGTGCACACCCACACCGAGTGCGTCCCACTGCTGCTTGCCATGACGCAATGCTTCGGACGAAGGACGGCAAATGCTAAAAAGCCGGTGCGAGGGTTTTCAGGGTTCTCCTTGCATAGATCATATATATCCGCACAAGTTTCTCGAAACAAGCCTTTTCGGAACTCTACTTTTGGTTCCATCAGCCTGTCACACCGTGACACAGTCGGTCTTGCCGAGACACATGCGGCTGATCTGGTCAGACTCATAAAACAGCTTTGCTTTCACCTTGTCTGCGTCAGACACTCTCATAAATATCTTTGCTTCACAGGCAGCACGGTCAGCCAGAGTGGGCAATGAGCACTGGGCACCCAAACACGGCGCCACCTGATGTTTGTACCCTTCCTGATATTCCACGACATTCGCAGATATTTTAACTTTCGAGATGCAATAAATGGTTGAGCGAAAGGTTTCTCGGTGATCATAATGTGGCTGCTGTGTTGTGGATGCTTCTCTCTCCCTGTAATTCAAGGTAGGACTTATAAATCGTCTACTACCACAATTTGTATAAATTTTATAATATCTGTTTAACCTTTGACATCTCGTGTTCGAATACTCCTGCAACACAACACTGAGGCTCAGATTACCAACGTTTTCATCCCAGCACGTGCCTTGATCGTGAACAGGCTTATATTTCAGTGATGTACCGTTTTAGAGACATTATTACAGGAAATGGTACACTAGAGCAAAAATATCCATACATGCCTAATTTAGAGCAGTTTATTAATTACTTGCTTCGAAACATAAAATATCGAACTTCAGTTTGGCACTTTTTAAGATCGCATTGTGATTGTTCCGAAAGCTAATGTAGGTCGTGTGCCCTTAGGTCACGATGTCACGTTTGAAATAGCCCGTAAAGGAAAATTCCGAAAGAGCCAAAAGATGCAGTCGATTATCGTGAGTTCACCTGTACATACGTTTGCATAATTCCGATCGTTCTTTATTGAGTTGAACACCAAGACACCCACCTTTGTTAGGTGACCTATCACATTAAAAAAAAAAACAATTGAATCCGAATTCTTGCTGGGGTGGCTTTATGAACCCGGGTTCTATTGCTAAGCAGAGCTTGTTGCGTGAACCCCGGCCCTACCACCCGATCCATGAACTCCAGTTCAACGGCAGAACTTAGACCGAAAGTTTAACGCGCCGTCAATGCACAGGCACGGCCGCCCGGTACCAAGTCCCCTGCCTTATCGGGCCAGCTGCCAACTGACCATCCCAGCCGAGCGGCGTGAAGCGACTCGGACCCTGCGTTGCCAGGACAGGGGAGACCAGTGTAGGCCAGCGTTCTAACCAACTGAGCTACCAGGGCGGCAAATTCCTCAGTCTGTAACTCCTTTGCCATTGATCTGTTCTTTCTAGGAATGGCACAGCTGGATTCGGTGCATCAGATAACCCCACACAATTATTTTCATCAAAATATAAATTCTTGTGTGTATTTTGGCCCTTTCAATTGTCGATTTGACGTTGAATGGGCTAGCAGGTTTCTTGAAGCCACCTCGCAATATTTTTTTTTGCACTTCGCGGACAGGGCAGGAGCGGTCCCAGAACAAACAAATAAGGGATGTCATGTTCTTAAAATGAGTATAAAAGTACCTCACATAACCGTCAAGCCGTTGTTGCATGGATGCATTTCATGCAATCGGTATTTTTTCCGCTAAATTGCGGAAATACGACATAACGACGAGGGGTCGACATAGATGCACGGCTGTTCCTTGCAAATACGATCAGATAAAAGGCATCTTTTGCACCATATGCGTCCCACCCTGCAGCTTGGATCTGCGCTTTGCAATAATGCTCCACCAGAGTGAACAAGAACCATTTCAAGCAGTTTCTAGTCGTGTATTCACCATATTCGGCCGAAATGAGTCTAGTTTTGTTTTCCCCATTTGGGCGTAACTCCTGTATTTTCATGTTCCTTGCAACGCACATAACAATTTATGTGTATCTTATCGTAAGCCGTGAGGTTATCTATTGTGGATAACGCGAGGAAGATAAGAATGCGCGATAAATGGATTTCCTAGCTTTTATGCCTGAATAATATATCCCTGGATTCGAATGCAAGGTATCGCCCATTCCATTTTGCTGTGTGTTCACTAAACTGAACTGTATGCATTCAAACTTATGCCCAACCGCTTGTTACGATGCCCGGCCCGGCGCGTCGGTGAACCGCACCCCTCATGGTCAAAGTCCAGTGTTCCGGCATTGGGGGACCGTCCAGATAGCTGATGACTGATAAGCAGCGACGTCCCGACACAGTCCCCAGCGTCCCACGGCAGTCTTTACCCCCGCTCCCCAGAGTGAGGTGGCGCCGGTCCGACCGAAAATACCCTCCCCCACCCCTTTTGAACGAATTTTCCAGCCAAAGGCGCTCTGTTCGGAGGAAAAGGTGCCCCTCACTATTATCATGTGCAGCCCCTGAACCAGCCCAACGAATTTTCCCACCGAAGGCGACCCTCTGAGGAAATGTATTCGTCCCCTGGAGGAACTGGAGAAAATTTCAAAATCCACACCTGAAGAAACCACCAGATCACATTTGGCAGCACAATTGCGAGGTACCATGCGACAATAACTGCACACTCCTGCCACCTGTTAACAGCAAGCGGAGACGCAGCCGCACGATTTCACCACCAGGGTTCCGCTGGCTCCTCTAGCGGACAACTGAAGAACTATTTTTGGACTTTCTTGGACGCTATGAACCCTGGACGTTATGAACGCTCCCTCTGAAGCCAGTTTTCGACGTTGTGGTCCTTGGACGTTATGAACTCTGGACGTTATGAACGCACCCTATCCGAGACATTTTGGACTTTTAAAAACTTTATGTCGCATTTTGGACGTTATGATCCTTGGACGTTGTGAGCTTTGGACGTTATGAACTCTGGACGTTATGAATTCTGGATGCTATGATATAGCCCCGCGCGAACATCCACACAGGCATTCTATAGATGCTCAGAGGTGTTCTAGTAATCTACCACGGAGTTGCAAGGGTGTGTACATCTGCACTGCAGGTGTATTGTGCAGGTTCACAAAGCTGTTGTAGGCGGGTGCGGATTCACAGAGCTATTCTTCGGATCCATTGAGGTGCCATGCAAATCTACAAAAGTTTTGCATGGGTATATGGACACATAGAAGTATGATACGAATCCACTGAGGTGCCATATAAATCTATAAAGGTGTTTTAGGAGTGTGCGGATCCACAGATGTATTGCGCAAGTCCACGGAGACATCGTGCAAATGTACAGAGGCGTTTGTAAATCCGCGGAGTTGTTGGACGAGTCTACAGATCCACAGGGGCGTTGTAGGGACAGCAGTGGGGTTACGGGCTCACCTCCGCCAGCAGAGTGTCCAGGTCGACAGAGGCGTTGTAGGGGCACGGTGTGACGGATGTGGCGGTGCCGACGCACGCCAGCAGCAGCGGCAGAAGAGCCCGCGCGTCTGGAGATGACCGCCTCGTCATACCGCCACCGTCGGCCACCGCTCGTCTGGAGCCCCGTTGAGTCGCAGGGTTGAGCACGGGCACGTCGCGTGTCGGGTCTCCAGATAGCGGGAGCTCTCAGGGCGTCTTGATAAACCACGCACTCAGTAATCGAAATGATAGCTCACCGACTGGCTTCCGGTTCATCGCAAGAGTGTAGACGGCGCGCACGACGGCAGGGGTCCGTGCGATGCCGGACATGTCAATGTGAGCCACTGTCAAGTGTGCCGCTTCGCACTGCTGGCACCCGAAGTGCGCGGCGGCTCACCTTCACTGACCTCTGCGGCTCTGCCCATGACGCCCTCCGGATCACGGCCACTTGACGCGGCGGCCGCGGTGAGATGTGACGCCGTATAAGTGTCGGCTGGGACGATCCACGGGTATGCTATCGTTGTTTATTGCCCGTGACGAAGTCGGTGGCCATGTCGATTAAGACGACGCTGGGTATGCTATCGTTGTTTATTGCCCGTGACGCGTGTGGTGGCCATGTCGATTAAGACGATGCTGGGTCCGCCTCTGGGCACCGCCGCCTGGTGCTGAGTAATGGGGCCAGCTTGTGAAACAAGGACCTTTTCAACAGGTGTTCCGGTTCCGACGTTCACGCTGGCAGACGGCAATGGCGACAGGAGACTGCAGGTCGAGTACTCGTATATCAAGCTTGAGAACGAAAATAAATGTGAAAAGTGACAACACGAGCTTCAGGTGTCATCGCTGGGCTCCAAGTCCCCGACGTTATCACCTCATAACATGCAGCACGATCGGTGGTCAAGCAAGCCAACCGCGTTGACGTGGCATAGCGGGAACATTATTTGCAAACAAGATACACAGCCACCGCCTTGCACCGTTACTCTCACATGCCAACAGCTGTAGAGGTTATCTGCGTTTGACTTGCATCCGATCACTAATCAGTCAACCAGAATCTGCCCCAGCAATGCTTTAGCAATGGGAAATGGTCACTCACTGGGAGGGAAGGGGGGGGGTAAGGGTCCCAGCCATTACCGGAGGCTGTCCTCCATCCAGCGAGCATGCGCCCTGGCCTTCTGTGCAGGCGCGGCGAAGCATTTCGTGGAAAGGACGCGAAAGGGTGAGGCTCTGTAATCTCGGCAATTGAGCAATGTGTGTTTACCTTCTGACAAGTATTTTGTGCATGCAATACCAATGATCAGTGCACAGAGATGGGTGTAGCCAAATCACTCGATGCTCGTGGTCCGGCTAGAAATGGCGAAACGCGCCGCTACGGTCTTAGAGATACAAGTTACGTTGGAACGGGGCTCAAGTACTGGCGACGCGCTTGTCAGCTTACAATGGGAATACGAGAGAATAACCTCATTGGAAAATTTCTACACATCCACTGGTTTTCATAACAATGAAACACCTGTTTCATTGTTTCACAACAATGAAACAATGAAACACCTGTTTGAAACACCTGTTTCATTGAACACCTGTTTCTGTAGGTGTCAGAATACATGTTTTTCTTAGTATTAGCATTAACCCAAACAGGATGGGAAGAGGCGATTGTTGCAACTCCCACCTTGTGGCTCTTGTACATGCCATAAATGAAAACAGCTTGCGCGAACGCACGGAAGTTCTCGGTGGCTTATGGAGCATTCATCGCGCATCTTCTGAGATATCTTCTGAGATACGATTTTTGCTTTTAGCTGACGTAGTGTTCTAGCTATAATGCTTTTGAGGGAACGCTACACTGAACATTTCGGCCTTGCGCATCATAAGTAAGTCTTCATTGTTCACCCAGAATCTCATAAGATGTAGCTAAATAAAATACAATGAAACTCTGCACAGATCTGCGACAAGCATTCCTTGCCGAACATCGTTGAAAGACTTGTTGTCAGGTCAGGTCAGGTTATTGACCGGAGGCGATTCTTAGTGAACATATTCTGGTGGATTTCCATACCTTTCGCATTTGTTTCCCAAGTTGTGATCCAAGTAGATGGGCAACTATGTATGATACCCTTATTATATACTCATCAGCGTATCCCACATTCAATTGGAAGTCCAACCAGGGGCGGTTTTCAAGGGTAGCCAGTGACGACATAGGTTACCTAATTGTCATGATTCTGGAGCTTCATGGGTGCAATTTCTGCCATATATCTTGATGAAGATGATTTAATATGCAGGAAAAATCAATTCTGATTCCATGTGTGTCCTTAAATGTAGTGAAACTTCGTTGTAAATCTGATAAATTAGTCAAGGGAATTAGTTGACCTCGTAGGAGAAGCCGGGGTAGGCAAGACCCCCTAAGCCTCTTCGCGTTCTCTAGAACAATGCACAAATATACCAGCTGTTGATATAAAGTCATAAAGTCATAAAGTATTAAGGCTTAATAAGAGCCACAGGGGCCCATCTGGGTTAAGCCTAAATATGCTCATGTGCTCATGCTTACCTTATAATTTTTCGGTTTGTTTTCCAACAAACATGAAATATTTGAGAAAACATATATCACGCTATGTCAGTTTTTGTACGACAGTGTGTTTTACGGGATAGGTCCGCCCACGGGCAAAGGCAAAGGCAAAGCCGCCCATGTGTTTACCGAGGATGTTCTTACCCACTTGAAGACGTACAATCATTCCCAGGAGGCCCATTTGATTCCAAAGTAGGCTCGGATGACTATTTACAAATTGCTTGTCTGCTTAGGTAAAATATAGCATATTTATTGGTATGAAGCACTGAATAAATAGCTGATGAAATTCGTAGATGGTACCATTGAATTCTTCGAAGGAAGTGTATAAATCCATTATATTCAGCTCTCAATTATGCCTGCAATGGAATAATGGTGATGTGCTCATGTATTAACTTTGGCCTGATCGGTGGGAGGCACTCTCGAGAGAGTCCCCCCTTCCTGAGGTTTTTTTCGGGATAGCGGTTGAATGAGTAGACACAGCGACACGAAACTTTTTTATCTTCATATGTATCTGTTCCGCATATCTTGGACAAATTTCAGGACAAGATCGTCGCTTATTGACATATGACGGGTCAAAGAGAGAAATGTTCCAAAATCTTAAAAGTGCCGTCGTTCGATGCCCATGATATTATCAACGGATTCGCATTCGCATTCAGCATCGTCTTCGCATGCTCTCCCACTCCGCTCATATTTTCAGGATATTATTTGTGTCGCTTGCCAAAGTAAGGCAAACAACAATTATTCAGTGGGACAAGCAATTCGATCTCCAGAGGTCAAGAAAGTCACGCGGGGTAACGCATAAAAGTCAAAGGATTTCACTTAGCCGAAAGAGTCCAACGCTTAGATGTCTGCTGTCCATCAAGGGTGCAGCACATCGAATTACGTGACCGTCAATGTAACAGTTTGACCTCAGGTCACCTAGGTTGGTTTTACCCATGCACTATATCAATTTACGGGGTACCGAATGGCCATGGCAGCACATTGGATACACATGATTTTGGCAGGTAATAGTCTACATATCACGCACATAGAGTACATCAAACAAAATGGCCCGTCATGGTTACTGATTCACCCCTGTCCACAAACAAATGCCCGAGGTAAAGCAATGATGTCAAATGTTTGGTGCATGATAATTTCCGCAATGTTTTACCCGACACCATGAATTAACACATAGACATTGGCTACGGCTCGTAGATGCTGCAGACTTAAGCGTCTGGTGTACAACCTCAAAGTGTGACCTATGCTCACAATAATATTGCTCTCTCTCTCTCTCTCTCTCTCTCTCTCTCTCTCTCTCTCTCTCTCTCTCTCTCTCTCTCTCTCTCTCTCTCTCTCTCTCTCTCTCTCTCTCTCTCTCTCTCTCTCTCTCTCTCTCTCTCTCTCTCTCTCTCTCTCTCTCTCTCTCTCTCTCTCTCTCTCTCTCTCTCTCTCTCTCTCTCTCTCTATCTCTCTCTCTATATCTATCTCTATCTCTCTCTATATATATATATATATATATATATATATATATATATATATATATATATATATATATATATATATATATATATATATATATATATATATCTCTATCTCTCTCTCTCTCTCTCTCTATCTCTATCTCTCTATATATCTCTCTCTATATCTCTCTCTCTCTCTCTCTCTCTCTCTCTCTCTCTCTCTCTCTCTCTCTCTCTCTCTCTCTCTCTCTCTCTCTCTCTCTCTCTCTCTCTCTCTCTCTCTCTCTCTCTCTCTCTCTCTCTCTCTCTCTCTCTCTCTCTCTCTCTCTCTCTCTCTCTCTCTCTCTCTCTCACCTTGCGCTATCGCCATCTACGGGATACAAAATAATATCTTCTTAAATGCATCCATCGGATGGACATTGGCGCCAAACAATCTCCCATCGGCCAAGAAAGCAGCACATCCAAACATGTCACTTAAAAGATCAACGTTTGACCTCGGGTCAAGATAAACACTATATTACACCCCATGGGAAAACTACGGGATACCGAATAACATCTTCTTGAATACAGTTATCGGGCGGATATTAGCGTCGAATAATCTCCCACTGAGCAAGGAAGCAGCATGTCCGAGCATGTGACCTTCAACGTCAACGCTTGACCTCAGGTCAGGATTGGTGAAACTCAGAAAATTAAAGTGGTCGAATGAGGTACCGCATGTTGACAAAACGAAGCACTAAACGTAGACTATCTTATCACTGATGCATGCACAATTGACACAAGAAACAGCGCACTGTGCGGCCTGACTTCTATCGGTAACATATTTCTTCAGGTAGCACTAGCTACCTGGTAGCACTGGCTACCAGGTAGCACTAGCGTCCTATTGAGCAACGCATTCAGAAACGCATTCGCCAATATCATCAGATTCGTCAGAAAATTTTACACAACCTTCACAGCCGTACCCGTACATGCTCCACGACAATATTTTTTTTTGCTGCGACGAAACCTTTCACCTACAGAGGCCAAGAGGTCAACGAGGTCAAATATGGAGTGCCGCATAACCTGCTGGAGAATTTACTTCTTAGTCATTCAAATACTTGCACGATCGCTATCCAGGTGGCATACGGCACACCAAATCACCTGGTCACCCAAAGTCACCATTTGGCCTCAGGTCAACGAATACTTTAACATTACACTCTACGGGAATATTACGAGGCACCGAATAACATCTTCCTGAATACATTTATCGCATGGATATTAGTGTCGAATAATCTCACATCGAGCAAGGAGACAGCACATCTGAGCATGTGACTTTCAAGGCCAACGTTTGACCTCAGGTCAGGATTCATGGAATTCAGAAAATTAAGGTAGTCCACTGGGGTACCGTATGCTGACAAAACGGAACACTAAATGTAGACCATCTTAACACTGACAGATGCACAATCGATGCAAGAAACAGCACACTGTGCGACCTGACCTCTATCGATGACACATTTCATCAGGCAGCACTAGCGTCCTATTTTCAGCAACGCATTCAGAAACGCATTCGCTAATATCCTCCGATTCGTCTGAAAATTTGACACAACCTTCACAGCCATGCTCGTACATGCTCCACGACGCGATTTTACTACGACGAAGCCTTTCACATAGAGAGGCCAAAAGTCAACGAGGTGAAGTCTGTGGTACCGCATAACTTGCGGGAGAATCCATTTATTGGAATGACTCAAACACGTGTGCGCCGCTATCAAGGTGGCATGCGGCACACAAAATCATCTGGTCACTCAAGGTCACCATTTGACCTCAGGTCAACGAATACTTAATACTACGCCATATGGGAAATTACGTGGTATCGAATAACATCTTCCTGAATACATTTATCGGATGGATATTAGGGTCGAATAATCTTCCACCGAGCAAGGAAGGAGCACATCTGAGTAGGTGATCGTCAAGGTCAACGTCTGACCGTAAAGGTCAACAGCACACTGCGTGACCTGACCTCTATCGATGACACATTTCATCAGGTAGCACTAGCATCCAATTCATCAACTCATTCAGAAACAAAATCACCAATATCCTCCGATTTGTCTGAAAATGTGACACAACCTTCGCAGCCATATCCGTACATGCTCCACGACACGATCTTGTATTTTGCTACCACGAAACCTTTCACCCACAGAGGCCAAAAGATCAACGAGGTCAAATCTGGAGTATCGCATAACTTGCTCGACATTTCACTTATTGGAATGATGCAAACGTTTGTGCAACCGCTATGAAGGTTGCGGTGTCGAGGCGCGGTGTTGCGTTGTTCTGAAGGCTTCATCTCGTCCAGGATAATTTTGTCGGCGCTGGTGCCCAGCAGCCGGCTGACTTGTCGCAGCGTCACACTTGAGGATGCCGGAACGTACTTGAAACGCCACAGCTGAACTGCCACCGTTCTATCTATGTATCGAATTCCTTTTGTTCTGGTTGGTTAATGCAATATTGAATTAAAGTAGGAACTTAATTAAGTGATGAACATCAAATACTCAAGATAGAAATCCGTTGAGATTGCATAAACATTTTTAGAGAAGACATACTTTGCCTTCAAACTCATAAATTGACGATCATACACAGGGGCGGTCCGAGGAACCAAAATGAGGCGAGGGAAAAATTCGCGCTGTATCCCTCCCTCTCCCCAAAACAAAATGTCCCCGGATTTTTTCCACTTTATTTCTTTGGCTCCGAGAATACACAGCTGTTTCTCTCAGGGGGTGCCTTTGGTGGAAAATTTTGAGGTAAGGATGCACCTGAGTCTTCCCAGAGCGGAGCCTTTTCCCGGCCGGAGGGGCACCACCTTCCATGAGGGGTACAAGCCTCCAGATCCCTCTGTATCCGCCCCTGCCTGGGCTTCCCAAAACAGGGCTGGCCTCCCTGGTCCTTTCTTGATGATGTGTAATTTTTCCTTATAAGATAGATAAGAAAACTATGTTTCAATGATTTATCAGTGAGATTCCGTATTCTTGATGATGACCGATATTGGTGAGGATGTTATTGATAATATCTGTTATGGTGTATGTATATATATATATACATATATATATATATATATATATATATATATATATATATATATATATATATATATATATATATATATATATATATATATATATATATATATATATATATATATATATATATATATATATATATATATATATATATATATATATATATATATATATATATATATATATATATATATATATATATATATATATATATATATATATATATATATATATCTATATATTGAGACAGAACGTGGATTACACAGATCCAGGTGCAGATCCAGGAATAATATTGACTAAGATAAAAAGTTTC
Organism: Ashinkailepas kermadecensis; assembly: GCA_034440615.1. Taxonomy (NCBI): domain Eukaryota; kingdom Metazoa; phylum Arthropoda; class Thecostraca; family Neolepadidae; genus Ashinkailepas; species Ashinkailepas kermadecensis. The sequence goes on along the minus strand of JAOTOM010005037.1, from coordinate 491,497 downwards.
GGATCACAATTGTCTAAAAACTACAATTCATACAGTCATGCTAAGTTGTGCAGGTACTTTGGTAAGCTGAGGCAAATATTAAGCAAGGTATTTTACATCAAATGGGTCTTTACATGACTACTTCTTCACACACACAAAATATATTGTATGGACTGTCAACAATTTTTCCTAATATAGGCATGACTACTTTTGCCCATTCTACACAAGCATGGCACACCAAAAAGAGGTATCTAAGGAAAATCCAATCAGTTTTTCTTGCCAAACAAAAACTCTTCTTGTTTGTACTGATATAGAAGCCCCTGAGAGCAAATCAGAAGCAAGAATGCATGGACTGGACTTGTTGAAGCTTACCCAGCAACTTCCTTAGGTGCCATTTTTTGGGAAATAACATATGAGCAATATTTTCTTTGTTTGAAATCATGTCACCTAGCATTGATACTGCATATAATACATTGATACATTGATGATACTCCAGTGATGTAGTGATATTGGGTGATCCAACATCAGTAGGATTAGGTGATCCAATACCAGTAGGTTTAGGTGATCTAACGTTAGTAGATTATGTTAGGTTACGTCAGGTTAGGTTGGGTTATGTTTTTATTATAATATTACATAATTCTTCAATATATGCTGCCCAACACAAAACACCTGTTCTGTAAACATCCCATATTTTGTTGAGGTGCAGATGAAGTATGGCCTACGTCTTCATTATCACAAAAGATGTCTTTTTTCTGTGGTTGTTTGGAATGTTACTTGATTTATTTTTATGTTCTTTTTGGTACATTTGTGCTTTAGGATGTCTTATGAATTCTTGGAATTTATAATGTCAATGCAATGTTTATGAACGTGACATGAATGTGATCAGATGATGGGACCACTCATGTTCTGTTATTTTGCTCACCACTTTTCATGTGGTGAGCAAAATAACACCAAAAAGGGGACTTTGAATTAGGTAACATAGCATAAAGAGAAATGTTTAACAAATGAAATAAAAATGAAACATAACATAACCTAACCTAAACTAACCTCACTGGGGAAAAAAAGTCCAAAAAAAATAAAGTTATAAAAATGTAAAGCGCTTTATTTTCTGAAAACTTGTAGAATTAAGAAAAACATAGCCCATCCTAACCTAACCTAACATCAGCTGCTTTTGAAGAAAAAATAATTTCCAAATTACAAAAAAGGAGAAAATTTAAACAAAAATTGTATAACTAAAAAACCTAAACTAACCTAACCTAACCAAACCTAACCCATTTGTTTGCTTTATAGAGGAAAATATGTGTAAAAACATGTCTTGTTACCACCTTAAAGGAAATAATACCTTATTTTCTTCATGAAGTGACTGCTTATTGAGATATAAGTACAACTTGAAGTGATTATGTGAAAAAGAAATAATTTCCCAAAGATATGAATTTTAAATTATTTCAAATGACATCAAGACAATGGAAACGCATTTTTTTAAAACGAAAAGTGCCCTAGGGAGTTTTTCTCTATATTTGCCCAAATTGCATGCATTGTGCAGACTGGAAAAGTTGGTTTTGAGTGGTTTGGTACGGCCAAGTAAAAAAAATAGTGATCACCTTAGCAGGTGCCTAACTAAGTACCCAAGCATGAGCTTAGAGCAACACTTTCATAAAATGCAACTAGGTTTTGCATAATTTGAAATTTAAGAACAAGTTTGCTCCAAATCAGTCTGAATTTTGTTGGCTGGACTGATATGTCCGTTCTGGAAACACTAGTGAATGCATGGAATTTACAGAACTGACTAAGCATCACATCAAAGCCCAGTAAGAGCCCACTGGTCACTAGCAGACTTCCTCGTTGGGCTTTCGGTTATAGTATTTGTCACTTCTCGTACCTACCTAAGTGGGTGGGTAGGTAACTTGCTTGCCCCACAATTCCGCATATTCCCTTATTTTCATGAATCAATGGGAACATTTTTGTGCAAAGCATGGTCCGATGTACCTCAAAATGTCCCTCACACAGCGATCTCCATTAGAGTAGAATGGACTCCACTCCAAAAAGGCCGCATTCCCTGCGCTTGTTATGAAACGAAAGTGCAATATATGGCGATATCTGCCAGAGGCATGCCTTTGCCGACCGGTGATAGAGCTGTTTTGAAGCTAAGATGTGAATGTGAACTTCAATTTTCACTATAATTGCGAGTCATAATTAAAATTAATTATAATTATAAATATAATTAATTATAATTAAGTCACCAATGCATATTTGTTTCCAGTTTTTCAAACTTTGCTATTTCCCAGTGGATGAAAGCATCATTTGTACGAAAATAGCATACACAAATACTTCCCAGCTCTACTCAGGTGAGGCACTGCTTTAGTGCCTTACATGGGCCGACCGTCCCTGGTCATACAACCAGTCGGTGAATCAATCCGGCCTTTGCACCATCCAGACCGGCCGTGGCAGTGGCGGCAGCACCGTCCAGACCGGCCGTGCACTGGCGGCAGCACCGTCCAGACCGGCCGTGGCAGTGGCGGCAGCACCGTCCAGACCGGCCGTGGCAGTGGCGGCAGCACCGTCCAGACCGGCCGTGCACTGGCGGCAGTAGCGGCGAATGCTAGCGATTTCGTCGAAGCGCTTGCATTTCTCCATCCTCGAAATCCGATTACCATAACGCTTATTTTGTTATTTAAGAAGACTAAAGATGATTCATTTTTGGCGGCTCGCGTCCTTTTTCAACTAGCGAAATAAAATGTCACGAGGCCATCTCATTTGGGTGGAGGGGATTCCACAATCTCTAATCGAAAAATATTTGGAATCTCAATGTTTTGTTAGCATTTACTTACTCGTACGCTGGCGTTTTTGCTTTGCAGTTACGACCTACTGTTTGGCTTGCGACGGTCTCGACTCCCGTTTGTTTCAGCCGTTCCGTTTTCGTCGATGTACGGCTGAAAGACCGTCTCTGACGGAAGGAGACTGGAAGTGCGCGTCACGAACCGAGGTGTGGTTGATGGGGTGGTGGTGGGCTAGACTATAGTTCCTGCACTGCCGGATGTCCCTGCCGGAAGGCGTTCGGCGGCAGCGGCAAGGGACGTTACCAGATATCAAAACACAATTCGGCAGACGACTGCACGCCTGGCGCGCCGGGGGCGGCACCTACCGGCACCGAGCATAGACAGTAGCAGTTCAGCCCGCCGCGCTGCTCGCCGCGCCCAGGGGGCGGGCTGAGCGGTCACCACTTGGCGACTCGTAACAATGCTAATAACTATTGCCCTCACGGGAATATACTATTAGCATTTACTTACTCGTACGCTGGCGTTTTTGCTTTACAGTTGCGACCTACTGCTTGGCTTGCGACGGTCTCGACTCCCGTTTGTTCCAGCCGTTCCGTTTTCGTCGATGTACGGCTGAAAGACGCCAAATCACCAAATGGGCCCTCCGGTATCTGTAAGCGTGACAGGGCGTCCGCCGCGCAATTATCGCGGCCGGGCAGATGGACCACGCGGACATGGAAGTGGTTGGCCGCTGCAACAAAGATCGACTGGCGGAGGAGAGACATCAGCCATGGGTCCCGGGACTACCCACGCTCCGATGCGCCGACCACGCCGGTGTTATCGCAGTGAAACGTGACCCGGCGCCCGGCCCACGACGGGCCCCAGATGAGGCACGCTGCCAGGATCGGGACCGTTTCAAGCCGGGACATGCCCGGTGCGAGAAGAGTTACGCGGGGCGGCCAACGCGCGTAGAACCACCCCTTGCCGCACGTGCCACCGAAACCCACTCGCGATGCGTCCGTGGCGAGGCTGAGGTCCGATGGGGGCGTCCGGGACGGGTGCAGCAGCGGGGAATGGCCGGTCCATCGGGGCAGGACCGCCAGCCACCAGTCCAGGTCAAGTTTCACTGTTCGTGTGAGGGTGACCCAGTGGTGCAAACTGTGTGCGGAGTGGGCTGCGTCGAGCAAGCGCCGGAAGAAGCTTCGACCAGCCGGAAGGCATTTGGTGGCGGGTACTAGTTTTCCGACCAGGCTCAGCATGTCGCGCTTACGCACGGTTCGAGCCCGGCGGACGGCGCGGAGGTGCTCTAGCAGGGCTTGGAGCGTATTCGGCGGGAGGGAGATGGTGAGTGTGTCCGTGTTGAGGATGCAGCCGAGGAGCGTGATTTCTCTGCCGGGCGGGTGACACTTCTCCTTGGACACCGGTATACCGCAAGCATGGCAGATCTCCAACATGGTGGTGAAAGCCCGACGGCAGGCGGGTGATGACGACGCGGAAAAGAAAAAGAAATCGTCGAGATACTGATAGCTGTGGGGGGCACTTGCGTGGTGACGGACCGCTGCGGCCACGACCTTAGCGAGGTCATCGAACGGTGCGCAGGCGGATCGTAGACCGAATGGAAGCCGCACGTCAAAGGAGAAAGAATCCGGCCATCGGAAGCCGAGCAGCCACCACTGAGAAGGCCGGACGGGAAGCAAGCGGAAGGCCTGCTTGAGGTCGACGTTGGCCATTAACGCCGCGGGGGGCCGACCTCGAATAAGGCCGCAAAGGCATCGTCCATCGTCGTATACTGCAGCGTGAACGATTCCTTGGCGATGTAGTCACACTGCTACCGACCGGCTGCAACAGGTCTAAAATGATGCGGAGAGCCCCGTCGGGCTTGGGGCGGGCCCCAAGAGGATTGACGCGGAAGGGAGAGAACGGTGGCAGAGCGAAGGGCCCCAGGCAGTGTGGCCCCAGGCGAGTGCGGCAGCAAGGGCACGAGACAGAGCCCCGGGATCGTGAAGCGCCGGCTGGTTGTTGGGGCATGCGGAGCTGACGAGAGGGCCCGTGTACTCTACGTCCGCGCCCACGCGGAGGCGCCAGCAGACCGTCTCCAGCGCTACCGGGTTGACGGCGAGAGCTGCGATTGCCGCGAGGGCTGCAGGGTCAACTGGCGAACTTAAGTAGGCGACAGAGAGCTCAGCTAGCGACGCTGGAACGGGGACTCGCGGTAACGTGGCGGGCACAGATGAGCTAGTCGTGCCGGGGAAGCTCACCAGCTGGGGTACGGGCGGTGGTCTCTGTAAGCGTGCGGCGGGAAAGGCCGGGGAGGCTAACCTTGGGGGTGGGCGGCGGGGTGCCCCTCGCCGCACCGGGAGCACGCGTGTCGGCGCCGGCAAGGCTCTGGCCTGGTGCACCGGCCCATGTTGTATTGAATACAAATATTGGTCCCCGGCCCCCGGCGGGGGGCCGCTGAGAGGTTTGGGTACAGCGCGTTATGAGCGTGGAGAGCGAGCCAGCGCGGCCGAGGGGAGACTGGTGGCCGCCAGGGGTTGGGCGGCCGCCAAGGGCTGAGAGGCGCGCACGGCGTCTGGCAGGGAGGCGTCATCGTGGTAATCGTACGGGTACTGCGCCATGGGGGTGCGTGCGCGGATATCGGTGACCTGGAGCTGGGCGGCGCCCAGCCCGTCCGCCTTACCCTGCAGCCAGTGCAGGGACGTAAGCCACTGCACGGCGAGGGAGGGGAAAACAAATGTACGATAGGCGGCGATCGCCGTCACGCCGCGCACGTAGTTGGCCACGCAGGTGGGCGGGGCCCGGGCGCGGTCGGTCGTGTTGGCCCGGTAGAGGTCAACAGGACGTAGGCCACGGCGACGACGTGGTCTCGCCTTTTCAGCTCGTCCAGTAGGGGGCGCCCTACGGTGGGGAGCCTGAGGAACCTCGGCGGATCCGGGCGGCCGGAGGTGAGTGGGACCAGGCGGAGGTCATCGACCTCGCTGGCTCCAGATGGGCTCGGGAGGGGCGATTGCCGCGCGTTGGAGGCGACGTCCGAGCAGTCCCGGGGTTCGTCGGAGACCGTGCTGGAGCCGCTACCGGCTGTGGACGCATGCAGGGTGGAGGACCCAGCGATGGAGCGCCGCCGCGTAGCGACGGACCGTCCACGTGGGTGCGCGGCAGGAGCCACGGGCAGGGAGGGTGGGCCGGCGTCAGTATGGCCAGCCCTAGACTGGGAGGCAGACTGGCGCCGTCGTGCCGCGGGCGGCGCGGGCGATGACGCGCGGGGCCGTGCGGGGCGGATGATGGTGGCGGCTTTGGCTAGGGACCCTGTCGACAGGGAACATGTGTCAACTACCGGCGGTCGGTGTGGCATGGCCGCGGCCATACTTGAACGGGTCAGTGGGACCTTACGAATGGCGTCGGCGGACGTGCAGGCCCCAGGGCATGAACGAACTGATCAGTGGGACCGTACCAATGTCGTCGGCGGGCTGCCAGGCCCGGATACATGACAGATCTGGTTAATGGGACTTTGCCGATGGCGTCGGCGGACGAACAGGCCCACAGTGGGACCGTACCAGGGGCGTCAGCGGACAGCCAGGCCCACACGTGATCTGGTGAGTGGGACCTTACCAGGGGCGTCAGCGGACAGCCAGGCCCACACGTGAACTGGTGAGTGGGACCGTACCAGGGGCGTCTGCAGACAGCTAGGCCCACACGTGATCTGGTGAGAGGGACCGTACCAGGGACGGCTCGGACAGCCAGGCCCACACGTGATCTGGTGAGTGGGACCCTACCAGGGGCGTCAGCGGACAGCCAGGACCACACGTGATCTGGGGAGTGGGGCCTTACCCGAGGCGACAGTGGGGCATGACCAGAGGCGTCAGCGGACAGCCAGGCCCGTACGTGATCCGGTGGCCCAGTCACGGGGATGGTACCAGTGGCATCAGCTGATAGCCAGGCACAATAAACGAAACTGCCCAGGGGCAGTTTCGTGGCGTCTGCGGACGGACGGGCCCCGGGGCACGATTGGTCAGTGGGACCATGGCAGGGGCGTCGGCGGAAAGCCAGGTCCGGGCACATGAACTTGTCAGTGGGACCTTACCAGTGACATTAGCGAAAAGTCAGGCCCATAGTACATGAACTGGGCAGCGGGACCTGAGCCGGGGTGTCAGCGGACAGCCAGGCCGGTGCAAGATGTGGGCGGTGGAACCTGAGCCGTGGTATCAGCGAACAGCCGGGCACCGGTGCGTGAACTGGTCGGTAGGACCTTCGCAGGGATGTCTCCCAGCAGGGCGGACCAGAGTATATATCAGTGGCGCCAATGTGCTTGTCACCTAAATGTGACGACCATCCATGGGCTAGGCCAGATCCATTCGTGGGTTAGGTACCCCGGGAGTTGCAGTTACCGGCGCGTAGGCTCTAGAGCAATGGGGGATGGCGGCGGCCGTGGCGCGCGCGTGTGGGGGGCGCCGGGAGGCGAAGCTCATACCTTTCGACTTGGTGGTGCCGGTTGGCGTTCTCTTTGGGCCCATGGCAGGTCACTAGGTGCGAAGGCGGGAGCTAGGTGGTCACTGCACGCGGGAAACCACTATCGTACCTGGTCTGCCGGATGTCCCTGCCGGAAGGCGCTCGGCGGCAGCGGAAGGGACGTTGCCAGATATCAAAAGGCAATTCGGCAGACGACTGCACGCCTGGCGCGCCGGGGGCGGCACCTACCGGCACCGAGCATAGACAGTAGCAGTTCAGCCCGCCGCGCTGCTCGCCGCGCCCAGGGGGCGGGCTGAGCGGTCACCACTTGGCGACTCGTAACAATGCTAATAACCATTGCCCTCACGGGAATATACTATTACAGTCATGTATGACCGTACAGGGGACGAGGGCTGATAAAGAGGAGCTTTCTTGTGACATAAAAACACGATTTCCAGGGCACATTATATTTTTTTTCAGCTAAATTAGAATATGATCGTTTTGGCATGGCTTGTCTGGCATGTCTGAAAATCTGTTCATCACAAAATCTAAGATCAAGTGACGAATAGATGTCTTGGCCGAGACTGCACCGCATCGCCAGCGGAGTTCAGTAATGCTATTCCCGTCCAGACTCATCGATTGTCAAATGAGCCATAAGGCTACCTAGTGAGTTCAATAATTTGTGATATAGAAGCGCAGGTTGAGCTTGAAGATGCCACCTGGTTGGTTCAGTGAATGGAGCACTGGTCTGCAAAGGTATCCCCGTCTCGGCACAACGTACTTGAGTCGCTTCACGTGCTTGCTATTAACGCCTCCGGTTGAGATACCAGGCGGCCGTGCCCGCTCGCTATGTGGGTCGGCTAAACCTCCGTCAAAGTTGTGCTATAGAACTGGAATTTCCAGATCGGAAGGTGGGCTCCGGGCCAATGCAACAAGCCTGCGATTTGCGCTGACTGATTTAGTGAAGCCTCCTCAGCAACAATTAGAACTAAATGTATTAAATAAAAAATAGCTATCCTATCTGTCTATTTAAAGAGAGCACGTTATCAACAAGCTGGAGAAGTCAGACCTAAAGCATCGAAGCCAATGTTTTGATGCACAGATTTTCTGTACTGTGGAAATAGCCGTTTAATACCGAGAACCTATTTGTCAATGAGGACAGGTATTTCAGCTACGATACCTGACATCATGGCTGGAGATCCTGGATGGGTTGGGGGTCCAAACCCCCTGATTTGGTCCAAATCCCCCTGGCTTAGTACCCTGCCAATGTTAAGTTGTCATTTTTCATATTAAATCTGAAAATATCTCTTGGAAATAAGGATTTGGATTCCCTGGCTTCTCCCCAGACCTGCCTGACATGTCACCGCTATGTACCTATCTGTGGTCAAGAGCTCGGTGAATAGCACAACGTAGGATACATAGAAGAAAACTATCTGTCATGTGTGATTTAACTTCAATATCTGCTGTGAATGACCAGTAAGTGTGCAGGTTAATTTAGAGGGTACAAACCTTTATGTCTCTTGTGTTCAGCTTTGCGTGTTTTTACTTCAACACGATCGCCTTTACATTCCTTTGGTTGGCAATTTCCCCGTAGTCCCCATGAAAAAAACGGACAGATAGTAAAATATGGTGTCAGTTTTAGTGCGCGATAAGTTCAAAGCGAAAGTTAACACACAGGGAACCAGCAACGTCCGTGAACTGGAAATAGGTGAATAGGTATATATGTAAACAAGACAGTTCACGGTGGTAAAAATAAAAATAAAACATTCCAAATTCACAAAATGAAATGGGTGAAATCCGATGAGGCTTTTAGGGTGGGGTACCGACATCGTCCTTGCTTTTTGTCCCTTCCCCAATTATTTTCATGGAGTGACGCCAATGGTCAGGCACCCATGGTCCCCCTATTGTTTACCGCTTCCTGAAATCTCGGTGAGGGAATGGTATGTTCGCCCTCGCACCCTGCTGCTTCACGCTATGGAAGGCGACTGCAAGTGCAAGGGTGTCGCCTCTGTTCCACTGCCGCAGACACACCATGTGACGAAATGGCTATGTACGTTTTGAGGAGGTGAATTTATGAACAGATTCATAATCTGATGTGTCCGATCTCACTTTTTCACGTATGTGAGCATATCCCCCAATATCCAATTGGTGCATAGCATCGACATTATCATAAAATGATGTGTATAAAAAGTGGAACTAAGTAAGTTATAATTCAGTTATTAGCTATAAATCACCAATGAAGACCTTTGTTTCTCCCCAGCAATTTTGCGTTGGAAAGGCTGCTCCAATTGTTGTCTGATGAGTGCCACAGCCGCTTCATCACTTGATGTTTCCGGGTCGGAATCACCATCGCTGCTTTATTGTTGCCAGCCGTCGACGTGACGAAATCCGATCTTGTATATGTGTCTATTCTCCGCCGTCGGTGTCTCCATGTGCCACCATCGCTGTCTCCGCAGTCGTCCACTGGCGGCGCTACTGCTAGCCGGTCTCGATGGATATCCATCAGGGCCGCCACCGCGCCGCTTCTACTGCCGCTCGCTGACGGTGCTGCTGCCGCGGTCGGTCAGCCGCTGCAGCCGGACACCGCGCGTCTGCGGCTTGAACGGCCCGAACGCGCCGTACGGTCTGGGCAGCGGCAGACTGGTCTCGGCGCTCGGCAGGTACTGGGTCGGCCGCGGTGACGGGCCGGCCGGTGGCGTGATCGGCAGCGACTTCGGCGCTGCGGTCAGCGTTCGGTCGTTCGGCGTCGGCGGCAGGCCGGCGGCCACACGCTGCTGAGCCACCTCCAGCTGCTGGGTGAGACGCAGCCGCAGCTCGCACAGCCGCCGCACCTCGGTCTTCGCGACGGACACCTCGGCCGCGTTCGCCATGAACTTGCGGCCCGTCTCCGCCACGCGGCGCTTCCTGGTGTTGGCCTGCTTGGCCAGCCGCTCCGAGTCGACGTGATTCGAGTTGATCTGTGCCTGTGCGCGGCCCACGAGCCGCCCCACCTGTGCTTCCACCATTTGCCGCTCGAGCAGGTGCAGCTCTGCCTCGTACAGCTGCATCTCGATGCGGCGCACGTGCAGCTCCACGTCCGACTCTATCTCCACGCGGCCGGCCAGGTGACGACACCGTCGCACATTTGGTGTCTCCATTTCGTTCGTGGCCGCCAGCGTACTTACGTTAAGTCCTCGCAATTCACAGCGTGTATCGGCCAGTGTGTCTTCCATCCTCCGAATCTCGTCCTGCTGCGCGCGCAAACACTTGAGGTGGTGCTGCTCGCTGCTGATGATCTTGTTCAACTCCACGATGTCTTTCTCGCAGGTGTCGATCCGTGCATATCCCCTCTCAATGAACGTCTGTTGCAGGCTGATCTTTTCGTGGAAGGCGCAAGCCTCCTCGTCACGCTCGACCAGGAGTAGGCCACGCTCGTTCCGATCCACTACCTGTTGCTTGTATCCCTCCAGGTCGGACATGATCGTCTCCTTGATAGCATTGAGCGAAATCTGGTGAGAGCTAATAATCATATCTAGCCGATCGCGGTGTTTTTCAAGCTCCCTCATTGCATCCTTCTCCTGATTCACCGTACTCTGTATTAGTGTCTTGTCAAGGATCGTCTTCAACGCGATAGTGCGCGTAAGAGTGTGCTGCCGTTCCAGTTCCAACTTCCTGCTCAGCATGGTATCCTGCTGCGAGCGCAGAATTTCTGTCTTCTTCAACAGCTCGTCGCAGTTGGTGAGGGAGATGGTTAGTTGTGCAGACATCTCGTCTCGCTCCTTCTTGGCCATTTCGTATCGTTCTCCCAGCTTCCGTGACTGTTTCTCAGTCTCATCGCATTTCTTCTTAAATTTATCAACGACCGTGATGCGGTTCTTCAGCTCATCCTCGTTGTGGTCGACCACACCCCTCAGCTTTCGGAATACGCGAGCGTTCGTATCGCGCATCCTGATCAAATTGCCGTGCTGGCGCCCCAGCGTGTCCATCTGCTTGGTGAGCTGCTCCTGCGTCCGGACCAGGGACGCCCGCTCTTTGGCCATTCGTTGCAGGTCTTGACGCTCGACGATGGTGAGAGACGTCAACGAGGTGGCGTCGTTGTGTGCCGTGTCCACGTCGTGCTGAAGTGCCTTGCGCTCGGCCGGTAGCTCGGCAGCCGCTCGCGACTGCTGCTGCACCTGCTTGGTCAGGTTCTCCATCTCGCTGCGGCTGGCTATCATGAGATCGCGCTGCGAGCACAGATTCTCCTCGGCGTTCCGCAGGTCGCGGTTCACTCGGTCCACGGCCTTGTGCATGTCGCGCACCAACGATGTCCCTTGGCGGATCTCTGACGCCAACATTGCCAACCGGTTCTCGGCACGATTCTTCTCATCCATCAGTAGTGTGCCGCGTTCGCGACAACGATCAGCATCGCGAGAGAGGCTAGCGCATTCCTTTGACTTTGCATCGACCAGCCTATATTCCTTATCCATTGCTTTGATAAGCTCATTTCGCTCGTTATCTAGCTTCTGTGTGGCCTCGTTCGAATCCTTCAATTTCCCGATAACGACAGCAACCTCGGCTCCCAGGACGTCGATCTGTTTACGCAGCTTGGAGTAGTGCTTCTCCTCACGATCTGCATCTCTCGTTACCAATACGGATCTAGGCAGAAGTTCCACCTTCTCATCCTCCGTCAGCGCGACCTTTTCTTGCAGCTTCTTAGTTTTTCCTTGCTTCTGTGTAATCAGTCTCTCTCGCGTGCTGATATCATCGTTAAGATTTCGGATCTCCTGTTTACGAAAACGAATTTCAACGTTTAGCTCGCGAATCTCCTTTTCGAGCATGATGGGGCTGTTCAAGTAAATCTTGGAACTGGAAACATTTCCAGAGTCTATCTTCTCCTGTAGCTGATCCTTCTCCTCTTTCATGTGGCGGATTTTGAATCTGATTTGATATGTTGAATTCTCCAGGGTTCTCCGTTGCTGGTCAAATGAGGCTAGAAATCTTTTTAAATCATCTACATTTGTACCTTCTAAATCAGCAATCGTGTGGAGTTCGGCAACTTCTTTCACAATCTCATTTTTTTCTCCATTTGCCTCCTCCTGTCTGGCCCTTGCTTTCAACTGCTGAAGAAAAACACTGGTTTCCGTTATATCCTCCCTGAGACCAGCCCTGTTTTGCAGGCACGCCCAGAACATGGACTGCAGATACTTCTGCTTCCTTTGCAAATCTTTATACTGCACCTCATTGATTTTTCCACCAGTGAAGAGATCATCCAGCACCTTGAAGCCGTCCCGCGGATCGACCGTGTCCGTGTCGAGATCCTGCAGCAATTCATGCAGCCTGTGGTCACGGTGCGCGCCGCTGCCGTCGTCGTCGGCCGACACTGCACCACGGCTGGTGTCCAAACCGAGCGCCACATAACTGACGTCACTGGCCGCTTCCGGGACCAACTCGGACCCGGACGAGTGCGACCGGCTGTCGGCTACCGAGTCCAGGTCACCGGCAGACACCAGAGAGACGGCCGACTGCCCGACCGTCGTGGTGCTGCTCCCCGCGTGCTCAGCTGGTGACTTGGTGTCTCCAGGCGTGGACTGAGGCTCGGGAGTGACGGCGTCGTCGCCAGTTGTCGGCTGCGGCTCGCAAGAGACACCGGAACCGTCGGATACCGGCTGGGACCAAGAGACCGTAGCATCGTCGACAGTTGGATGGTGCTGGGCGACGTCTCTGGTCATTCCGTTCGGCTCGGGAGGAGTTGAGGTTGCGCTCGCCTTCTCAGTTTCAGACGGTGCCGGGAAATCGTCTGCTGTATGGTCAGCTGCTGTAATCATTGTCGACCCATCTTTCGCCGTCTGTTGGTCCTGTGACACTGTACTTGTACGTGACCCACTGGGTTCAGTCATGTTAAAAACACAAGCTGATTCAGGTGTTGCAATAAACGAACATCACAATTTTAACGAAGAGCATTAATGATTATCCATCAATAAGCAAAGCAGATGTATGACTGCTAGGTCCAAGAACGTTCCACACGACGCAAAGCAAGTACCCACATCTGTTTTAAAGTTCCCTTCAGCAAGACTTCCTTTGCAGACTTTCGAAATGTGCATCTGTTTATTTGCCTTTCTCCACCATCTTCCAATTTTGACAGTGACAGGCTGGATTGGAAAAAAAAACCCTACCCTCGTGAGTATTGTCAGCTCAGTGCTCACACTGGATTGTCGTGGAGACAGATCGGTGAAAATAGTTGTAATGAAAACGTGTAATTTGATTTCGATTGAGTGTAAAATTAGTACCTTAAGCCGAAATTCCAAACACAATTCCCGACGTTTCAATTGCATTGACTTCATCAAGGAAATTGGTCAAACCATGTAAAAGCAGAGACGGAACAAAACATCACGATCGAATTAACTAGTAGTACTCCGGACAGACATCCATCTCAGAATATAACAAAGTCGTCGACACAATGCATGTCAAATGCATAGATTGAGGTGAGATAGATGGGGAAATAACTGTTCAAATTCATAAATACAAATAAGACTGAAACCTTTTCAGACGGGTCAGTACACTCGAACGGAATAGCAGTTTTTCCCGTCAGTTGAACTGCACCACTAGAATTTGTTTAATCGTGCCGATGTGATTATAGTGGCCTCATTAGCAATGTTGGTCACATTCACGGCTCGCCTTGGGCAGCTTATTGTCCGTGTCCGTGTCCAGTCATGCAGTCTTATGCCTGTCCGTGTCCAGTCATGCAGTCTTATGCCTGTCCGTGTCCAGTCATGCAGTCTTATGCCTGTCCGTGTCCAGTCATGCAGTCTTATGCCTGTCCGTGTCCAGTCATGCAGTCTTATGCCTGTCCGTGTCCAGTCATGCAGGTGCCATTCTCTGACACAGTGAAACTCTTAGCCATTCTTAGCATATTATACTTTGGTAGGTCACCCATATTCCTACTTTTGACATTGATGGGCATTGAGTAACTTGTCAGTTTAAGTGGACGCGTCAACAGCTGATTAGTGATGCCAATAACACTGAACATTACTCCCGTTGTAGTTTAGCCAGCATATGTTTGGCCGATGATGCACTGTATGGATTGGCTGTGATACTGAATTGAAGAGTGGGAGATTTAGTCGTCGAGGTGGACATGCTCGGAGCACTGGTATGTCGACTAAATTTATCGCACTAAATTTACAGCATTGGTGGGAATTGTCAAAATGCATCGTGCATTTGATATTGATGGACAGTCGCATAGCGCATAGTGTAGTTGACATTGATGGGCATAAGATAATTCATCCCGCATTTGTCGTTGGTGGACAGTGGCATCATTCTATTTATGTTTATCTCGTTAGTTATCGTAGTTTATGGGTGCTATGTTTGATATCGGTCGGCTGACTAATCTACCGTTCTTTTTATTATGCCTGAGGGCGAAATGGTCACATTAGCAACGACTGTCACGATACATGCACGGACAGAAGTGGTTAGTGCAGATCCACAAATAAAAACAACAGCAGCCAGGCTGATTCTGCGCAATTGGCGTTTTCAGAACAAACGATTTGAGGAACGAAGAAAAAAATCTCGCGATTAACTCCAGTATCGTGACCTCATGAGGTCAATGATTAACCCTCAGTTGACGTCAAAATTGTAAATCGTAAATTTCCCACCGAATCGCAAATTCAGGCACAACTATCAAGTGCAAATACCTTAAAACGTTACCACAACATACACCATTGGGCCTTACGAAGCAAACAACGTATAGCATGCAACCTCTGAATGTCTGGATCAGTCCTGTAGTCATGTTATGCACGTGATGTTCACTTTCAAGCTTTTCGATTATCCTAAGATTTCTTAATCGCGTGGTTATTGATGGTTTCCTTATTGTTAATTGGAGAAAGGGAACGACGAATACGACTTCACTGCTCAATTTCGCCCTCAGACACCTCAGACACATTGGACAACTCGGATACATATTAAAAAAAAGTTAGCCAAAGCATTTAATCGGCCAACGTAACTCCACATAAACAACCGGGTTATGCTGCGCTCAGAGGATTGAAGCTCACTGACCTCTGACAACGTTTAAAATCAGAAACACCTGTAGTCGATGGCCGGGCTGCCACTGGAAGCCGAACGCTGGCTCTGCTGGCAATGACGCCCGTAATCGGCGTTGGAGAGCCGTGCAACACTTCTAATTGTGAGATATTTCACGAGCACTGACCAGTCGATGCTAACTTCGTGGGAAACATGACTGGCGTTTGGAGTTTGAGCATGAAGGAGCGTGCCGCTGTACAGTCACAGGCCGGGTAAATAATTGTACACGTTCATTCTTGTTTCTGCTTCAAGATCAGATAAGACGTGCCATGACGTGCCGTGCTTCAAAGCGATCTAACAGTACATGCAAGACTACCGATCAGCCACTGCTATAATTAGGGTAACCGGATAAATGTATGTAAAGCTAGTACGTATGGTACGTATGGCGTAAAGTACGTATGGCGTACGTATAATGTACGTAAAGAACGTATGGCAGATGTACGTACGCAAATGTACGTAAACAAATGTACGTAAGCGCAGATGTACGTATGGCAAATGTACGTAAGCGCAAATGTACGTATGCGCAAAAGTACGTAAGCGCAAATGTACGTATGCGCAAATGTCCGTAAGCGCAAAAGTACGTATGCACAAAAGTACGTAATCGCAAATATACGTAAGCGCAAATGTACGTATGCGTAAATGTACGTTAGCTCAAATGTACGTAAGCGCAAAAGTACGTATGCGCAAGTGCATGTATGCGCAAATGTACGTGAGCACAAAAGTACGTAAGCGCAAATGTACGTATGCGCAAATGTACGTATGCGCAAATGTACGTAGGCGGAAATGTACGTAAGCGCATAAGTATGTAAGCGCAAAAGTACGTAAGCGCAAAAGTACGCATGCGCAAATGTGCGTAAGCGCAAATATACATATGTGCAAAATTACATAAGCGCAAATGTACGTAAGTGAAAATGTACGTAAGCGCAAATGTACGTAAGCGCAAGTGTACGTATGCACAAAAGTACGTAAGCACAAATTTACATAAGCGCAAATGTACGTCAGCGCAAATGTACGTATGTCATATGTACCTAACCAAATGTATGTAAACGCAAAGGTACGCATGCGTAAATATACGTACATTTGCACATACGTACATTTGCGCATAAGTATTTTTGCGCTTCCGTACATTTCCGCTTACGTACTTTTGCGCATAGGTACATTTGCGCATACGTACTTTTGCGCATACGTACTTTTGCGGATACGTACATTTGCGCTTACGTACTTTTGCGCATACGTACATTTGCGCTTACGTAGTTTTGCGCTTACGTACATTTGCGCATACGTACATTTGCGCTTACGTACATTAGCCATACGTACATCTACGCTTACGTACAAATGCCATACGTACATCTGCGCTTACGTACATTTGCTTACGTACATCTGCCATACGTAAATTTGTCCTTACGTACATTTGTCCTAGAATCATAATTAGGACAGCAAGATGATTTTGTTGAGTGCCACCCATGACAAACTCTTATTTTTATCTGATTTGTAGGATCCTCATAAAGAATGTCGGTGTCGTATGCACACGTCTCGACTTTGCATCATTCCTTGTAGGGCTTCCAGTGCCCACCGTCCATTGTCAGTACTACTACGCAGATATGAACTTGCTTGCTGATGTGTGCGTGTTTGCTTTCTATGTATGTCTACATCTGTCGGTCGTTGTCACAGAGGACTCCACCTGTCCGTTAGGCATCATAAGCGGACATAATACCGGTGGCGCCGCTCTGGTGATGGGTTTGTGAAGGAACACCACCAGAGTGGGCTTGCTTTTATTAATGCTATATTCTGGTTTCTGGACGAGGTGCAAGAAATTTCCAATGGTCCAATTTGAACGACATTGAAACAAGCTCTATTATGATGTGTAGTTAGTTTTATTATCAAATCATTTCACCCTGTCACTTTGCCCGTAAAGTGAAATGGAAGCAATTGGTCACTCAACATCTTGTGGTAAAAACGTGTCATACATCTTCTGTGTGACGTCCTGACAATTTCCAATGTTCTTAACTAAACGAAAATCGAACGTGCTACATTTTTATATCAGCTTCAATAACTTCCATGAAGGTTTAGCCCTATCACTTTTGCACTAAATTCCAGAATTTGTGTCCCAAATTATCACATTGTATTACTTTATATTGTATGTCAGATGTTCTCATTACCGAATTAATTTCCAATGGTCTTAAATAAACCGGCATAAAGTCCGCTGCCTTCTGATGCCATACTCGACTACTTTTATAGTTATCTAACCCTGTCATTTCTGCACTCAATTCCATGATTTGTGTCTCGAATTATCGCATTGTACCCCTTTAAAATGTATATCAAATGTTCTACATTACCGAATTAATTTCCAGTGGTCTTAAATAAACCGGCATATAATCCGCTGCCTTCTGATCCCATACTCGACTACTTTTATACATATCTAACCCTGTCATTTTTGCACTCAATTCCATTATTTGTGTGTCAAATTATCACATTATGTTCCTTTTAATTGTATATCCGATGTTCTACATTAGCGAATTAATTGCCAATGGTCTCAAATAAACCGGCATAAAATCAGCTACCTTCTGAAGCCATACTCGACTAGTCTTATAGATATCTAACCCTGTCACTCTTTACCTTTTGACATGAAGCTTTGCGACATTATTGACGTTCTGGCATGGCTCGATGCACGTCAAGCGCCGACGGTTGCTGCCTAGATGATCCGTGGGGCCGCCGAGCGGTGGCACCACAAAAAGTAAAGTTCCACCCTTCAACAATACTAAGCAACATCGGTTCTGCCACACGAAAATGGTGTAGGAGAAATTCACGGTTGTAGAAGCATTTTTCCCTTCAACGCCCACAAGCTCAATGATTTTAAACAATTTCGTGAAAATCTGTCGGCCTCGACTCTAATGGTGGCGGAACTCATGCCAGGCCCATCGCCTATCGTTTCAAATATGAAAATCTGCCCGTAACTTTGGCGTTGGGGCCCATTAACATTCAGGGTATAGGAATCCCGCGCCCCACCATATTGTGAATGGCGTGCGGTCGTGGGCCGCCCGCGGCCGGCCGTTTATGGTTGAAAATAGTTCGAGAAGAAAATACGGAAAGTAAGAATATGCGCAATATGACGCTGCAAGTGGCAATAAAATTGCCGTCTGAAGGCAAGCTAACTTTCATAAATGCACTTCGCGTGATATTTTATGGAGACAGTGTCATAAATTGTAACAATATTCTTCGCGCACACACAAGTGAGCACCCGGGCGCGTTTGTCGCAGGCGCATATTTTAGAGCTCTTGAATGGCATCAGGAACCTACCTGTTTTCTTTCTTTACTGGAGGTCCCCCCGCTGTCCGCATTAACATTGCGGCTGACGCCTAACGCCACACGTTTGACCACCGGTGAGTCTGCTGTTGAGTACCGGCATCCAATGGCTGGAACGCGGCAATTTGATTCCGGGGAATTACCATTCAGTCGTTTGTAATAGGACAAATGGTTTTTTTTTACTGGTCCTCGATAAGTACCAATTAATGATGTTTTGGGGTCAAATTGTGTGTTTAAACCTGTGCTTACTGCGCCCGTAAGTGTCGTCGTGTCGTCGGCAACCCCCCCCCCCCCATAAAAAAATGTACTTAACTGACACCAATGTTGCAGGGTGACCCATGAAGAATGATAACCAGGCAAGTCCCTTATGACTTAGGTACTTCTTACGTGGTGTGTTAAAAATTAATGAGATAATGCTGAAATACACTATATTCAGGTGGCACAGGCAACACCCCCCAACAGCCCTCAAAGTACTCTCCTCCCGCATCCGTACACCGGTCCAAGCGACTCTTCCATTGCTGGAAGCACCTGTGGAAGTCGTTCTTGAACAGGAGTTTCAGAATGTCCCGCGATGCTTCCTTCATGGTCTCCACGCTGCTGAATCTCTTCCCCTTCAGCTCAGATTTAAACTTTAGGAACAACCAGAAATCACAGAGAGCCAGATCTGGCAAGAAGGGAGACTGAGGAACTGTCTTCATCCCCACATCTGTCATCCAGCCGATCACCAGCAGACTGTGTGCGCCGGCGCGTTGTCTTGGTGGAAGAGCCAGTCGCCGGATGCCCACAGCTCAGCCATCTTCCTTCTGACGTCCCCTCGAAGTCGTCGGAGAACTTCTAGATAAAACTTGTATGGATGATCTGCTGGGTGGGGGATCAACTCCAAGTGCACGATGCCTCTGCAGTCGAAGAAAACCACCATCAGCTTCTTCTTGTCCCTTGCCTTCTTGGCCTTCTTGGGTCGTGGTAATTCTGGATGAACCCACTGCATCAACATCCTTTTACTCTCAGGACAATCATAACGGTAGAGCAGGTGTTTTTGTGTATACTTTTGGAGGGGCTTGTGTCCCCAGTGTTCAATTTCGTCCCCGAATAGTGAATTTGCCCCCAATATGAAATGGCAATGGGCATGTAGCAAAAAGCATACAACTGCGGGCTACGATCGGAGCAGGAGCGCCAATGGACCCGCGGATGGCCACGCCAATGGTCCCACCGATGGCCCAGCCGATGGTCCCACGGATGGTGCCACCGATGGTTCCGCCGATGGCTCCGCCGATGGCTCCGCCGATGGCTCCGCCGATGGCTCCGCCGATGGCTCCGCCGATGGCTCCGCCGATGGCTCCGCCGATGGCTCCGCCGATGGCTCCGCCGATGGCTCCGCCGATGGCTCCGCCGATGGCTCCGCCGATGGCTCCGCCGATGGCTCCGCCGATGGCTCCGCCAATGGCTCCGCCGATGGCTCCGCCGATGGCCCCGTCGATGGCCTGGAACTAGTGACGTTCGCCCGCTCACTCTGATGACCTGTCACTCAGGACGGTTTCCAGGTGACTGGCCGCCACCGTTAACGTCACAACTATACCATGTAGTGTGGCCGGCGTACTGGTGTCCGGAGACACTGCGCCGACTGGCACCATCTGCGCTGCTGAGAATCCTGCCGCCATTGCTGACACGAGGCTTGAAGCCGAAGCTTCCAAGAATCTGTCAGCTGTGGTGGCCAGTTGACCCAGAGGAGCTTCCTCTGACAACAGCCATTATACTGCCTAAGCTGCCTGCGGCAGCCGTCGCAGAAATAGTCTTCTCAACAGCTCACGGACGTGTGTGGCATATCCCGCTGTGCCCAGTTCGGAGTGCATGCGCATGAGCAGCTGGAACGGCTTCTGGTATCGAGCTGCTGTCGGGGCAATAGGGCTTCCAGGAGGGCCGCTGGGCGTCTGGCCGCCCTATATTTACTAACGGATTTCGACTTTTGTTGCAAGGATGCGCTTATCGATTTGTAAGAAAGTCAGAAGATTGCATTACAATATCGCCGCTCGTTTATGAGATAACGCCAAAAAACAACAGAAGAGGGCGATTACACCCCCCCCCTCCCACCCTCCCCGGTACACGTGATAAACAGCCACATCTTATACCTACATCAACCCTGTAACACTTCGACCCCATTATTTTCATAAAAACACCTATGTCTGTAGACCCGTCGGCATCATCTTAGCATGATTTGTCAACCCAGATTTCCATGTCGACCATGCCAAATGGTCGACGCACTACCGATGTCCTCTCATGAGATCCGGCAACCTCACCCCACAGATACTCTGGAGTATGGCCGCGCTAATCCAGGGATGAGCAGCCTCATCATCCCCACCCCTTAAGAAAGCCTATCTATGACCAACAGCTGTAGAGGTCACCTTTGGCATCTCCTACTCAGCAGCGTGCGCCCGGCAGGCGAGTCTTGCTACCGCGTAGGACATACGGAGGCTAAACACGATCAACACACAGTAGAACGCATTGGAGTGGGGTGAGTTCAACGATCACGAGGCGCGCAATGGTCAAGCTCAGAAGATCCAGTAAGTGCCAACATGTTCGTACCTAGGGATGGATTTGTGCTCTGGCATCCTGGATTTGGAGAAGAAAAGAAAAACCTTCTGTTTTTGAAATTGGAATTCATGTTTGTACTTTCAGTCAGTTGTCTGCATGTTTATAAGAGAGCAATGAGGCTGCAATCATTTCAAGCAACTTAATTATTTTTTTTGCCAAAAACAGTGAATAGCTTCACAGAGAGCAAAATGCAATGGATGACAAACATCTAGAACAAGGCCATGCTGCCAATCTTGCTCGGACCTCTCATCGACGCCAAAATCTCTCATTCGGGCACGGTGCTGACTTCGCTGGAGCACCTCAGCAAGAGCACATACCAACATCTCCGTCGATCTGTAGCTGTACATGGTGGCCTACCAAATCCAGAGGAATGACGTCGATCGCTTCAAAAACGTCATTCTCAGGCCTAGGAGCATGCACGCCGTGCAGCCCTCCCGTGGCTGCATCGGCGTCGACAAACCTATGCCCGGTTCAGGCGCTGGCCTCTCATCAGCTCAGCGGCCATCAGCGGTCATCAGTTCAGGTCAGCGGAGGGCTAGAGGAATCATAAGCGGCGAGTATTGGGTTTGTTGAGCCTTGCGAGGGTTCCGGATGGTTTCGACTACTCTTCTGAGGAACTTTCTCGCAACTGGTCCCAAGATCTTCCACGATTTCAGCGACCACCTTGAAACGTGTCGGTAACACTTAACTGGCAGGCGCTGGGTCGATAACCTCATCAAGCCTACTCCGCTCGTCCATCAACTGCTTCGTAGCGAGAGGGAGATTTACTGCTGCAGTAGCTCACCATAGAACGCATGCTCCCCTTCTTCTTCGTTGCTGGCCACCACCACTACGCACGCTACATCACCCAGCACGTTCTCGAAATGTACCACCTGCTGCCCCCGTGACCAAGACGGAGCTCGTGTCGGGTGTCTTCGCGTGCCCTCACCAGGATGGCAGTTGGAATGGCGTGAACTCTGACCAATTCGGTGATCAAACTGCCATTCGTCAACGGTATGACCAGAGTTCAGATATGATCGTGGAAAGGATTGACTCTTTCCCCATCGCAGCCTCCATATTAGACACCATGGCGCACATCTGCCCCGAGCACGCAGTTAAGGAGAGCGAAGACCAAGCTGGAGCAAGCGACACAAGCAGCGAACCGCGTCATAAGAAAGAGAAGAAGAGGATGGATGGATGCAGATGGCCGACGTTGAATCGCGCTTGAGCTATCCAAAATGTTTTACTCCTTGGAGAATCAGTGACAACACTTCTTCAACATTGCCAAAGGTAGATTTTCTCCCCATGAAACTGAGGCGAGTGTTACAGAATCAGTCGACATACGCGAGAGAATGGTTGTAGAGTTCCGGGCATCCCTCCCCACCGGATTACACGTAGCCGTCATTAGCCCCGTCAAGACCATGGGACGCATGAAAAAGGATGTGAAAACGGGGGACAAGACCACCCTTGACCTGGAGACTATCGCCCTGAGGCTATTGACCGTCGAACAGCAGCGACAAATAAAGCTAGCATCTATCTTCCAATACGAGCTGCGCTTAGCACTTCCCTCGCTCATCGATGAGTATGGCTGCTTGAGGGCAGGTAGCAAAGAATCGCTGGCTCAGAAGCGAAGCCCCCCCCCACCCCCAGGTTGTCACTCCGGGAACCAAGCGAAACTTTCTCCATATAACCATGTCAGTAAGAAACCATATGAAAAATGATACTTTCCACAGCAATAAGGTTGTCTAAAAGCATACACAGGTGTCGGACTGACGGTGTGCTGGTTATTGTTTTCACCTGGAATCTTGCGAATATTATCGTACCGGGAACATTCTGACCTTTGAATAGCCTGGGATCACGAACGACGCTCGTCTGACGACGACCTGACACAGCAAAGCAGTATTTGCTTCTTATATTCTTTTTTTTTCTCGCGCAATAGTGAATAGTCAACACCATGTACTCCAATGGAACCTATTTGTTAAAAGTACATCAAACGTTGGGAAGGGCCACAATTACATAGGTGGCGTAGGTACAGTACACGTGTGGTCAATGACGCCATACAAGGGAACAGTTTGTTGCTGCATTGCAACAAGCATTGTTGGGTATCCGACATCGTTCAGGCAACCACAGTGCTTTAAGACATGACACAATAAGGCTACTAGCCATCACTGTCCGATCGACGGTAACCGGACAAGTGTACGTAAAGCAAATGTACGTATGGCAGATGTACGCACGCAAATGTACGGA
Organism: Ashinkailepas kermadecensis; assembly: GCA_034440615.1. Taxonomy (NCBI): domain Eukaryota; kingdom Metazoa; phylum Arthropoda; class Thecostraca; family Neolepadidae; genus Ashinkailepas; species Ashinkailepas kermadecensis. Next base: position 468,164 of record JAOTOM010005037.1, on the reverse strand, counting down.
AGCAAATGTACGTAAGTGCAGATGTACGTATGGCAATTGTACGTAAGCGCAGATGTACGTATGGCTAATGTACGTAAGCGCAAATGTACGTATGCGCAAAAGTACGTAAGCGCAAATGTACGTAAGCGCAAATGCACGTAAGCGCAAATGTACGTAAGCGCAAAAGTACGTACGCGCAAATGTACGTAAGCGCAAATGTACGTATGCGCAAAAGTACGCATGCGCAAAAGTACGTTTGCGCAAATGTACGTAAGCGCAAATGTACGTATGGCAATTGTACGTAAGTGCAGATGTACGTATGCCAAGCTTACTTAGGCGCAAATGCACGTATGACAAATGTACGTATGGCATATGCACCTAACCAAATGTGCTTACACGCAAAGGCACGTATGCCTAACTGTACGTGCATTGGTTCATACGTACATTTGCTCTTTCATTCTTTTACGTCTACGTACTTTTGCGCTTAGGTACCTTTGCGCTTACGTACTTTTGCGCTTACGTACATTTGCGCTTACGTACATTTGCGCTTACGTACATTTGCGCATACGTACTTTTGTGCTACGTACATTTGCGCTTACGTACATTTGCGCTTACGTACATTTGCGCTAACGTACATTTGCGCTTACGTACATTTGCGCTTACGTACATTTGCGCTAACGTACTTTTGCGCATACGTACATTTGCGCATACGCACATTTGCGCATACGCACATCTGCGCTTATGTACATTTGCTTATGTACATCTGCCATACATACATTATTTGTCCTTACGTACATTTGCCCTAGAATCCGATCGACAAGACATGCTTCGCCGCAGTTACAATTTACAACAAACCAAGACTCGATGCAATTACATTACCAACCATCTCTGTCTCGTATGGACAGGATATGCTTCGCCGCAGGCACAACATATCAACGCATATCACATTACGCTAGAAACATGCACAAAAAGCGCTCTATGAGCCTCATACACCCTTCACGCAACACGTCACCATGCAAATATTTTCGCTCATTTTTCTTCGCATGATTCCTTTCGGTTCACGTGAGCAAAATAGCAAGTCACGTATAAAGCGATCGGCCTCTGGCGTTCTTTGACCGAGCCGGCAGTTGCCACACACTGCACATACAGAGTCACGCCGCCACCACCTCGGCACTGAATCCGGCCCGCGTTGACCGCAGAACGCACCACCTGATCTTCAGTCGGCGCGCCAGGGCGTCAGGGCGCCAGGGCCTCAGAAAGCGTCTCACCGCATGGGCCAGAGAAGTGGAATCTGTGGCACACGTGCGAACTGATTCAGTATGGCAGTAGGAGCATATCGAAGCGATCGAACGACTCAAAGTAAAACTCACGTATGCACGGACGACTTGGAAGTTCATAGGGTAGGGCCCGATTTTCAGCGTCCCCCCCCCCGGCAGTCACCATTTATGTAGTCTCATGAGACTGACGTCAAAATTGCCTAACATCGGTGGGCCAATCCCCTGGCAACCTAACCTCAAAGGTTCCCATGCGCATAATATTGCCGAAAACATATGGATCGTTGCCATATTTGCGTCTTCAGAAACCTCATCAATTTTAGGGGCTTCTATCTCAAACGTGTGACAGGAAGAACCACTGAACACGATACTCGTAATTCAAAAACGTTTTCAAGTTGGTGTTTCAACAGGGAACAATCAGAGAGACATACATATATCAGAACAATCTGCCTACGATAATGGCCCAAACCAAGCTAGCCTGTCAAATTGACCAAAGCCCATCCGATCTGCAATACTGGTCCAAACCAGATGACCTGCTATATTGACCAAATTTAAGCTGACCGGTCATGTTGATCAAATTCCAGCATACCTGTCATACTGGCCTCAACTCAACTGACCTGACAAGACATCAAACCCAGCCGACCTACGTTAATGGCCCAAACACCACACGTACCGTCAGACTGACCCAACCCAGCCGAGCTGCCACACTGATCCACTCAGACGAGCTGCCACACTGACTCAAACCCAGCCGAGCTGCCACACTGATCCACTCAAACGAGCTGCCACACTGACTCAAACCCAGCCGAGCTGCCACACTGATCCACTCAAACGAGCTGCCACACTGACTCAAACCCAGCCGAGCTGCCACACTGATTCAAACTCAGCCGACCTACCATAATGGCCCAAACACGACCCACGTCCCGTCAAATTGACTCAACCCAGCCGAGCTGCCACACTGATCCAAACCCAGCCGAGCTGCTACACCGATCCAAATCCGGGCGACCTGCCACACAGACCGAAACCGAGCCGAGCTGCTACACTGACCCAAGCCCAGCTGAGCTGCCAAACTGAGCCAAACCTAGTCCATCTGCCAGATGCAATCAAAACATCAACAGTTCATCACAGTACCCAGGTAAGGGTCGGAAACAGTGCCGTGCACAATTTGTGCCGCCTGGAATATTGTCCTCTCCGCAATAGCGCCCTCTCGTTCTTCCTGGGCACGGCTGAATCCCGCTGACAACTAGCCAGGGTTGAAAAAGTGTCGACAAAAAGTTTCTGCCATGCCAGTTGTATTAACCGGTAGAAATAATCTACTGGCAAAGACCGTTAACCCTGCGGAAGATCCCGATGGGCTCATATCTATATGATTCGGAGAACCTCAGAATCAAGAATGACATGGTCTCCTGCATTACTAGGTTGATGTGTCTCGACAGAAACGTTTTTGCCTGGTCCCTGGTATCAATCGGTTTAGGCCAAGATATTGTCAACCTTAAAATGAACTGATGTAAACGTATTGCTCTTGCTTTCTAATTCAACCTTCATCGTTCAGGGTTTATTATTCTCCGACTGTTACTACAGCTGTATGGGCGCAAGATGACCTTTTAGCCGGCTCGCCCTAAAGCACTGAAGCATCACTTTCACCATCAAATTCCCATGATAGGATATTCCTTTCAAGTTTAACTGAAAAGTAACGGTGACTTCGCTTATTCGTTGATTTTGTTAGGTCCGTCCGTAGTTACTCATAAATTACAACCCAAACTTGGATGCCTTGAGCTTCGCAAATATAAACATACTGGTTTGCAAAGTAGAGAAAAAAAACTCAACACAATTATCCTCTCAGTTTTGTATATAACACAGCATATCTGCTCTCTAGTTAGTTCAAACCATCAGTCGAACCCCGACACAAACTCGTCTGAGCTTCCAGATACGGACTAATACCGAGTAGGCATCAGACCTACTCGTCCTGCCACACTGACCCATGAACGGTCTATCTGCCACACTGACCCATGCCCAGTCTATCCGCCACACTGACCCATGCCCGGTCTATCCACCACACTGGCCCATACCCGGCCTATCCGCCACACCGGCCAATTCCCGGCCTATCCGCCACACTGGCCCATACCCGGCCTATCCGCCACACCGGCCAATTCCCGGCCTATCCGCCACACTGGTCCATACCCGGCCTATCCGCCACACCGGCCAATTCCCGGCCGATCCGCCACAATGGCCCATGCCCGACCTTACCCGATCTATCAGCCACACCGCCCCATGCGCGGTCTATCCGCCACACTGACCCGAACTCTGCCGTTCTGGGTGTGAACTCCATGTTGAATTCTGCCACGGGCACGCCTCGTTGCGCCACCATAGGTGCGAACATGGCCGCAGGGTACACCACAGAAGAGGTACCCACAATCAGGCAGAGGTCGCAGGACTCCAGTTCTGTGTCTGTGGAGCACACGGCGTCGCTTTACTCGCGCCTGGGCAGGGATAAATTAGTCGTCAAATAGGCTGGAACGTGCCACTTGCTGAACCCTGATTGAACATCCTACCCATATAAGTGTAAACATCGTGTTTGATGCGTGTTGATGAAGTCTTCATGCTTCGCTTCTAGCAGCATCTCGTGTACAAGAATTATGCCCATGCTTACGATTGCGAATTGTGATACACACAAACATCTGGTAACACGGTTCCCTAAAGGGAATTGATTGTGTGTACAGGTATGTTTACAGAGATCAGCTATGATGTGATTTGCCATACAGTACCATTTTTGATAGCATGGTGTCGTTATCGTTACCATTAACGAAAGTATCCATGCATTAAGTGCCTCACAAAATATACAAGCATGCACTATGAGCATGGTACTGTCTCAAAATTGAGCGTGAAACTTAAACGGTATGTTAAGCATACTTCCATGGCAAATTTCAACATCTTATTGTACTCGTTTCAACATCTCACATCAAGCGAAAAAAACAGTATATAAACATTGCACCTTGGTCAACAGTATGTTCAGCAGGCCTATTGCAGCTCACCATAATAAGACATCTCTGTGATAACACCTCACCAGTGTAAAACGCAATTACAAGATCTGGCCTGTCATCCGAAATTGACAGCGCCCGTTACTATCATTGAAATGCGCAGAATAAAATCTTCGTCAATATTTGCGCTGCTGTTTAATTGTTCGGTTTGTGTGCATGTGTTCACCCACTGGTAATCCTTGGTCAATGGCACAATGCTCCCCCACATCCACGCAATCCTCACTTCGCTTCCGCCGCTTCGTCATCATCACAATCCTCCTCGCTGACCAACACCACTTCCCCTTCCCTCCGCTGCACCATCATCACACCCCCTGACCATCAGCACTCCCCCTTCCCTCCGCTGCACCATCATCACACCCCCTGACCATCAGCACTCCCCCTTCCCTCCGCTGCACCGTCATCACAACCCACTGACCCTCAACACCTCCCCTCCATGACCGCCACACCGACCGGCCCACTCACGAGCCTGCTCCAGCACCTCTTCGTCGAGGTTCTCGCCGAACCAGACCACGTGCGGTCGCAGGAGGCCGCCACAGGAGGCCGCCTGGCACCGAGGCAGCTCCTTCTCCGGTATGTGCGCGCTGGCCGTGTCTGGGTCCGGAGCACTGCCGGTGGAGAGGCTGGTCAGGTCGGGACAGGCGAGGCCCAGCATTCGCCTCATCTCAGTCAACCACAACCCAGCATCCATTCATCTCCTGAAACTTGCACTGAAACATACATGGTGGATGTTGGCATTTTGAACAGGTGTCGCTGTCGGTTTATGTCGATCTATGTCCGGAGCTAGCTGCCATGATCCTCGGACTGTTGTCGGGCATCGGCACACTCTTTTTTCTCTTTTTTCTCTTCTCTCTCTCTGTCTCTGTCTCTGTCTCTGTCTCTGTCTCTCTGTCTCTCTATCTCTCTGTCTCTCTGTCTCTCTTCTCTCTGTCTCTCTATCTCTCTGTCTCTCTGTCTCTCTGTCTCTCTGTCTCTCTGTCTCTCTGTCTCTCTCTCTCTCTCTCTCTCTCTCTCTCTCTCTCTCTCTCTCTCTCTCTCTCTCTCTCTCTCTCTCTCTCTCTCTCTCTCCCTCTCTCTCTGCTTACCCGGTACCCGCCAGCGCCGGGCAGATGGGGTTGTGCCAGTTCTCGCGCACGTCGCCACAGCGCGTGCAGCGCGTCTTGAACAGCGTGCCGTGCAGCTCGAGCACGCCTTGTGAGCCGGCGCGCTGGTGCAGACCGTCGATGTTCTGCGTGATGACGCTGCACCGGCGTGTGGGTGGCGCCCGCTCCTGAAGAGCAGCGATCGCCTGGTGCGCCTGCGCCAACAGGCGTCACATGGCTACCCGGCACCCAAGGCTACTTCTGATTGAAGGCAAAGGAGGACAATTGCCCACATCAGACAATGAAGTCGTACTGGTGACCGCACTCATTCCAGCCTAACGCATCATACAATCCAACACCACCCTGCCAGGTAGTCTAGCAAAGCTGTACTTACCGCTATCCAAGTTTTCTATTCATGAACGGGTAAACTAAGCTACGAGAAAACATCGGTTAGTCCCGAGTCTCGACGAACGTGCAGGACGCATGGCAAAGTACTGGAGCTTGACTAACACCTTTTTTCACGCCACGATCACAGTTTGGTGGTAATATTGTGAAGCAGACGTACATTGTCGCAAGCCTAACCTGGGGGTTTCCTAACGACATTTCAAACGAAAAATGTAATTGCCAACGCGTCGTGACCTAGCGCTGACCTTGTTGGGCTCCTTGGTGGCCATCATCTCGCGGCGGTAGTGGTAGAACTCCCAGACGAGTGACGGCTGCTCGCGGAAAGCGCCGGGGGTGTCGAGATTCTGCGCTTGGTACCGCCGCCACCAGCCACCCGCGCCGCGGAACGTCGGCACACCCGACTCAGCCGACACGCCCGCCCCTGCCGTCACACAGAGGTCATACCGGCCCTAACGTCATACAGAGGTCACACCGGCCCCTGCCGTCAAACAGAGGTTACACACCGGCCCCTGACGTCACACAGAGGTCACACTGGCCCTGACGTCACACAGAGGTCACATCGCCCCTGACGTCATACCGAGGTCACACCGGCCCCCGACATACAGAGATCACGCCGGCCACTGACGTCACACAGAGGTCACACCGGCCCTGACGTCACACAGAGGTCCCACCGGCCCCTGACGTCACACAACGGCCCTGACGTCACACAGAGGTCACACTGGCCCCTGACGTTACACAGAGGTCACACCGCCCCTACCGTCACACAGAGGTCACACCGGCCCTGACGTCACACAGAGGTTACACACCGGCCCCTGACGTCACACAGAGGTCACACCGGCCCCTGACATCATACATAGGTCATACCGGCCCTGACGTCATACAGAGGTCACACCGGCCCCTGCCGTCAAACAGAGGTCACACCGGCCCCTGACATCATACATAGGTCATACCGGCCCCTGACGTTACACAACGGTCACACACCGGCCCCTGCCGTCACACAGAGGTCACATCGGCCCTGACGTCACACCGGCCCCTGACGTTACACAGAGGTCACACCGCCCCTGACGTTACACAGAGGTCACACCGGCCCCTGCTGTCACACAGAGGTCACACCGACCCCTGCCGTCACACAGAGGTCACACCGACCCCTGCTGTCACACAGAGGTCACACCGGCCCCTGCCGTCACACAGAGGTCACACCGGCTCCTGCCGTCACACAGAGGTAACGCCGGCCCCTGCCGTGACACAGAGGTCACACCGTCCCTGACGTCACACAGAGGTCACACCGGCCCCTGATGTCATACAGAGGTCAAGTCGGCCCCTGACATCATACAGAGGTCACACCGGCCCCTGCCGTCACACAGAGGTCACATCGGCCCTGACGTCACACAGAGGTTACACACCAGCCCCTGACGTCACACAGAGGTCACACTGGCCCCTGACATCATACATAGATCATACCGGCCCCTGACGTCACACAAAGGTCACACACCGGCCCCTGACGTCACACAGAGGTCACACTGGCCCCTGACATCATACATAGATCATACCGGCCCCTGACGTTACACAAAGGTCACACACCGGCCCCTGACGTCACAAAGAGGTCACACCAGCCCCTGACGTCACATACAAGTCACACCAGCCCCTGACGTCATACAGATATCACACGGGCCCCTGACGTCACAGAGGTCATGCTGGCCCCTGACGTCACACAGAGGTCACGCCAGCTCCTGACATCATACAGGGCACGCCCGCCCATGACGTCACACAAAGGTCACGCCCCTGACGTCACAGAGATCACATCGGTCGATGCACCTCTCCTCTGATGTCATACAGATAATACGGAGATTATCGTAGGCACATCGAGGTAGCACCTGCCCATACAACCACTCCAGGGATCACGTAGGCCACACCAATGTCACGAAATCGGTTCGGTTTGGTTGACCATGTCTATATTCAAATGGTCCTCTCCATCATCCTGACAGTAAAAGGTAACTACTAACCATTAGTAACATCCTTTCTGTCCGAACATTCTTCTTTACAAGGATGTATCCGAACCAAAACTAAAATAGCAACGTGGTGATATGAATAACTGGCTCCTGTTTTTTTATTCAATCAACGTGAATTATTGTCTCTTCAGTCGTAGCTGACTAGTCCTAGAAATCGAGGCAAACACCGAGGATCCAAATGGGAATGGTATGCGTGAGCTCATTACACATCTATCAGGGTGGCGGCTACCGAGCTGGTCTGCAGTTCCCACGCTCAGCGCTCACCGGTCAGGATGACCACGTGCTCGGCCGTCTTCAGGACCTGGCGGAAGGTGGCCATGTCAGAGCTCGGTCGCGACGGTGCCGCCACCTTCAGCAGCGCGGCAGACGGCCGGATGCCGGAGGTAGACGAGCGAAGGGCCGCGGTCAGCATCGGCGTCTCCTGCGGACAAGACACGACCGTCTCACCGAGCCAGGAGGCGATGGGACGAGTGTCGTGCAGTTCGGGCAGTACAGTTCGGATGGTAGTTATCGGATGGTGCAGTTCGGATGATATGGTTCGGGCGGTACCGTTCGAGTGGCAGCGCTAAGGCGGAACCGTTCGGATGGTAGTTCTCGGATGGTACAGTTCGAATGATACTGTTCGGGCGGTACCGTTCGAGTGGTAGCGCTAAGGCGGAACCGTTCGGATGGTAGTTCTCAGATGGAGTACAGTTCGAACGATACTGTTCGGGCGGTACCATTCGGATGTTAGTTCTCGGGTGGCACCGTTCGGATGATAATCTTCGGGTGGTACCGTTCGGATGGTAATCCTCGGGTGGCACCGTTCGGATGGTAGTTCTCGAGTGGTACCGTTCGGATGGTAATCTTCGGATTGTACCGTTAGGGTGGTAGCTCTCGGATGGTACCGTTCGTACGATACCGCTAGGGCGGCTATGTTCGGCTGCAACACTTTTCAGGGTGGCGCGGCACGGCGTGACTGAAAATCGTTATTACCAACACAGCAGCAGGACGAGGTGGCCGTGCTAAGAGAGGCTGTGTGTAGCTGACCTGCCGTTTCCTCACGGCACCGGTGAGCCGCTGCCGGCGAGAGTAACTCGACCAACCTGACCTGCTGCAGACACCAGTTCAGAGCTGGCCCCGAGATGTCAGCTGCCACCGAGAACAGCCGGCTTGAGACCCACAGGCTGCCTCCGAGAGCAGTCAGCTAAGGGGACCACTGAGGACCATAAAGACTCACCGGCTGCTTCCGACAGCCGTCAGCTAAGGGGACCACTGATAACTATTAAGACCCACAGGCTGCTTCCGAGAGCCGTCAGCTAAGGGAAACATTAATTACTATTAAGACCAACAGGCTGCTTCTGAGAGCCGTCAGCTAAGGGGACCACTGATAACTATTAAGACCCACAGGCTGCTTCCGAGAGCCGTCAGCTAAGGGAACCATTAATAACTATTAAGACCCACAGGCTGCTTCCGAGAGCCGTCAGCTAAGGGGATCGCTCAGAACTATTAAGACCCACAGCTGTGTCAGAGAGCCGTCAACTAAGGGAACAGCTGATAACTATTAAGACCCACAGGCTGTCTCAGAGAGCCGTTAGTTAAGGGAACCGCTGATAACTATTAAGACCCACAGGCTGCTTCCGACAGCTGTCAGCTAAGGGAACCATTAATAACTATACAGACCCACGGGCTGCTTCCGAGAGCCGTCAGCTGAGAGCTACGCATCAGCAACTGGTGCATTACATAGTGTTATACCAATGTTATCACAGGCTCAGCAAATAGTGTGGAAACATGTTCTCCGAGACACGGTGGCCTCTAAAATGCGGCATCAACTGCACTCTCAAACAGACATGTACTGTTGTGAAATATATTGATCTTGCACCAGCACTACACAAAATAAATAACGATAAGGCAAAACAACAGAATTGGCGAGCAGGCATTTATACCTCGCTTGCAATGCCTTTACGTTTGGACGACATTGGTGTTCACGAGCCAATTCCAACAACGACCAGCTCATGCGACACTTTGGCTGGGAATAATGATCACGAATGAAATGCACGCGTATCCCTGCTATGTCAACGCATCATGTCGGCTGGTGGTGAACGGCAACTGGTATAACTGTGTGAACTGTTGGAAACAATCACACCGCTCTGATACAATCAAACACTACTCAGTTAATAACAATTATTGGCACTTGTAGACATTGGGTTTCCCCCTTGTGACACTCAGGCATTCAGTACGAAGCCTATTCACCACCACCGTGTGAGGAAATGTACATCTGGCCTGGTTTGACCATACAGTAGCTACAACGCTTATTGGTGTAGACCTCCTAGGTTATTGTGCAATTTGAATACATATCGTGACAGCGGAATATTTTCAATATTTGGTTCAATGTACCCCACAAGAGTTTCCGTGTCATATATGTGTAATGCAACTTGCAGCCAATTGTTAATATCAATTTACACATCAACTGGAATTTAATTTTGAGCGAAAACGCGATAGTCTCCTTTTCACCACCCAACAGAAATCGCAACGATTAGGTTTTACACTCTTCATTCGCATAATAAAATGGTTCTCCATGAGCAGAATAAATTGTCAAGTAAATTGTAACATTCTTGATACCCGAGTGGCCGGTATTTTGTACTCGGAACAATTGACACGTCATATGCATCTGCAAACTACCTTTACCTTTTCCTAGCTCTCAAAGACCCTGGTTGATGAGTGATCAGAAACCAGTGCTCACTGTTCATTGAGAATCCATTGGCTTAACAGCCAGGTGTTGCAACGCAAGCAAAGGCGGACTATAGCAGCCACCTCAGTGACGATATGGATGACATCACAATTTCTTCCAGAAAGCTCCTGGCGGGTAGACCCAAATGCCAATACCAGTTGTTGGGTGTCCCGGGGCAGCAGGACGATGGATTGGTTCGGCTCGCCATCCTGGCTCCAGCAGTCGAGAGGATCGTCTTTCCGGGACACGCAGTACTCCCACTCGAGCATATTGTTCCTCTCAGTACAGCAGTTGGCCTTCCAATCGAGTACATCGCACAAGTCCGTCGAGCAGACTTATCGGTCCAGCAGGCCGTCTCGTTAGGTCCAGGCCGGCAGTGGCGGTCGCCAGTCTCCCGGTCCGGCAGTGGACCATCAGTCGAGCAGGCTGGCGGGCGGGCCACCGTCGGGCGACAACAGGTGGCTGTAAAAGCTGGCCGTGCGCGCTCCGACGCAGCTCCGGTGCGGCTCGTCCTCCAGACTGGCCAGATTTTTGAGCGGCCGCGCGCCCGGGAAGCGCCGCAGCGGGTCGGCGCCGGTCAGGTTGAGCAGCTTGCAGCGCAGCTCCTTGAGCTGGTCGCGCCGGCGCTGGTAGCTGGCGGCGCGCAGCGCGGCCACCCACTGGTCGGCGGCGGCGGCGCTGACGCCGCCCAGCAGGTGGCGCCGCTCCGGCTCGGCGAGCAGCGTCAGACTGAAGCAGAACGGCAGGTCGGCGGCGAACGGCTCCGGCTGCACGTGGCAGTTCTCCAGCACGAACAGGCCGGCCGGCTCGCCGTCCATCACGCCGCCGTGCCCGTTCAGCCGGTAGTAGAAGAGCAGGTTGCGGATGAGCTTGAACCAGCGCTCGCGCGGCCGGTCGTCGCGCAGGCCGGAGCGCGGCGGCTTGTGGCTCAGGCGGCCCTCCAGGTCGCCGCGCTCCAGCGCCACGGCCACCAGGTCCCTCTCGTTGGCGCGCATCGCTGACTCACCTGTGCGCCGCTCTCTGAAACACATTCACTGTCGTCTGACACACGAACGCGCCGGTCTCGCCGGGTCCGACTGGTGCAGGGTCTGCCACTCCGACAACTGGGGCCCGACAGAAAACCGCGCCCTAAACAACCGCGACAAAATACCCCGGCTCGACCGTGAATGAATGCCACAACAATGACACCGTGAACCACTGCCACAACCGATGTAGCATGTGGAAAAGCGCCAAGCATGCCTACGACAAAGCCTCCCTTACCACGTACACAAAGCCTCCCTTACCACGTACCACCTGGCTATACCACGTAATGGATTCCGAACAACCAAAACAGTATTTTTTAACGCCTACATCAATGAAGTCCATTTCAAATTTCGTCAAATTCTTCTCAGAATGCAAGTGTGGACAAGAATGTCAAACGGTGGTGCAAAAGACCGAGCGTTTCAGGTTTGCAAACAGTTTCCAAGCAACTCTTGATTGTCAATGGTACTTACCATTGTAATAATGTTGGGCAAATATGTAGGAACATAACAGGAATCGGGTATGAAGAGGTCATACACGAACACAACACTTGCACTGGGCTGTAATCCACAAAAAATAATCAGTTATGCAACTGAGATGTGTCCGATTTATAATGGAGGAAAACTGCATGAATTAGGGACAGAACTTAATCACCGAAATCCATGAGTAAAGTAATGATATTGTAACACAGAACAAGACAATGCAAAAATAAGACATGTGTGTTCTCATTACTGTGAAAAACCAACCATGACAACACAAGAGCATCATACAGTAAAAAGGATGGAATGCATCCCATGTGTAGAATGGCTCAACAAGCATTATTACGTTCGTCCCAACGTTATCCTCTTATCGTTACAGCTTGGGAAAACAAACAATCCTATTTCTGGCTGCAAAATATGTGGAAGCATAGCTCGTCACTTCACGTAAGTTCACCGGCGAAACAGTGTGGGCGATGCCATTGGTCGTGATTGTGCATAAAGTGCGTCATAAGCCACCCAAAAATAAAGAGAAGAGCTAAAACGAAGGATATAAAAAACATAAAATTAATATTGTCAGATAAGGTGAAGAAAGCCTTCACACCTCGTGATGCACTTGGTACTAGCTTTGAGCCGTGTGGTCCATCGCTCATCACCGTGTAATTCTGTATTATTACGGCCACCAGAGGCATGGCTCCACTTACAGGCGAAGTAAAACGAATAAAACGCATACACAGAAACAATGAGTAGACACTTGCTGCATACAATTTGGTACTTCTAAAGGCACCAGGTGCATCACCAAAAAAAACGACGAGTATGTACTGATTGGATCAAAACGAAGTTGACTTCCTTGGAGTCGGACAGATCAATATGTGGCTTACAGTGCTCCATGTACACAGTATTCAGCAGAATGCCTTTCTTGGGCTTAGCACCTTTGTCACATGTTTGTCATTGTGCCCCTTGGTGGCAGTGCTGACGTGTGTAATTCAGATACGTATCATCATGCCAGCCGCGTCATCACAAGCTGAACCAGTGCCTGCAGGACCATGTGATCAGTCCAGTGTCTGTACCTGACGACACTTTTCGGATTATCGGCATATATCAGACCATCATGGGAATGACCTTTGAGCTCATCGTGTGCCTTAGGCAAAGAAACATACTGCATATTATCATTTTTTGTTTAAACTCTGAATCCATTTCTACAATGCAACTGAGGGGATTGGATAGTGGTTATTGGTTTTACGACACGTCCACCTTTGAGTCATGTAGCATCGCCAATCTCTCACGCCGATTGGTCGCGGGCGAAGAGTACCGACAGGTAGGACTCGAACCCGCAATCTTTCGATTGTAAGACGGGCAACTTACACCTAGACTACTCGTCCCCTAAAAAGCGTTCAGGCATAAGTTACACAAGGGTGTAAACAGACTATACCAAGCAGCATTCATTCTGGCAGGAGATATTCCACAGAGGTTGGTTATTGGTTTTACGACACGTCGACCGTTGAGTCATATAGCGTCGCCAATCTCTCACGCCGATTGGTCGCGGGCGAAGAGTAGCGACAGGTGAGATTCGAACCCACAATCTTTCGATTGCGAGACGAGCATCTTACCCCTAGACCACTCGTCCCCTAGATATTCCACAGAGCAAGAGTACGTGTCGGGCGCCTCGGCACGGACAGGCTGGACGCTAATAGCAGACGAGGGCTGTCGAGTCTGGCATTGTTCATTTTTTTTGCAGAAACATGTCGAGGTCGTATTGTGCCAGCTGTGACTGAAGAGGGCGTTCGTTAAAATGCGATGAGAGAGTGGTGTAGTGTAAGCCGGCGATGGGTTTGTCAAAATTAAAAGCGAGCCACATGAGGAGCATGTGCTGTACCTGCTGACTCTACCCCAGCCCATGCAACGCAGCCATACTCAAGGATGGGGCAAACATGGGCGTAAAAGGCACACAACATTTCATTATGATCAAAGCAAGCTCTGTTGTGATGTCTGGACAACTGTATACTGCGAATGGCAGTGTATTGAAATTGATTTTTGTAGGGTGGACAGGAGGGGAAGATGATGTCAAACAAGCCAACTGATGTAGAAAAGCGGGTACATATATATATATATATATATATATATGAATAGACTTCTATGTTCATTGAATGATAGTGATGTCTGTCTTTGCTGCCTTTGCGCTGCCAAAAACAATAAATGCTTTTAAGTATCAAACTCTACACACAATGTATAATGAAAAAGCAAAAGTGGTACTGAATAATGTCGAAAAGAAAAATAGTAGTGTTAAAACAATTTGAATGAAGTGTTGGTCTCTGCTCGAATTTAAGACTTTCAGGACACTGATGACAAGATCAAGCATGTAAATTGTCTTGGCTGTGGTAAAGTCAATATGAAGAGTAAATGTGAGTTTTGTGTCGAGTAAAACACTTAGGTGTAAAGTCTCAATTCGGCACTCTAACGCGGTGCCGTTCAGTATGCATGTGGATGGGATTGGTGATTTTCGTCAGGAAAACGATATTGTGTTACATTTTGTAGAAGTTAATTTTAGATGCCATGCAAGCGACCTATAGAAGAAACGGCGCACACCAGCCTGAAGGGCTTCATCGGTGTAGGCTGGGGACGAGACTCGGTGGCACAGTTTAATGTCGTCAGCCAACATGATACAGTTGCTCTGGATGATAGCAGGGGGTCAGCGGTGAAGCAAACAAAGGGGAGTGGGCCGCACACACACTACCTTCGGGGACACAAGATTTGACTGGCATCCAGTCCGAAAACTTGTCGTTAAGGACGACTCGCTGTCGGCAGTTCGTTAGGTAGGACTCAATTCAAGAGTGCGCACATCCTGTGGCATTGAAAACATTTTGAGCTTGTGGAGCAAAAGCTGGTGATTTACACTAGTAAAAGCCGATGAATAACCCGTGCATATGGAGTCAGTCTGTGCGCCATTCTGTAGCAAGTCCCAACTGTGATTGAGGAATATACTGGGATTGGATACACAGGAACGCTTAGGTAGGAAGCCATGCTGGCTGGGCAGTAGTGATGGTAAACAAGGTGTCAAAAGGGAGTTGCAAACTAACCTTTTCTATAATTTCGGACCAGAGGCAGAAGCGAGCACTTCTTCGCGAAAGAGGGCGAAGGGAATGGCGCGGTAATTACTGGGATTCCTTGCATCCCTTTTTTTAGTTAATTAGTTATTGTAGTTTAGGGGCGCATCGACTGCACACGCCACATAGCGCCCATTCGTCTTTTTGTCCACTGGAATGATGTTGGTATCTTTCCAAAGTCTGGGAAACTCGCCTGGGGAAACGGATGATTTGCATAACATTTCGAAGATTTTGTGCTGCGTGAGTGTCACCTCTGCTGCGCACTCGTGCAGCATATGAGCACTCAGTCCATCGGGTCTACAGGCTTTGTTTTCTCGATGCTGGACAGCACAGCTTGAACTTTGCCTGTGAGACAGAGAGTTGGCACAGGATGGGTGGGGGAACACAGGCATATCAGGCAGTGCGTCGATACGCAGGTCTGAAATTTAAAGCTGAACGTGATGGAAATATTTGCACAACCTGTCAGGTTCCAATAGCACTGGCCATCGTGGACGAGGTCAGCAGGTCGGTAAAGAGACGTTTTTAGGGATCTTTATGGAGGATCAGAAACGCTTGGGGTAGTTGCGGAAGCCGTGGACGAGGCTCAGTAGGCATTCTCGGTATTTGGTGTTGGTCACCACAGTTTTTAAGCACGATCTGGCTCTGGAGAACGCTAAGCCTAGTTCTGGTAGCTACATTTGGATTGAGACATTCTACAGGCCACCAGACCAGAATGAAAACACTGACAGATGGATGCAGGAAGAGATAAGTAGGAGAGTGCATGGGATTAATGTATTGTTGGGGGACATCAATATAGCAGGGATGGAAGACAACACTAGATGCCTAAGCAAGTCAGGAAGAAGTTTCATGGCTTGTTTTGAGGAAAATGTATTCTTTCAAATGGCACATAAACCTACAAGGGAAATGAGATGTTAGATCTGGTGCCTAGAAATGATAAAAATGTGCTAAATATGAACATAGTAGAGACTTTCAGTAATACTGATCACAGCATTATATGCTTTTCCTTGTATTATGGAAGTGTAAGAATGAATAAAATATTGATTCCAAATTTTGCAAAAGGGAATTACAATGGGATCTTCCTGAATGAAATTAATTGAGAAGGTACTGACAGGCTTACATGCTTACAAAATGTGGAGAATGATAAAAGGCAAACTGTTTCAAGGTCAGGAAAGGTCCATTCCCAATTGACAAATCAGATTAAACAAGGTTCAGCGCCCTTCATGAGTGACCAAGGAAGTAAAAGATTTAATGGAGTCAAAGAAGCAGGCGTTTAATAAACTAAAAGATGCTAACTCTGAGGAAAACCTAGAAGCATATAGAATAGCTAGAAATAAAGTTAGGTGTCTTAGGTATCTAAAGGACTGGGTGATATCAAATTAGATCAAGAATGTTCAACAGGCAATGCTAAGAAATTATTTAGCTTCTACAAATTTAAGTCAAAGTGTAGTGTAGGGCCACTGAAGGTGAATTAGTAGTTGATGATTGTGATATAGGACAGCCCCTAAGCAGGCAATTCTCATCAGTCTTTACTAAGCAGAACTCTGGTACATTGGAGACAACTGAAGGTTATGCCATGGCAGGTGATAAACTGGAAGATGTGACAATAACTACAGATGCTGTAGAAAAACAGTTATAATACCAAAAATAATAAAGCTGCTGGACTAGATGATAACATCCTACGACCTTAGCAGAGTGCTAAAGCTTTAGCATTTCCCCTAGGTATCATTTTCAGGTAGCCTCTAGATTATTCTGAAGTGCCTGAAGATTGGAGAAATGCAAATGTAGTGCAAATTTGCACAAAAGGAAGTATAAAACGTATAGAAAACCATGGGCCAGTGCGTTTGACCTCAATTGTTTGCAAGGCACTAAAAAAACTAGTCAAACACAATGTTCAAACTCATCTAGATAGGCACAACATTTTAAGGGATATTCGACATGGATTTTGATCTTGGATATATATATATATATATATTAGAAAGAGTCCAGTGCAAAGTCATTATAATCATCAGTGGACTGGGTATCTTAGAATAAGGAGAAAGGCATATGACATTATATATGAACTCACTCAAGCTTAAGGGGTGATATGATTGAAATACATAAAATCAGCAAAGGGCTAGATCAGGTAAATCTCAATGACACCCTTCTATTGAGAGCATCACATATGGGTCATAGGGGTCATCAATTCAGGTTAGACAAGTCTAGGTGTAGGACAGTTAAACAACAACAGGCCTTCAGTCAAACGGTTGTTGCTCAATGGAATAGGCTGCCTGCTGATGATGTGAGAAGTCCCTCATTTAATGTATTTAAAATAGGGTGGGCAAGTATTTTTTTGGGGGACATAAATTCTTGTTTTTAAGTTCTAATTAGTGATGGATGAGGAAATATTTATGCTATGTGGGTGTTCACAGCACAGTCCCTTTAAGCAGGCATGGATTGAGTTTAAAAATGATTGATAGGGCACTCAATTCATAGGATATTTTACAGCATAACTTTGCTTGTTCTTGGTATATCTGGTATAATAACTGTATATATGGCATACAAGTTAGTGGCCAGCATAACATCAAGTACATTTGCTATTTACAAACATAACATATTTATTATAGTAAAGGAATGGTCCATTATTTGGTATAGGTACTTATATCGTACATGCAAAAAAAAATCAACTAACAATTTTCCTTTGAGGATGTGCAACTTTTGGTTCTAAAAACTGACATATTCCATCAATTCCTCTTTCTTCAGCATTGCCACTATGGTACAATCGAGCCAACTCTGGTACGCTTTCAAGAAATCTGGTATGCAAGCAAGATATAGGGTCTGTTCCCGTGGCTCCACTAACCTCCACAAACCGCCACTGGTCGTTCCCGTCGCAAATCCGGTGGATATTTTTCCTCAACCAACCTCCGCCAGTGGAGCAAAAGCTCCACCAGCCGAGGAGCAAGGTCCAATTGTGATTTTTCAGCTGAGCTCAATCACGGCGCACTTGCGCCATATATTTGCGCGTAAACAACGTCCTCCATCATATGAATCTCATCTTCATCAATCAACCGAATACTAGGAAGATCCTTCGCAAAGGAAATATTAAATTACTACAACTATGAACAATAGTCGAAGTAACAGATGCAGACCACTAAACATCCTTTTTGAGGCCTTTGATCTACGTCATTCGGCCTAAGGGGAAAATGTTACTTTACCGGCCGGATCCGCTGCAATCCCCGTACCCAGAAGTACCGCCGTTCTCCCGGCGCCGACTAAAATCCTATTCGAGCCCGATCGACGAGGTCGGGCAAGTTGAGATGAGGAAAAGTCAGCATCGGGTAGAGAAGCGCCTCGGGCCGAGGGAGCCCGGCGGGTCCAGACGCGATATTATATGCTGCACGTTAAGAAGGCAGCCTGTAGCCAACCGCAAAACAGGGGGAGACGATGCTCAACCGAGAGGGAAGAGAGATTGCCTGGTTCATCCCACAGGCGAAAAGAACATCTGTGCTCCCGCAGTCTCTGAGGACACATACATACCCAGAAATAAAAACAAATTTGGGACTTTGTATAACAAGGCACACTATGTACATTGTGCGATCATCTGGACAAACATTTGAAGGGCAATTTGTCCAATTTATGATACAGCACCAAATGCTTCCATTTTGTCGCGGAATTCACACCGCTGTCAGCTGATTTCTCAACCAAGCTTCACCGGTCGTTCCCGTGGGCAAGTCTCAACTAGCCTC
Organism: Ashinkailepas kermadecensis; assembly: GCA_034440615.1. Taxonomy (NCBI): domain Eukaryota; kingdom Metazoa; phylum Arthropoda; class Thecostraca; family Neolepadidae; genus Ashinkailepas; species Ashinkailepas kermadecensis. Next base: position 449,351 of record JAOTOM010005037.1, on the reverse strand, counting down.
AACTAACCTCCACTGAGTTCCTTCTGGTGGAACCACGGGAACAGACCCATAAGCTTCAGGCTGTGCCTTTTGATGTCTGTGGCACACATTCCCATGGTTGCCTTTTTCCAATTGATCCAACAATTGCAGATGGTTTGCATTGGCATTTCACAACACAGAATTGATCAAAGAGCCTCACCATTATTTCCTCATTGGATTATGATGCTCAGGGTCGGACAACCAGCCAGTAGTAGCATGACATAGCAAGTCGATCAGACAGTATAGTATCGTCGCCAAGAGGGCTGGAATCTCTCATGAAGCAAGGGGTCCAAGTCCATATCTCAACACATATTTTCAGATTGAATAGACCCCCCCCCCCTCCCCATAACGCACCCAGGATCTCCAGTCATGGTCGCCAGAGAGGCTTGGGTGCAAAGGTGGGTCCAAAGGGGAGGGGCAAAGGTGACCCTGCTGATGAATCAAGACACCCTTCTGGGAGGTCTGAGTGTGCCTGTCACCCTCAAATTTTTCCACCAGACATCCCTTAGAAAGAAAAGGTGACCCTCTAGGTACTTTTGCAGTGGCACCCCTCCAAACAAGTGCCCCCACATGACAATTCCTGGATCTACACCTGGCAAAACCTGGTACTGTCAGCAACTGTTCCTTTTTTTGCTCTTTTTGAACTCTGACCTTTTGAAGGTAAAATGTGCACAAAACTTGGCATGTGCACAATTTAAACTGAAATCATTCCATAGTTTGTTCAATTGACCATGTCTGAAGACAACAACCTTTCTTTGAAAGCTTTGGTAGCCATTGATCTGATCCTGGGTCACAAAAGTCAAAACCCCATTGATTTGGGGGTTTTGAAATTGATAAGAAATTTCAATGGCTTCATTGAAAAACTAAAACCAAAAAGCCTCAAAGAAATTTCAATGGCTTCATGGTGCTAAGTGAAGATCAGTCATGTCTGAAAGCAAGAAATTCAGTTTTGAAAATTGCCTTCTAGGGCTTGACACAAATTGATAAAAGTCGAAGCTCAATTGGTACATATGTCACATGCTGAATTGTCTGGAGAAGTTATACAAGGCTTCATCAAGCATTCCATATGAGTAGGCATGTCCATAACAAAGTTTGTTAACATATGGCAAAAAATGACATGACTCAGAATCACAAAAGTCAAAACCTCACACAATTATGACACATTCAATCATTTGGTGGAGGTTTCATGATGAAAGATGGGTAGCTTCTAAGATTAGCGATGTCTGCAAGCTAAACAAAAATGACCTTTAAAAAAATATTGCATTCTTATAGCTGAACAGACACCCAAAATTCAATTGCATGTACTTGGCACACTTTTTCCAAAGTTACCAAAAACAAATGGTAAATTTGCAGATCAAGATGTTGTTTTTCAGACTTGAAAAAAAAGATGCTTATTAACGTGATGAAGACGATGCCATCACTCATTTTTCCCACAAATGACTATTTTAGGTTAATGGCAGCCAATAAAATTCATGACATCATAGGTATGGTACTGAGGAAACGTGCTATGATATTAACAGTATTTTATGAGTTAATGCTGCAAACATTTACATACCTTATTGGGATGGTCCAGGCTGTGGCTCCTCAGTTTGTACCTCAATGGTATCAGACCGACCAGCAGTGCACTCCTGTGGCTTACAAAGCTTTGATGCTTCAAGAGTATATTATGTATCTTGTGGCCATGGAATTCCTTAAAAAACAAATGCTGTCAGACCCTGGAACAATTTGGGCAAATTTCCATGCTGGGGACAAGTGTTGTCAGAAAAATTCAAAACTTTTTCATTGTCCTCAAAAGAAAGCTTAATAATTGTGTGAGATACTGGATTGAAACTGGTACACAGCAAACCCATCCTTACACTGATATGTGTGAATGCATGGCTGTGTGGCTTGTCAACTGACCTTGATCAAGGGTTCCAGATGCATGTTGGTTGTGAATGCTGAGTGTCTATAAATAACATGGAATTAAGCCAGAAGCTTGAGGTATTCAATGTGAAGGAGTCTGGGAATCAAGTGCAAGAAGTGTTGAATTTCTTTTTATCACATCTCAATCTGAGACATGCCCGGTATGTGTGATTGGTTATATTTGTAGAGTGAAGATTATGATCATGTATTTCTGTGCCAAATGAAAAGTAATAATTTGTGGGGACAATGAGTGGTCACATGGTCTTAATCACATTCAAATACATTATATTAGAAACAAAAATTACCACAAATCAAGTTAACTTGATCTGCAATAATACCAGATAAACCACTATGCTAAAAAAATGAAACAGATGAAAAATAATAGCACACAGCCTTGGAGCAAGTACTTTTGCTCCAGAAACATCCAAAAAGCTTTATGATATAGGTATATATATATATATATGTGTGTGTGTGAATATATATATATATAGGTATACATATGTAGGTATGTATATATTATATATACATACATAGAAGAAATTCAACACTTCATGCACTTGATTCAATGCACCTGATTCAACTCTTTGACATTGAAAAGCTCATTTTTCTGGTTTAATGCAATATTTATTCCAGACAACAAATATATTTCCAGCCAGAAGTGTCTGTAACCTTTGATCAAGGCCAAAAGTTCCTTGAGATGCACTTAACGTTAATGGCAGAGCTAACAATGTTGCATAGATTTGAAGTCATAGCCAAAGATTGCTTGGAATGATTCTGGCTTTTTGGTTAGGTTAGGTTAGGTTAGGTTATATTATGCTATAATATATATTTATATATTATACTACATTATCTTAGTCTGGGTTAGGTTATGTTATGTTATTTTATGTTTTGTCTATGATTTATCTATTCAAATGTAATTTTTGAACTCTTGATTCTAAGCAGAACAATCAGCAAATGTCAGCAGACAAGCAGACACATGCAAGATATGCCACATATCGGTGTAAGTTTAGCTTCACCATGCGTGGGTTGTGCTGCAGTATCTCACATAATTATTAAGCTTTCTTGTGAGGAGTCACTCAAGCTTATAATTTTTCTGACATCAGTGTCATTCCCAGCAAGCCTATTAGTATTTGCTCAAATTGTTCCAAGGTCTGCCAGTATTTGTTTTCTTCAAGGAATTCCATGGCCATGAGATTAATCATTTCCTTCTTGCAGCATCGAAGCTTTATAAGCCAGTCTGAATGCCATGCTGATCAATCCAACACCATCAAAGTACAAACGGATGAGCCACAGCCCGACAATCCTATTAAATTACGTAAATATTGGCAGCATTAACTCATGAAATACCATTTATATCAAAGCAAATTTCTTCTGTATCTTGCTTATGACATCAATTGTATTGACCACAGTTGACTTAAAAGTAATCACTTGCAGAGAAAATCAATGGTCGCAGTCTTCACATAAAAGAACATTCAAAATCCAAAGAATCAAATATTACCTTGATCGCCAAATTTACGTATATATGTATAGATTATATATATAAAATATATATATTATAAATGTATATATATTACCTATATATACATATGCCTATATAGGTATTTACCTAGGTATATAGGGGAAGAGGGGGGGGGGGGTTTCTGAACACTTAAGGCATTATGCAACAAATAGCTCTAATGCTGCTTCTGTATGGCTGAACCATTAATTGTACTGTGTTTACTGAACACAAAAATGAATATGCCATCCATATTCAAACTGTTCCTTTCAACGAAAATCCTCTAACCACTTGTAAAGAGCAACTTTAAAACAGATGATTATTTTATAGTGGTGTGCCATATTCTGAACATGAAAATGTTGTTGTTCAGGATTACCTCACTGTAGCTGTTGTGGTACAAGCTATTAGTAGCCAGCCACTAAAAATGCTGGTGTAATTGCAAAAAAAAATTGAAAGTCACTTCCTTATGGTTTCCATAAGCCAACTGCTCATGGAATCCTAAAATGGTTCCTGTGAACTTTGCCACCTCCATACACAAAGAATAGGTAGAATTGGTTGGTTATTGGTTTCTACGACACATCGACAGTTGAGTCATATAGCGTTGCCAATCTCTCACGCCAATTGCTTGTGGGCGAAGAATAGGTAGAATTATGTGATCAGACTTTCATATTTTGGTAGAGACAGGTCCATCATTTATGAATACCACCATCTTTTTGTTATTTATGCACTGAACATGATGTAGGAGACGACCAAAGGTAGGTGTTCAGGAAACAGAACGTGTTCAGATACCCCCCCTCTCCCCCCTACCTACCTACCTACGATTATATGCACAGTATCACACTGGAAACTTCATCTTGCAGAATTGCGTGAACTATCAAGGAAGAAATTAAGCCAATCGGCAGTTCAGTATTGGAATGTGGGTTAAGATATAATAAATTGGTCATCTGGAAAACAACGATCATCTGGTCAAAGTTGCTGCCAGATATCTGCGATTAGAACTAGAGATGAATGCAGTTGCTGTTTGGGAAAGTAGGCTATATGTTGGATGTCATGGTTGATCCAATATAACTCACCCACAGATTCTACGGCTATCAAAATATCACCAATGGGCTTTCTTTACCTTTCGGCCGACACATACTGCTAAGGTTAGTGATTTGTAAAGAGGTGTACAATGGGGATCAGTGACGTCACAGGAGTCAGGAAGTGACGTCACAGGAGTTGGGTGTCGATGTGTTCGGTTAGATTTGGTTAGGTTATGCTATGTTATGTTATGTTAGGTTAGTGCCAGTCATCGACACCCGATTCCTGTGACGTCACTTCCCTGAATTATGTGACGTCATTGTTTCCCACTGTACACCTCTTTGCAAATCACTAACCTTGGCAGTATGTGTCGGCCGAAAGGTAAAGATTACCGACCCGTGTACCTTAAACTTACTCAAACTTACTATCAAAACTTCGTTCGGTCCCGCGCGCAAGAGGGTTCAGCGCTAACGCAAATTCTTAGCACATCAACCCAGTTCATATGTTAAAGGCCTTGGTTCACACTAGGTTCACACAATGATTCATAACTCACGCGTGATTTACTTACCCTACACAGGCAACAGGTACTTGACCTTCGGTAACTTTACTGAGATTTCCATCCGCGGACGCTCAGCTGGGGTATCTGCGTCTCGGGTCGGCGCTTAACGTTATGCCGTGAAAATCTTGGGTATCTCATAATTTCTTCGTTTATATATATATATATATTGCAAATGTCTTAACGGTAACCACATCGAACCATAACAAGAACCACAACGGAGGAAGAGGACGCACGGCACAGGGCACGCCGACGACAAAAGACAGCATGGACGCCCGCGGACTCCACGCGAGCGTGGCGATCAAAAGCACTCTTTTCAGAGCAAGGAAGCAAGAATAAAGCTCCAGGGTCCCTAGAGAAGCACTCCCGCGACTCTAGAAGGAAAGCCACTCCTACCTTCTCTTTGTCTCCCATCTAGCCTTCTGCCCCCGGAGGAAACCTAACGGTGTCGAGCCCTCTGTCTTGGGCCATTTCTGCCGGGGCAGGGACCAGAGAGCGAAAGCTCCACGGTCCACGGGTGCAACGAATCCGGGAATGTATTCAGTCAGAGGGGACACCTGCGGGAGGGGCGGGATCGACCCTCACTCAACATGGCGCCCGGCGCCGCCACCACACAAGGTACCTACCTTGTAGGTACGTACACAGAGACAGGGCACAACATTACACAGGAGTCTGTTAGGGGTCATAAGCGGACATAATACCGGTGGCGCCGCTCTGGTGGTGGGTTTGTGAATGAACACCACCAGAGTGGGACTGCTTTGATTAACGCTATATTCTGCTTTCCAGACGAGGTGCAAGTAATTTCCAATGGTCAAATTTGAACAGCATTGAAGCAAACTATCTTATGATGTGCAGTTCGTTTTATTATCAAATCATTTCACCCTGTCACTTTCCCAATAAAGTGGAATGGGAGCAATTCGCCACTCAACATCTTGTGATAAAAACGTGTCATACATCTTCTGTGTGACGTCCTGACAATTTCCAATGTGCTTAACTAAACGAAAATCGAACGTGCTACATTTTTATATAATCTTGAATAACCTCCATGAAGGTTTAACCCTGTCACTTTTGCACTCAATTCCAAAATTTTTGCCCCAAATTATCACATTATATCACTTCATATTGTATATCAGATTTTCTATGTTAGCGAATTTATTTCCAATGGTCTTAAATAAACTGGTATCAAACCCACTGCCTTTTGATGCCATACTCCACTACTTTTATAGATATCAAACCGTGTCACTTTTGCACTCAATTCAAAGATTTGTGTCTTGTATTATCGCATTGCATTCTTTCAAATTGTATATCAGATGTTCTACATTACCGAATTATTTTCAAATGATCTTAAATAAACCGGCATAAAATCCGCTGCCTTCTGATGCCATACTCGACTACTTTTATAGATACCTAACCCTGTGATTTTTGCACTCAATTCCAGGATTTGTGTCTCAAATTATCCCATTGTATTCATTTTAATTGCATATTCGATGTTCTACATTAGCAAATTAATTTCCAATGGTCTCAAATAAACCGGCATAAAATCAGCTGCCTTCTGATACCATACCGACTACTTTTATGCATATCTAACCCTGTCACTTTTTACATTTCGACATGAAGCTTCCCGACATTATTGACGTTCTGGCAAATATGGCGGGTGGTTGGGGACGGGCCCAAGGCCAGGCGGCCCGGGGACCGCCGGCGGCCGGCCGTCTATGGTTGAAAATAATTCCAGAAGGAAATACGGAAAGTAACAATATGCGCAATATGTCACTGTAAGTGGCAATACAATTGACGTCTGAAGGCAATCTATCTTTCAGGAATGTACTTCGCATGATATTTTATGGAGACAGAGCAGTAGCGCAACCAGGGGGGCCAAGGGGCCATGGCCCCCCGAAATTTTTTGGGGGCCCGCTCCGAGCCAGGGGCCCGCGAAGCGGGCCCCTGGCTCGGAGTGGGCCACCCTACTCAGAGCCCTGGCTAGGGGCCCGCGAAGCGGATCTGTGGCTCGAATCAGGGGCCCTTTGAACCAACTGAAAATCTGGGGGCCCGTTTTAACCAGGGCCCGCCTCGAACCGGGGCCCCTGATAAAGGAAAAGTGCTTTTATTTCTGCGAAGTTTTACAAACATAGGGGGCCGCTCAAAAGTAAGTGCATGCTTTCCGCAGACTTTTTAAAAACATGAGGGGGGCCCGCTCTCCAACCCTGCCCCCCCCCCCCCCCCCGAACTGAAATCCTGGTTGCGCTACTGAGACAGAGTCTCATAATTTGTAACTATATTCTTCGCGCACACACTAGTGAGCATCCGGGCGCGCTTGTCGCATGCGCATGTTTCAGAGTTCTTGAACGGAATCAGGAACCTACCTGTTTTCTTTCTTTACTGGAGATCCCCCGATGTCCGCGTTAACATTACGTCTGACGTCTAACGCTCCTTTCACCCTCGAGAGGACACTCCGACACGTTCTCAACTCAACACATTTCAAGGTCCTTAGGCACACCACGCACATCATTGTGCAGACACGGAGCAGCACTGACACACAAAGATTACTTAACACAACCACCTTCAACAATCAGCGCTGTTCCTTCACGTTACACCGCATTCTGAACACCAGCCGAGGCTACATTTGCGCCTCAGAGCTGGATAACCTACCACTCGACAGCATCACCGCACTGTTCGCTAACTCAGCCCTCCCCAACGCCACAACCACAGTCAACCAGATCAGACGGGAGGCACGTGGGACACACACAATTATAGTCCTTACATTTAACTCTCAACACATGCCATCACACATAAGCGCAAACACCACAACATACGAGGTACGTCTCCACGTGTCTCTACCACTACGGTGCCGCCTATGCATTCGTTATGGTCATGGTGAACGCGCGTCGCCAACACGATGCAGCCAGTGCGACTCCCACCACGCGGCATCCGACTGCACCTCATCCGAACGGAGGTGTGCAGGATGTGATGGGCTGCATCCCGCCACTGACCACCGACTGCCCCAAGTGGGCATACGAGATGGAGGACTGAGGTTGATGGACAACCTCACCTCCCCACACCTCACCTACTGCCGGGCGAAGTTACGCCGCGACGCTCACCACCCCTAAACCCACACCCCCTCCAATCTCAGCTCCTATTCGCCCTACCATCCCACCAGCAGCCGGCTCCCGGAGCCCGGCACACCTCCCTCCCCAGCGCTCCTCCAACCCTCGCCCTAACACCCCCACCAATCCCCGACATCACCGGCCCACCGCCCCTCGACGCCACCAGGCACCACTCCTTCCCACACCACCCCACCAGGGACGTGGCGTCCTTCCACTCCCACTCTACTTCAGACCTGGCCCTTACCCACATCAGCTTCACCCACACCTCGGACCACCACACCACTTCCGCCACCGATCCGTCATCCCACGCTCACCCCATCGCAGTCAGGGCCTCCTTCCCCTCCCATCCCACTTCAGACACGGCCCGTGCACTCCACCACTTCACCTCAGGCATGGCTTCCCATATCCACCCCGTATCATCCCTCCGCCGACACCCATCAGACCAGACCCGGTCTCCATCCCATCCCCCACCGTCACCCACCCTTCCCCCACACGACCTGGCCGTACCCCTTCCCCGCATCACCTCCAATCGGCCAGGGCCCTGATCGCCACCCTGACGCCTTCCTCCCACTCCCTCCTCCAGGGTCTCGGCCCCTGCCACACCCATCCGGCCGGCCCAAACCAAGGCAAAGAACCAAGGCCCCCTCTCTCTCTCTCTCTGTCTCTCTCTCTCTCTCTCTCTCTCTCTCTCTCTCTCTCTCTCTCTCTCTCTCTCTCTCTCTCTCTCTCTCTCTCTCTCTCTCTCTCTCTCTCTCTCTCTCTCTCTCTCTCTCTCTCTCTCTCTCTCTCTCTCTCACTCTCTCTCTCTCTTCAACCTCCTCAACTCAACACCTCCTCCAACACAACCCATTTTAGATCACCAACAGTCAGGGGTGTCGATTTTTGAAAAACATTGGGGGGGCCGAAGTGCCAACGCACTAGACCCCCCCAACCCCACCCACAAAAAAAAAACTCATCGGATTTAGCCCACTATATTTTCAGATCTCAGAAATTCTGATTTCTTATTCGACGATGTGTATGTTTATGTTTATTCAGCATCCTCACCGACGGGGAAAATCGTCCAATAACTGGTGAAGTCACATAATTAAAAGAGCAGTGCTCAGTACATTTCAACATAACAACTCTTGGTTGGTTATTGGACAGGTGAGACTCGAACTCACCAACATAACAACTCTGAGTAATAGCATGCGACTGCAGTGCCATATAGTGGGCTCGGATCTATCGTCACCGTCACCGTCACTGTTACCCTCCTCCTCACTCCACACACCAACAAACACACACCGGCTTAAATAAAAATACTTCAGCGATCAGATGCAGGCTAAAACACACCGGCATTGATGAAGCATCAGAGCACAGCAGACCTGAACGGTAATGACGATGGGTGAAAGTATTTACTTGGTGGCTAACGTTAGGGAGGGGAATTTTTCCATTTAGTACGCCACTGCGGTTGCTCAACGTGTTTTTTCCGCAGATTGCACGATCGAGAGTAGAAAGGCCCTTCGGATAATTTTATTTCGGGACCCATTCTGAATTTTCCGGTGCTCTGGTCGATTCGATGGAGTCTCCTTGTGGTTTTTGTGGTGAAGTCTATTTTTATAAGCCCCCTGCAGGCTATTTTTTGAACCCGGTACGATTTTTCTGGCTCTCGGTGCGTTTTTTCCGGTGCCCAAACAGGTTTTTTTCCCGGCGTCCGACGACTTCTTATTTTGTGGATCCTTGACGCAATTTTTCCGTCCGCAAGGTGACATTCTGGGTATATATTGGTACTTGGGAAGCCAGCTGCAACTTGTGGGGCTCCGGCACGACGTTTTGGCCCCAGTGAGATTTTCAAGAGAAGCGGCGTGAATTTGTTTTTGTCTAAGTGCGATTTTTGGGGCCCCGTCGTCACTTGTTGGGATCCCTTGCGGTGACTACGACACGTTTGTGGGGGCCCAACAAGTTGTGTGGGCTTTTGGAGCTATTGTTTAGATCCCAGATTTATTTTCCGTGTCCGGACTGTTTTTCATTCACCCGGCTTCATTTGTTGGGTGATCTCAACGAGACTTTTAGAGCCCCGGTCGGACCTATCAGGCCTCTGGCGTGATTTTCACGGGCCCGGGTGATAATTCTTAATACCCCAGTCTCGGCGTGATTTCCAGGAGGCCCCGGCCCGACCGTTTGTGGCCCCCGTCGTGATTTTCCTGAATCCCGGCACGACTTGTTTGCGGCCCCAACGTGATTTTCAGGGGCCCAGATGCAAACTTTTGAGGCCCCAGCGTCATTATCGGGGCCCCTGCGCTACGTTTGGGGGCCCCCAATGTGATTTTTCTGAGCCCCGGTGCGATTTTTGGTGGACCGAGTGAAATTCTTAGGGAGCATAGCGCATTTTTTTCCTAAGCTCGGCGGACTCTTCGGGGCCCCACAACCAATCAGGACGGGGGGGGGGAGGTGAGGCAACTTCCCACAATTCCCCCTCCCCATTCGGTATGTCACTGTGCCATGCAATGATGCAACATAAGAATCCAGGAATAGTTCATCTGTTTCATCACACATGTGATTTCAACTCCCCAGTTATCCAGACAGTTTGAGGAAAGTCAAACATCTGCTACATGGATCAGCAAGGATGGATTGTAAGGCAACATGGATACCATGGAATTCCGGTCACAGTAGTTATGCTGCAATACATACCTTCTTCAACACACTGCTTTGGAGATGGATGAGCTCCTGAAGTTTGGTCAGGGTTGGAGTTGGAGGTGGATGGAGCAACACTGTGAAGGACATAACATATGGTTCAAGAGACTTGTTTCCATTAACAATACAGGGGATGAAGTAACATTTTCATTCACTTCTATGGTTTTCATTGGCTTCATTGACTTCTATGGTGTCCTGAGTAAGCAGGACAATCGAGATGGGTTTCTGTTATATGCATTTTTTTTTTTTTAAATAAGTTTCATCCGTGTTCTTGTTGGGGTGGCTTTATGAACCAGGGTCCGATTGCTAAGCAGAGCTTGTTGCGTGAACCCTGGCCCCACCACCCGATCCATTAATTCAAGTTAAACGGCAGAATTTTGACCGAAAGTTTAACGTGCCGTCAATGCACCGACACAGCCGCCCGGTATAAGCAATGTTATAATGTAGCTTTTATACCCCAGTGAGAATGATATGGATTCACTCATAAGTGAATTTGCAAACATACTGATCTATCAGTTAACAACAATGCAGGGAGCTATGTGATCAACATGGGCTGTGCCCTAAAGCCCAAATAACTAAGTAACAATGCAGGGAATCTGCTGCATAACAGTTTGACCATAAATTAGCCATGATATATGGCATCATACTTCCCATGCTATTTACAATAGTGAGCTATATTTTGTGTACAAACATCAGGACATTATAAATGTTAATTAACGTTACACACATCAGTTCCTAACAAGTGTCAGCAATACATTTCCTTCATGTGCTTTAAACATGATTCAAGAAAGCACTGTCATCGATTTTAAACTTGCAAAAAGAGTGGGCCGCCTGGCATTTTGAGTGCTATTTGAGTGAATTTGCTGTCTTGTTAGTGAACTGACCACTTATTGAGATATATGTACTTTAACTTTGCCTGCTTCCATCATGAAAATTTGTCATGTTCCAATACATCAGAAATCATCAGAATAACTTCTTGTCCACAAACCGGTGTATGCATTTCCATGAATTTCTCATATTTATTAACACAAATGATGTAGATCTGATCTGCAAATTTATAACTCAGAAAATGTTATCAGCACAGGATTCCATTCCTGAAAATATTGTACTTTCAACATGCTATTGTTCTTTGTGAAGCAATAAGTGCAATGCTCTCATGCAGCATGCAGATGGAGGTTCATCACGTACACCAGGTAGCACAAAAAGAGATATTATTGCAGTCTAAGGTAACCACAAGACATGTTTTACACCCATTTTTACCTCCACGAATCATTCAAAGGAGCTAGGTTTTGTCTAATTGCGTTAGGCTAGGCTTTTGTTGTAAGTTAGTAAATGAAAAAAAATGTTCAAAAACGGTTCAAGCTAGATTAGGTTACGTTAGACTTTTTAAGTTCAAAATGTTTGAGAAAAAAGAAATTGGGGGGGGAATTTGGCATAAAAATAATCATTTCTTGCATGGAAGTCTAGGCTAGGTTAGGTTAGGTTATGTTACATTCTTTTTTATCTGAACATTACTTTTCATCCTATATTACTCAAATCCAAGCCCCCTTTCCCACGTTATTTTTCCTCACAAATGAAAAGTGTGCATCTGCAGAGGAAATGAGCGGTTACATCATGTTCAGCACATTAACAAACACTGCATTTACAAAGAAATTAGAAGAAGTCAGAGAGTACCAGCTCATGGTCAGAGAGTACCATGAGCTGAAATATTACCGAAAAAGCCAGGTATTATCACAGTTTAAGGTAACCACAAGACAAGTTTTACGCACATTTTACCTCCATGAACCATACAAAGGGGTGAGGTTTGTCAGGTTAGGTTAGGCTTCTGTTGTAAGTCATAAAAAAAAATCATTTGTTGGTAAATAATTTTTGTTAATGATTTTTCTACAAAAAATAATAAACGGTTCAGGCTAGCTTAGGTTAGGTCTTTTAAGTTGAAAATATTTGAGAAAGTGCCTCGAAAATTTAAATTAAAAACAATTAATTTCTTGTATGGGAAGTTGAACTATGTTAGGTAAGGTTATCATACATCTTGAACTTTATTTGTATGCTATATCTCCTTACTCCACACCCTTTTTTGGTGTTATTTTTTACTCCCAATTGAAAGGCATGCATTTGCAGAGGAAAGGACATTAAATATGTGCTTTTATGTGTTTTATTAATATTTTTTAATTTAAATTTCCAATGCAATGTTTATGAATGTCACTAAGCTGATGGCACTACTCAGTTTCTGTGCAAATGCTTACTTTCCAGGTTGTGAGCAAAATAACATTAAAAATGGGCTTTGAGTTAGGTAACATAGCAATTAAAAGAAATACCTTAAAAATTCAACATAACCTAATGTAACCTAAGCTGACCTTGGAGAAAACAACTATAAAAACAAGATTGGAAAAATATCTCGCAATTTATTTTCTTGAAATTTTACAAATGAAAAAACCTAACCCAACCTAATCTAACCAGAATTATTGTGCCTTAAGGTGGTAACAAGGCAAGTTATTACACATTTGCCTCCATAAAGCAAACAAATGGGCTATGTTTGGTGATGTTAGATTAGTTTAAGTGTTTTAAGTTCGACATTTTTTTGCAAAAATTGTTCCAAAATTTGAAAGAAATAGATCTTTTTTCTTTAAAAGCAGCTTATGTTAGGTTAGGTTAAGTTGGGTTACATTTTTTTATTGTAAAAAAAATATATTGCATGAAATTTTTACAGCTTGATGTTTTGGTTTTGTATTTCTCCAAGGGAAGGTTAAGCTACGTTAGGTTAGGTTATGTTGCATTTATTTTATTTAAAAAAAATACTTTACCCTATGTCACCTAATTCAAAGCTTTTTGTTGGTGTTATTTTGCTTACAACCTGAAATGTAGGCATTTGTATAGAAAATGAGTGGTCCCATCATCTGAGTCACATTCATAAATATGGCATTGAAATGATACATTCCACGAATTCATAAAACACCTTAAAACACAAATTTACCAAAATGAGCAGTAACATCGTGTTCATCACATTCCTAAACATTGCATGGGAAAAAATTAATCAGAAATTACCTTAAGCTGTAAATTTACCAAAAGGTGTGCCAACCCCTGGACGGAAATGCAACACTAGGTGCCCCAATCCTGGGCAGGAAGGGCACTAAGAGCAGTGGAATGAAAATATTAATAAAAGTAAACTAAAAACAGCTCTTCTTGAAGACAAACGTGGTAGTTATGTGATATTAACATGGAAACCCTGAGCACAAATCAGAAAAAGCATGGACTGGACTTTTTCAAGCTTGCCTGCCAACTTCTTCAACTACTGTTCCTTTGGGAATTAAATATCAGCAAGCTATTTATTCACTATCTAAAATCACACCAATCCGCAGATACATCAGAAAGTGCGATACATCAGAATGTGCGAAGTACAAAAAACGAATCAGTACGACGTCACATGAGATTGGCCTCCGGATTAAACACTGCGGGCAATTGCACCACAGATGTCTTACCTCCGTCACATTTGTCACTGTAACCTCAAATTTAGACTTCAGGCGCTGGAATTTCTGTAACTGGAATTTTGTATTTGCATGTTACGATTTTGGATGTTCTGAGGAACGCCCATCACTATGTGTGACATTTCATACGCGCTAGTGTCTATCGATACAAATCGACGCCCCTGCTGTGGAGAAAAAAATAGAAACAAAAATTAAGCAATATATATTCTGAAAATTTTCTAAATTGAACAACCGAACCCAACTTATCCGAACCTAATGGCAGCTGCTTTTGAAGGAAAATTTCCAATTTTATTTTATTTTTGAAAATGATTGAACAATTTTTCCAAGGTAAACAACTAAACTAGCCTAACCTAACTAAATCGGTATTATTGTGCTTTAAGGTGGTAACAAGACAAGTTTTTACACACATTTGCCTCCATATAGCAAGCAAATGGGTTAGGTTCGGTTAAGTTAGGTTAGTTTAGGATTTTCAAGTTGGAAAACTTTTTAAAAAAAATCCAAAACGTTTCCCCCAAAAATTGCAAATTATTTCGTAACCTTGCAGTCTAAGGTGTTCTTTTTTTCCTTTAAGACAAATAAAAATATGCAGAATACCATGTTTATGAAGGTGACTAAGATGATTGGACCCATTTATTTTTTGTGCTTACTTATCATGTTGTGAGCAAAATAATGCCAAAAAGGCTTTGAGTTCGGTAACATCGCATAAACATAATTTTTTGTTTCATGCAACAAAACCTAACCTAGCCTAACCTAACCTATCTTTTGAGAACACAAATTAAACTAAATTAAAATTTCACTTAATTTATTTTCTGAAAATTCTCAACCTTAAAAAAGAAACCTAACCGAGCCTAATCTAACGTAAACTGATTTTTCATACAAAATTATATTTTTTGGTGAACATGGTTGTAATTTTTTTTTCGGAAGCTTTTGGGTATTATTGTGCTTTAAGGTGGGAACAAGAAAAGTTGTATGGGCGCTGTATGACCAACGCAGTCAATGCGCCAGTAAACCCAAATAACCAACCAACCAACCCAGAAAGATGTAAGCTGTACTTCCACAGTGGAGGGAATTCCAGCTATTTTGTTTGTTTTTGCACACAATTTTAAATTTTTCAGCAAAAGGTGGAGAGTCAGTCCACTATCTAATCCAAATCTGTTTCTATTCAGTACAAAATGTGCTGGTTAACATCAATGTTTCTACTTAGCATGGTGTTTTTCATTTTTTCCCTTTAGCTTTCTTATTAGCATATAATAGCATAGGTTATTGGGGGTGGGGGGCCAAATCAACATTGGGGGGGGCAAGATCAACATTGGTGGGGCTCCACAAAAGGATACAAATCGACGCCCCTGCATGCATGCATGATTTTGCACTTATCAAAATTTAATTTTATCTGCCATTTTTGGACCACTTCACAAGCTCTTCTAAGTCTTTCTGCAACATGTACCTAGGTGCCTAGGTACCAGGCAAATATCACACGGATAGTGTGATGAGTGGGCTGTTGAGGTTAATTATAGTTTGTATATCCACACTCTCAATGATAACTGATTGTTGTTCACGGGACTGGATTGTATGCAAGTTTGATAATGACAATTGGTTTTTGTGCACACCATTTTGAATTTTGTAGCAAAAGGTGGAGAGTCAGTCCACTATCTAACCCAAATCTGTTTTTTTTATTACAAAATGTGCTGGTTAACATCAACTACATTTTCTATGTACCTAGCATGGTGTTTTTCTTCTTTTTTTCTTCAACTTTTTTATGAGTATGAAAATAGCATATGTTATTGGGGGGTCAAATCAACATGGGGGGCCAAGATCAACACTGGTGGGGCCCTGGCCCCCACAAAAGGATACAAATCGACGCCCCTGCCATCTAGACATTAGGGGCATGTCTCCATCCTAGCCCCGCCTTCAGCGCCTAAAATATCACACGAACTATAACGTAAAATTCCCTTTACGTAAACGTCCACATGCCTGCACCTTGATCGCAAACACCCGCTTTTATAGTCAGACATGTAACGTACTCGCTTCAAAGGTGGCGCAAATGACCTCTCTGGTCCGGTACGCCTGAAAAGTCACTCCCCCATGCAGTTAAATTGAAACTTGCCTGATGCTACCAATTTCTGCAATATACGAATAGAAACCTGGACGTCATCAAGGTTTGAATGCGACTTTAGTGTACCTTTCAAAATAATGGTATTTTGCGGCGTTTAATAATGGTGTTTTTGCGGCGTACGAGACATTGGGCTTCTCAAGGCTATTTCTCTTGTATAGCATTGGTCGTGGATGACTAAGGTTTGCTTAAAAGTCATGTGAGCCGTAGCTTTCTTTTTTTTTATTCTTTTAGGAATACCAATTATATTGCAGTGGCCATGCAGCTTCTTGCTGACTTTTCTCTGTCATGGTATCATAAGCTGGCAGATTTGCCCACACATGGCTCTCGTTTTCCCCATATCAATATTGAATGCATGCATTGTCATTGGGCATTTAGGTAGGTACCTAGGTAAATATCAAGCTGATGGTGTGATAGGTGGGCTGCTGAAGATAATTATAGTTTGCATATCCACAATCTCAAGGATGATTGTCATTGCTGTTCACTGGACAATGCAAGTTTGACAATGACTGGAAATTAAGAATGGATTTTTTCCTGTTTAAGCTCATATGTGTGTGGTTTTGCCATTGGTGGTGTGTACAAACATCAGTATGACAATCCAATTGTTGTTTTGTGGCTTAACATTAAAAAAAAGACAATCTGGTTTAAAATGCATCATCAGCGAATCTTAACATTTTATGTCGTAAGTTTTCCTTGCTCAGTGGAGGGAAATCTAGCTATTTTGTTTTTTTGCAGATAATTTTGAATTGTGTAGCAAAAGTTGGATACTCAGTCCACTATCTAATCCAAATCTGTTCTTTTTCAGTACAAAATGTGCTGGTTAACATCAACTAAGTTTTCTATGTATCTAACACAGTGTTTTTCTTCTTTTTTTCTTTAGCTTTTTATCAGCATAAAAATAGCATGGGTTATTGGGGGGGCCCAAATCAACATTGGGGGGCCAAGATCAGCATTGGAGGGGCCATGGCCCCCGCGAAAGGATACAAATCGACGCCCCTGCTTGTATGACTCTTTAGGGTTTGTTTAGGAAGTCATGTGTGGCAATAGCTTACTAACCATTGTTTTCTTCAGGAATATCAATTATAATGAGGTGTCTATACGGCTTCTTGCTGACTTTGCTCTCGTGTTTTCATAGGCTGGCAGATTGGCTCGAACGTGGCTTTTGTTGGTTCAGTTTGAGATTGGGTAGCCCCATATCAATATCAATGCACATTGTCATTGGGTATGTAGGTAGGTAGGTACCTTGGTAAATATCAAGCTGATGGTGTGATGGGTAGGTTGCTGAATATAATTATAGTTTGTATATCCACAATTTCAATGATAACCATGATTTGCATGCAAGTTTGACAATGACTGGAAATTGAGAATGTAATTAATGATGTTCAAGCTCCATATGCATGTGGTTTTGCCATTGGTGGTGTGTACCAACATCAGTATGACCATGCAATTGTTGTTTAGTTGCTTAGCGGATTTTTTTCTTCAGACAATCTGGTTTAAAATGCATTAGCATTGCTTATTTCAACATTTTATGATGTAAGCTGTACTTCCACAGTGGAGGGAAATACTGCTATTTTGTTTGTTTTTTTGCACAAAATTTTACATTTTTCAGCAAAAGGTGGAGAGTCAGTCCACTATCTAATCCAAATCTGTTGCTATTCAGTACAAAATGTGCTGGTTAACATCAATCTTTCTAGTTAGCATGATATTTTTTTCATTTTTTCCCTTTAGCTTTCTTATCAGCATAAAATAGCATAGGTTATTGAGGGGGGGGCCGAAATCAACATTGCGGGGGCCAAGATCAACATTGGTGGGGCCATGATCCCCACAAAAGGATACAAATCGACCCCCCCTGGTAGTCCTCCATTTTGTCGAGAAAAAATCATGTAACGTGCAAAACTGTATGGGCAATGCATAAACTTCGCACGTCGCATGCGCAGCCCCACCCCCACCAAAACTACAAATTATTTTGTGGAGGAGCAAAGTAAAATTAAAACCATTTAGACATGTCCCCATATCAGCCCCCGCCTTCAGCACCTAAAATATCACACAAACTATAACGTAAAATTCCCTTAACGTAAATGTTCACCTGCCTGCACCTTGATAGCAAGCACTCGCTATTATAGACAGGCATGTAACGTACTCACTTTAGAGGCGGCGCAAATGACCTTTATGGTCCGGCACGCCTAAAAAATCACTCTCCCCCCATGCGCAGCGAAATTGAAACATGCCGGATGCTACCAATTTCTGCAATATATGAGGAAAAAGCTGTGACGTCACCAAGGCTTGAAGGCTAACTTTGGTGTACCTTTTAAGGTTTGCTTTGGAAGTCATGTGCGCCATAACTTAGTACATATTGCTCAGGAATATCAATTATAATGCAGTGTCCATGCAGCTTATTGCTGAGTTTTGTCTTTCATGGTGTCATAAGCTGGCAGATTGGCTCACACATGGTTCTCGTTGGTTCAGTTTGAGACTTGGATTCCCCATATCAAAATTGAATGCATGCATATGGATCTATTTGAAGAAGTACTGATGATCTGAAGCCACTGCGATGGTCTCATGGCAGTTTCACGCTGCACTGAGTCATATGTAATGTTGCAACATCGTCCGGTTTCCTGATGGGCGAATAAGTCGTATCACTGTGACTGTTTGTGACGTCATCAAAACGTTGCATCCATATCCAGTGGTATATTTGAACAGTGCGACATTTCCTGCCGATATGCGGCACATTCGGTTACATATCTAGTGTAAACAACGCTATGGCAGAAAGTAAAAGAATATCCACATTGTCACTGGGCATGTAGGTACCTAGGTAGGCACCAGGTAAATATCAAGCTGATGGTGTGATGGGTGGGATGTTGAAGATAATTCTAGTTTGTATATCCACAATCTCAATGATAACTGTGATTGTTGTTCACTGGTTCACTCACTGGTATGCAAGTTTGACAATGACTGGAAAGTGAGAATGGAATGAACCTTATTCAAGCTCCATAT